>VXBW01005090.1:31062-58318 GCA_013400375.1 Thinocorus orbignyianus | reverse complement strand
TTTTTTTCTTTAAGTGGTTAGAGCACTATACTAAAGTATACTTTAGAAAGGAAAAGATAAAAAAGTCAAAGTGAAATGTAAGAAGGGGAGATGATGCACTGGAAGCAATCAAAACTTTAATGTCATTAAACATGGGATCAGAAACAAGAAAAAGTGAATATGCTGATCCTGGATGAGAAGAGGAATCTGGTAATAAATACTTGGATAGTATATTCAGGTTACTGTATAGACATGCAATAAATAGCAACTCTGTGTCACATACATTCGAAAGAAGGGAACCTTTAGGAGCTTGTGTCTGCTTAGAAACAAAAGAAGTATATAACAGTGATCAGCTAGAACATCATTTTTCTTGAGTAATTCTTGAATTGATTATAGGCATCTGTGTTCACTATTGAAATGTTTTTGAATACAAATAAAGCTGGAAAGGTAATAATATCTTTGCTATTTTTAATAAAACATGATTCAGGTATTTTTTATGTTAAGCAAATAATTTTAGATCACAATATTACTAAAAAATCTAGAAAAAACAAAACCTGTGTGTTTTTCTGGCATATATAAAACTAAATAGTACACTGGACATATAATTTTACTTGAACAATTTTTTTCAATATAATTAAGCACCTATATTTATCTGGAGTACATAATTGATTTTGCACCTGTATTTTTTTTATTATTATTATTATTTTACTATTTTTTTAAAGATTAAAACCTCACTTCAAAAAATAGTCACTTAACTCAGCAAACAGTAAATGATGAAAACAAACAGTACAAATGAAGAGATAACTATAATAGTAGGTAGAATATATACTTGTGAACAAAAAGGAATTTGATTCTCCACCAGTGGAAATTATTTCATTTCCGTGAATCTTTGCCAGGGGCAGCTGATTGTGTGATAAAAACCACCAAAGTATGTAATTCTTGCCTAAAACTATACTTTGTATAAAATCAAGATTATGGCAGTGTAATCCTGACTCACGTGGAATATAGTAAGTAACACTGCATGTCTATAAATATAATGCCCTCTCCGAAGACAGAGTACTTCAAGCTGCATCTAGATCCTCAGATTTTTGTTCGCTTGAAATGAAAATTCTCCCATGATACATGACACTTGCTGCTGGCTCAGGAAAGGAGTGAGATGCTCTTTTTCAGTATGCCATTTTAAAAAGAAATATGTCATATTTTTTGTTGTAATTTAAGACTTCTAAATGTTTTGTGTTTTAGTGGGTCATGGAATTATACTGCCCTCAGGTCACGTAAGTCTTTAAAAAGTGTCTGGTCCACTACTTTTATAGCTAAATAATTCTCAAAGTTTTTTGGAATCTGACACTGAAGAGAAAGTAGTGCTTATCTAAAAATTTGTTTTCTTATACACTTGCAGATAGGTGGTAAACCAGACTCCAATAATTCTTTGCAGTCAGACAGCTAATGTTTTTACACCTGATCTTTGATGAGACAGTCAGTAGGCATTAATTAGGTTATGCCTATATGACACATTTGAGTGATGTTTGAACAATAAACCCAAGTATTTTCAAACACAGCTCTTAGATGATCTATGTAGCTTGTTTCCTCCTTCAGCTAAAAAGTGAATGGTAATAGCCAGTTTGTAATAATTTTTGCACTGTTTTGTCTGGTCTGACTGTCAAAGACTGCTATACTGGTCTGGATTTTTGATATGACATCTTGAGAATGAACCTCTTTCCGTCTGTCTTTTGAAGCTCAACTACTCTGTAGTGTGGAAGTCATAGATCGAGAAGACAGCAGTCAAAGTTTACTGCACTCATCTGAGAGTCAGGAGATTTGGAGTGGTAATCTTATTTTCTTGTAGAGGAACCAGCCTCTTCTAGCTAAATTCAGAGATTAAGTAGCTCTTCAAAAGGGGTTAATAAGATTCACTAGTTAAGACCTTAAACCTTATAATACACTTAAATTACTGTTTAGGCTAGAAGAAGCTGGTGTTTAGGCACTGTCATCCATTTTTAAAGTAACTAAATTTTAGACAGAACATTTCAAGTACAATATGATGAAGATTAGTATGATCATGAACAACAAAACCTGGCCCAGAGTATATATTCTTAGTGTCCAGAATCCTGTATATAGTAACATTATCCCAAGCTTGCTATAATGAAAGTTGCCTTAGACGTATATGCTAGTAGATTTTATTTTGTAGTTCATGTAGGTTTGTTTTTTTTTTGTTTTTTTTTAAGATTATGTGTAGATATTTTGGATAAAAGTTAAGAAGTACATCCCAGAGTACTGAAGGAACTAGCTGATGTAGTCGTCAAGCCACTCTCTATGATATTTGAAAAATCGTGGCGATCAGGAGAAGTCCCTGTGGCCTGGAATAAAGTAAACATCACAGCCATTTTTAAAAAGGGTAGAAAGGAGGACCCTGGGAACTACCAACCTGTCAGCCTCACCTCCATGCCTGGAAAGATCATGGAACAGATCCTTCTTGATGCCATGCTTGAACACATGGAAGACATGGAGATGATTCGGGACAGCCAGCACGGCTTTACTAGGGGCAGGTCCTGCATGACTAACCTAGTGGCCTTCTATGACAGAGTTACTGCGTCGGTAAATAGAGGATGACTGGTGGATATGATCTATCTGGACTTCTGTAAGGCCTTTGACACGGTCCCCCACAACATCCTGATTGATAAACCGGAGAGATACGGATTTGATGGGTGGACTGTTCAGTGAATGAGGAACTGGCTGGAGGGTGATGGTCAATGGCCTGAGGTCCAGCTGGAGAGCAGTCACAAGTGGTGTCCCTCAAGGGTCCATGCTGGGACCAGTACTCTTCAACATTTTTATCAATGATATAGACAGAGGGATTGAACACACCATTAGCAAGTTTGCAGATAACACCAAGCTGTGTGGTGGTGTCCATACACCAGAGGGACGGGACGTCATCCAGAGGGACCTGGATAAGATGGAGAGGTGGGCCCAGATGAACCTCATGAGGTTCAACAACAGCAAGTGCAAGGTTCTGCACCTGGGCTGGAACAATCCACACTATCAGTACAGACTGGGGGACGAGATATTAGAAAACAGCACTGAAGAAAGGGACTTGGGAGTGCTGATGGACAAGAAGCTGGACATGAGCAGGCAGTGCGCACTTGCAGCCCAGAAGGCCAATCACATCATGTGCTGCATCAAGAGATGTGTTGCCAGCAGAACCAGGGAGGTGATTCTGCCACTTTACTCTTCTCTGGTGAGACCCCACCTGGAGTCCTGTGTGCAGGTCTGGAGTCCTCAGTATGGGAAGGATGTGGACCTGTTAGAGAGGGTCCAGAGGAGGGCCACGAAAATGATCATGGAGCTCGAGCACCTCTGCTAAAATGATAGGCTGAGGGAACTGGAGTTGTTCAGCGTGGAGAAGAGAAGGCTCCGGGGAGACCTATTAGCAGCCTTCCAGTATCTAAAGGGGGCCTACAGGAAGGCTGGGGAGTGTCTGTTCGCAAAGGCCTGCTGTGATAGGATGAGGGGCAATGGATTTAAGTTGGAGAAGAGTTGATTTAGATTAGACATTAGGAAAAATTTCTTTACCATGAGGGTGCAGGAACACTGGAAGAGGTTGCCCAGAGAGGTGGTCGAGACCCCTTCCCTGGAGATATTCAAGGCGAGACTTGATGAGGCCCTGGGCAACCTGGTCTAGTTGGGGGTGTCCCTGCAACTGCAGGGAGGTCAGACTAGATGACCTATGGAGATCCCTTCCAGTCTGAATGATTCTATGATTCTATGAATTTTAATTGGATATGATTAGGTCCTCTCCTCTCCTCTCCTTTGTTTGGCTGTCAGCAGATGTTGAAGCAATCTGGAAAATAGCCAGCAACAGCAGGTTCTTTTAGAACTGATAGTACCAATCAATGAAATAAAGCATCACAACTATGATTGGTCAGTAAGTGCTACAAAAGTTGATATGAAAATGCCTTTCTTAAAGCCTTTCAGCATAGTGAACTTCTTGGGAAATATTCCTAGAGAGGCTCCTACAAGCAAAAAGACAACTTTGCTTCCAAGTTAGTGTCATTCTAGTACATCTACAAACATTTCAAAAGACTGATTTGGTGTTGAAAAGTGAAAAGCAGTAAGTATCAGAGGAATTTCTTGACCTTTTGTTGTTTTATTTTTTAACTGTTATAAGATAAAAAAATTAGCTAAATAATCAAAAAAACTCAGCAAGCCTCCCATGTCTGGAGAAACCCAATGAAAATATGCAGACCAATTAAAATATAAAAAATAATGAAAATAGTTGAACTTGTTTTATGAGTTGAAAATATGTATGAGTAATATGATTTCCTATGTTAAATAGCATAAAGTATATACTCTGTAACAGAGATTTGCCATATACATGTGATAGCCAACATATCTCCTAGCCTTTGTTGACATCTTCTAACAGTTCGTATAGTCTTCTAAAGGAGCACAGAATCTAGGACCTAAAGAAAGACCTTGGATCATGCCCTGTCGTGGTGATGTCACAAGCTAATTATTTAGCTGTATTTTAGAAATACAACTTTTTGCCTCCACTAATTTTTCAAGGTTGTTCAAGAAATTCAGTACAGTTCACTTCCTGATTCTGGGCTAAATTTCATTTATGGTCTGTTCATGTTCATCTCTTTCCAAGGCAACATTCTTTTTTAAGTTTAAATAGCTATTATCCCTATAAAGCAGTTACCTCTCTTTTCCTCCTTCTCCTCCAGGCAACACGTGTAATAAAAATCCGTCTTTTCTGCCCTAAGATTTCATTCAATTTGACTTTATAAAAGACAGGCCTTTTTATTTTATAACCTTGCATACTGAGCTGGAATTGCCCATATTACTTCTTCTCCCTTCCCTTCTTTGTGCAGAGGAATAGTGGCCATTTTGTAATCATGTTATATTACCATGAGTTGGATACTTAATTACCATACCTCAATTCTTAAGATATTCTGGAAAGGAAAATATTTGGTTCCTCTGACCAGAATGCAATGATCTCTTTAACTGTTGGTAGGTAATAAGATTCTCCAACAAAACTGTGATTTAGACTACTGAAGTATAATAGGTGAAAAAAAGACATAGCCTTAATAAGGATCACAAGACAGTCCATTCTTTAGCTAAAACTACATTCGTGGTCTCTACTTACTTAGTTAAAAATCTGGGTTGTTTTTTTTTTTTCTGTTTTTTTTTTTTTTTCAAAGAGATTTCACCCACTGTGGCTGAAACAGAAGAGTTTGAAATCTTTGTGAGAAGCTCTGCACATAAATCTGTTGTCATCAGTCAACTCTCCAATTGCATTAAGCAGTTAATAGACTGTTGCAAATCTCCAGAGCAGAAGGAAAAAGCAGATGACTGTCTTTGATATAATTTTAATTCATTTGAAATTACTTCTATGTGAAGTCAGCTTCCACACTGGATGGCAAATTTCACATAAGAAGCTGATACTGAATGTGAACAGCATTCAATCAGATCTATTAATTGCATATCCTACAGTGTCTCACAAATATAAGACATGAATTATTCATAGACAAATTAAGTAGCTACAGAGTATAATGAATAATTACAATGTATTAAGCACTATTTGTTATAATGAAGTGGGATAGAGTACATTGTAAACAATGGTGTCCTTTTCAGGAAAGAGAGACAATCTCCACTTCTAACATCACATATCAAGATAGATTAATATATGAAAAAAACCACCTTGATTCAGAGCAGTAAATAAGATTCTTTGTAACATGAAAAAGGTGTTTTTCCTGTGAATTAAAAAAGAAAACGAAAAAAAATAGTGNTAGAATGGTTAGAGTTGGAAGGGACCTTAAAGATCATCAAGTTTCAACCCCCTGCTGTGGGCAAGGACACATCCCACTAGAGCAGGTTGCTCAAAGCCTCATTGATCCTGACCTTGAACACTTCCAGGGATGGGGCATCAACAACTTCTCTGGGCAATCTGTTCCAGGGTCTCACCACCCTCACAGTATAGAATTTATTTCTGCTATCTAATGTAAATCTCCCCTCTTCCAATGAAAAACCCTTACCCAAAGGTTCAAATTAACATGAAATCTCAATTCTTTTGCAGTTCATATAACTTTACTTACACAGTTCTGAAGCACTAGATTTTTTCCAAACTCCACTGTAGAATACATTAATCCCCTCTCCCCCTAGCCAACAATAAATTTCATTATAAACTGAAATAAACTGGAATTTGCATGAGACAGCAAACACTTGGTGGGAGAACAAATGTACACTGATTTCTAGGACTAACAAGGCAAGTGACGATTCTGTTTTCATAAGACCTTAATATACCTAGTTCGTATCAAAAAGAAACAAACTTTTCTACTGTACAACACTATAATTACTTAGATTACCAAGAATTTCAATAATGATTTTTTTCTTTATTACATTATAAACAACAATGTACTATAGTGTCACCCATGAGTTAAGAAGTTTTAAACATATATTATATTGGTAAAGCTACATTAACAAAAAAATGCATGCATACTAGTACTCATAATAAAAATATTTTCTCTTAATATCAAGAAAATTATTTCATTAAGTTTAAAGCTTTCAGAAAACTCATTATATTTAGTAAATGTTTTATAATTCAGTGAAAAAAACAACCTAAACTTAAACTAACCAATATTAAAAATAGCAGTTAATCATATTTGGAAAATTAAGTTCTTAAAATCATGATGAAATTTTCAGATATTTATATTTTTATCATTGGCCGATCATAAAGTACATAAATATGGATTAAAGCTCCTCAGCTACTGAAAAATAAGACCTGATGGGTTGTTTCATAAAGTTGTATAGGTAAACAACTTCATATTGACAGTTTCCTTTTTGTAACAGCTATTTTAATTAGATAATTGATTAAAAAATTAAATAGTTTTCCTTGTTTTTTTCAGTGACTTCCTTAAATACCTAAAAACATAGCAACTTGCTTAATTTGTTCTCGAGATTTCTTATTTGAACTTAAATACTTAAATAGTTCATTAATCTTCACTGCAACTCCTGTAAAAATCAGATTTGTTTTAAATTACTTGTTGAATATATTCTTTTCTCTTCTTCTTCTTTTTTTTTCTTTTTTTTTTCCCCTTTTTTTTTTTTTCCTTCCTTCTTTTTTTTTTTTTTAGGGAATCATGAATTCATGTGAATACTTTGTCATGGCTGATTTTCAAATTTAATTTTTTTTAGAAAAAGAAAGTGAAGAAAAAAAAAGGGATGTACTTGATCAAAAAGAACTTGAAAGTTGAGCCTTTTCAGTATTTGTAGCTTGATCTTATAAATTGTATGAGACTTGTCTTTTGCCTTACCCTTGTGAGTAATCTCATTGAACTCCAGGACTTTTCTCATGATAAAGCATCTGCAGGACTGCCCCTGAGACAGTACAGGAAATTAAAGATTCATAGAATTGTTCATACAATGCACTTTCATCATATCTGTGTGGTAAGTGACTTTACTGACTATGTTGCTGGCATTGCAGCCTTTATTATGTTTTGGTTTGGTTTTGGGGATTTTTTTGTGTTTTGGGGTTTTTTTTGTTTGTTAGTTTGTTTTGTTTTGGTTTGGTTTTTTCTTTTCGCTATGATTGAGATCTGTTAACTGATTTTACACGGGACTGAAACCCATTTTCTAACAAATCTGAAGTTAAAAAATGATAGTGTCTGACAGTAATTTTTATATGCTTTAGGGAATTTCTCTCTCCCCACAGACACACAGAAAGAGTCACTATCTAGACTTTAGTAACTTACAAATCCAGTATTTGATATGGGAATTTCTCTCTGTGTGTAGATATACTAAAGCTTCATATATTTGGTTGTCATTACAAAAAGTAGTAGCAATTTGTTGTTGCTTTTGTATAGAAGATCACAAATCTTTTTAAAACAACTTCTTCAGTCTCATCAACCAGGATGAGAGCCCTGTTAGTCTTGGAAACCTGACAGCCTTGATGAGTATTCCTGCTGCTTGTGTTTTATGAGTGGCATGTACTCTCATTTGGCATTAATCAAAGAAGATTTGGGTATTGCTTGAACTCTTCTTAGTAATGCTGCTGCAGTTTTTAAATGGGCTTAAACTATGTTTCTATGTCACACACAACTAAAATTTTACTGACATCTAATTTAACATATAAGAAGAAATATTTCATTAGCTTCTACTTGGAAACCTTCAGTTTGAATCCCTTAAATTCCTATTCTGACAGTAAATAGACTTTTTAAAGGGAGGTGTTTACAAGGAATAGGTTATCTGTATTAACTGTCACTTAGGAAGATCAGATTCTGTTGAGAAAATCATGTTTAATTCAGTTCTCTGATTAAATATTGACAAAACTTTTGACATTTATATTTATCTTCAGTGCTATGAGCTTCTTTATAGTTAAGCACCTTCTAAAAGACTAGTGTTTTTTAAAGCAACAGAAAAGATTTTGTGTCTAGATTCACAAAGGGACTCTTCTATTAAAAGACTTGAACACATAACTGTTATTCATCTGAAAAAGAAACAAGTCCATGTAAGAAAAACCTGGGAACAAGATAAAGTTAAGTTTACAAAGGCTTTTAACAGCCTTCTCACATAAAGCTTTTAAGGAAGTTAAGACAGCATAGGATATAAGAACAAGTACTTGCATGGATAAATAATTAGTTATAAGACAGGTAACATGACAGGAGTAAATTATTAGTTTTTGCAATGTAAAATGATCCCTGCCAGAATACTGTGGGGTCTGTGCAATGACTTGCGCTGTTAAAGATGTCGACAAGTGATGTGGAAAAAGAAATGAAAAGAGAGATCAGAAATACTGCTGATTACATAGGATTTTTTTAGGTAACAATGACAGCACACTCGTGAAAGAACTGTGAAGGACATTATAAGATTAAGTGACCAGAAAGAAAAATTACAATAGAAATTAAATGTAAATAAAAATGATACAGGCTGAAAACCAATGCCAATGTCACATATAAAATGATGGACTCTGATCTGATTGCTGCCACACAGGAGCAGTAAAATGGGATTAAGATATTTTATAAAAATGTCACCTTTTGTGGAAAAACAACAAAAAAGAAAATACATGGAAAGGAATAAAACAAAAATACTAAAAAATAGAAAACACTATGCTCCAGACAAATCTATATTTCGCCAACATTATGTAGTGTGTTGTCTTGTTCAGTTCTGGGCTTTGTTTTGGTGGGGTTGTCCTATCTCAAAGCTTTGAAATAGTTTCAGGCTGGAGGTCCTCAGTTTGAAAAAGGTATGACTTGAAATGGGTATTGTAGAAGTCTATCAAATTATGAGTGGCATGAAAAGAATGGGCAGTGATCAACTCTTCACTGTCTATTTCAAACCCAGAAATAATTTCCATGGAATTTAAATAGGAAGAGGAAAATTCAGAATCAGGAAAAGGCTGTATCTCTTCACAAACATGTCAAAGAATATCTTTGGTGACATCCAAGTTGCAAAAAGATAATACCGATGGAACACTTTGCACAAATTCCAGGACTGAAACTATGTAAGAACTTATAAGAAAAATCAATTAAGTGTAATTGAACACACCTCACACATCAGGTTTAGGAAATTCCCAGAGCTAAAGAGATCTGAAAAGGCCCAGGAAATGAGTAATGCAGTTACTTCCTGTTATAGTCACTTGTAGAGAAAAAATCTTGAGATCAGCTGGCCTTTGTTCTGAAGCAATAAATCATTCTTCTTATTTTGTGGATAATGTGAAAATTTTAAAACATTGCAACTCTGACTCCAGTGCAGCTTTAACCTTTGATGAAATTAAATTTCTATAAAGACTTAAATGCGTGTTGCTGGACGTGCCAAGAACTGCCTGTATGATAACAGTGATAGAGTTGGGAGATGCTTTGCTGAATAAACTGCAACACTTAGTTATCTTTAAGAAAGGACTTGACAAAAAGATACAAACAAGATTTTTTGACACAAGTATGAGGAGAGTAGAAAAATGTATTTACTTCTGTTGAAATTGTTCCCCTTTAGGTGAAGAACGCACTGGGTTACAGAGAGAGAAAAAATATATTTCTTTTTAAATTAGGATATTAACTCGTAACAAGAGACAGATTTGAGGTCATCTTCAAAAGCATGTAGTAGCGTTTGGTATAAAATACATACAAAACCATCAGATTAAAGACAAGAACTCACATTTTCCATTTTGACAGTAGCATCTTAGGCATTAATTTCCTTATGAGAAATTTTGCAGTATTACCTGCATAATGACAGTTTCAAGAAGGCAAGTAAAAGTGCTTTCATTTAGTATAGCCAACTGAAAAGTGGTTTCTCCTGGGAAATGTCAAAATGCATAGAGTTATATGTTCTATTTTGTTATTCATTTAATCTCCATTAGATGCAACGTGAACAGAAATAAGACGAAATATTTCCCAGGTTTTGAATGGATCTTTGTTCTTGTAAGTAGTCCAAAGGGTAAACTATCTCCCGTCTGCTTTATTTTTTAATAAAGTGGTGCCACTAAGGCCAATTAAACACCAAGGGTGAATTTTTGTTTGCCAAGGCACTATAGTTGTAAAATAACTGCAGGAGACTTTGAATTATTTTTTATGGGCACATTACTGGATTAAATGAAGTTACCATTGATACTATCTGGAATTGGTGACAGAAAAATTAGACATATGTTTAACTGAAAACTGGCTTTGTCTGAAATATATGAAATAAAGTAAAAGAAACATAATTATTGTGCAGGATACAGATGTAAATTTATTATCAATTTGATAACTTGTATTTTGAAAACATGTTATACTACAGGGAATTTCATAGAATCACAGATTAGTTTGGGATGGAAGGACCTTTAAGTGTCATCTAGTCACAACCCCCTGCAATGAGTAGGGACGTCTTCAACTAAATTAAGTTGCTTAGAGCCCCATCCAACCTGACCTTGAATGTTTCCAGGAATGGCACATCTATCACCTCTCTGGGCAACCTGTTCCCGTGTTTCACCACCCTCATTGTATAACTATCCTATATCTAGTCTAAATCTGACTTCTTTTAATTTAAAGCCATTGCCCCTTGTCCTATCACAACAGATTCGGCTAAAAAGTCTGTCCTCATCTCCCTTACTAGCCGCATTTAAGTACTAAAAGGCCTCAATAAGGTCTGCCCAGAGCCTTCACTTCTCTGGGCTGAACACTGTTTGATCCCACTTCAACACTTGGAAGCCACATAATTTGTTTCCTAATTTGTGTGCTCGTATTATCTGATACAGTTCTGGTGCAAATTGAACATTGTACCAAGCACTCCAGTAGAAGTGTAATAGCTTCTACTGTCATGTCTAGTAATAACAAACAACCCTAGCCTGAAGATTCCTTTGAATGATAACTTGACTAATTAATTGATAGGTTCAGCAACATAGGGACTGGACATTAGAAATTTCATTATGCCCAAGAACAAGCATGAATAATACAAGGTTTACATTGTATTGAAAGAAAAGTATGCAAGCAGCTGTTTCATCACTAATAGCAACCGATGATTAAAATGAATAAGCATCATAATAGAAATAAACAGTAGGCTCTTGTAATTACAGTGCTCTAAATTGATTGAAACCTTGAGATGGAGTTACAGCCTTTTGAATATTGCCTCATTTTCATATCCATTAATTAGATATATCTGTCAGTATTCCACTTATTTCCCTGCTGCTCCAACTGCTTGTCCCGCTACCTTCACCTGTCCTAGGAGAATACCTATATGTCACCCTGGCAACCATTCTCTTTCTTTTTTTCATTTTGTTTTGTTTTGTTTTGTTTTATTTTCCATTCCTACCAAAATATTTTAGCTTTTCTTTTATCATATGCTAGGCGGGGGAGTCAGATTTTTGAATGAGTGCTGAAATGTTTTTAAATGAATATGAAGGTGTTCTTCCATCCCCAGAGCTTAACAATATAATATAAAGTATGTTATCCATTGGTTTAACTTCAAGGCTGATTGTACTAGAGTAGAGCGTTTGAAACAGAATTTTATAACAGGCCAATTTTCTTATGAGATTAAATTCTGTCTATGGATATTATGACAGCATAGGAAAATTAATTTAAAAAAAAAAAACAAAGCAAAACAAAACAAAACAGGAAAACCCAAAACAAAGCAAAAAAATATCCCACAAAAACCCAATAAAACATTCTTCCCTCCTCCTCCTTCCACATGGTACGGAATATCCATTTTGTCAGTTTGTGTCAGCTGTTGCAGGGATATCTCCTCACAGCCTCTTGCCCACCGCCAGGTTATGGGTTTTTGAGGGAGGCAGATGTTTGCAGATGAAGTCTCAAAGCTGGGCAACCACCCTTCAGCAACAGACAAAATAGTGATGTTACAAACACTGGTTTAGCCACAAACGCAAAGCACATCGCCACACCACTGCTATGAAGAAAACTATCTAAAGCCTAGCCAGAACCAGTATAATCCATCACAAAGAAATATTTGTATTTCTAGCAGATAACTGGGAGAAAGTCCACTAACTATCTTGATCATTTACAATTTCAGTTCTTTCCTATGGCAATAAATCCATTGCCATTATGTACAATATAGGGTCACAACCTACTGTTTAAATTTGAAATCAACCTAAATCAATCTCATGTATGGGCTCCAGGTGTACAGAGTTTGCATTTTAAGACATGCCACATCCTGTCGTGTGTCAGCACCCATGAGGATCTTCCATTTGGCTTTTCAGATAATTATAGTGAAGTGGCCCAAGAATAGCATATTTTGAATATCTTTTTTTTTTTTTTTCAGATCATCACAAGCTACCAGTATTGTATTCAGAGCTGTTACTGTGCTTTTTTTCTCATTGGTCAATACACCACTCTCTGCTATATTTTTGTTTATCAGCCGCGTCCCAAACTGTCAGACACCTACTGAAACACTAAAATACGTAGTCTTTTAAAATACCAAAAATAAGTTCTAGCAGGGAACTAACCTCAGCATTAGCCCATGGTTATAAAAAAATTAATAAATATAAATATTAGAACTTAACTGCCCGCTAGTAGTGACATTGAGAACGTTTCTGATAGCTTCCTCTTGCTTCTACCACCTCTAATGACAGACATGGCTGTTGGTAGACTAATCATAGAACCTTCCAACACAACTGAAGCCATGATAAGTTGAGGACATTAGGAGACAGTGGTAAATATCAGTTTCTTTAGAATCACTAATGGGATTTTAAAAACAATTTCAGATTATTTAACAAATTTTTTTTTTTTTTTTTTTTTTTTTTAATTTCCCCACTCTGTATCTACAATTTCCCCTGCTTAAATACAGAGTCTGAATTGCAAATGCAACTCTAAGTCAAAAATGTAAAATTCTTTAGTTTTATGTTGTAGACATCTATAGCCGAGTTAGTTGTCTGTAGTACTTTTATAGCTAACAAAGAGGAACAGGGTTAACAGATCCTAAAGTAGCTGTCTTAAACATATCACATGGAAAACTTTCTAAAAGTACCCCTTGGCTTCAATGACAGTGAAAGAAATCTAAGGTAATTAACATAATTGAAGTTATTTAAATTGCTATGTTTGCTGCGAGGTGCGAGGTACTGTTCTTATCATGTCTTTTTTTCATACTTTTAGCATTATAATACACCAGTTCTCACAGCAATACAGAGTGTCAAAACAACTCATAAAAGCATAGGACTATTTAGAGCCAGACTTTGACAGTTTTATTTGCATTAAGTAGCTTTTTATTCCACAGATAGCTTTGTTGCTCTGTTGTTGGTTTTTTTTTAATAGCAACTGCTTGTAGAGAGAGATACAATTAACATAAATAAAGGTAGCAGGCACAATTAGTATATACTATTTTAAAGAATATTGCCTTCATTTAAACATATTTAGTGCTGTAAGGTGAAATACATATTCCTTTGAAACAAAACGCATTAACTATAATTTGCATACTGAAAGCATACCATAATGTATTTCGTTCATCTACTTGCATACGTGGCATGTATCCTTCAAGTACTAAGAGATGGTGACCTAAAACAAATTTCGGTAGGAGTCATCAAAAGCAATTGAGAAACTGAACAGTTAAAAAATGTATTAGCTAGATTAGAAATAAAAAACACTTTTCATTTTAAAAACCCAAACAACCTTCTATTCTTAATATTTCATATTTAACAAATTTGAAAAGATCAATTTCATTCAACAAGAAAATACATTCATGAATCAAATAAGACAACTAAATACTAATGTCATATGTAATTATATTACATTGATTTACCTACAGCATTTAATTGAAACTGGGATATTAGATGTCTGGTACCATAATATAATGTTTTACATTCTCTGATCAGAATAACATCTAAATTGAACATAGAAAAAGCCAAATAAATTCTTTATATTTATTAAAGTACATGGACAGCTGAAAAAAACTAAAATCTTAGCTTCTCACAAAAATAGCATGGAAGTTACACTTGCTAATCATTTTAACATATTCCAAATGTACAGGGACCATTGCAGAAATTCAAGCACTAGGCATTCATACAAACGCAGTGATACAGCTGTAATTTAAAAATAAATCATGATGAAAGATTGTCTTATTTTTCACTTAGTGGAATATTGCTTAAGTTTTTATAAAACTTTGACTGGATGAGAACTGCAGAAATGAACCTCTTGGTACATAACTGCTGGAAGTGCCTCCTTTTAAAGTCACTGAAAAAAGATGTGTGAAAACAGGTACGTATTTATAAAGAAACAAACAAATAAGTCTCAGGGTTTTAATGGTATGTAAATTCTGTGTGTTGTATGTGAATCAGATTTAGGAATTTTAACCCTGGGAAATGTATTGCTGGATGAAGAAACCAGACTAAATTTAAATTGATTTAGGTGTCTTCACTGGTAATATGGCACTTAAATTCTAGCTTCTTCCATGGAAGCCCAAACCCACCTCATTTCAGCCTATGCTCTGTACTTTGAAGCAATCCTGAATTCAATTCAAAGGAACAGTAGTGCTTTCTGGAAAGCAGTTTACTGTTAGTGTCCTTTTCCTTGCTCCCTGAAGCTTAAGGAGATTTAAATCCATAGTTCACATTTCCCAGGAAGCTTCTTTAACCAATGGATTATCAAACTACCTAGAATTGTGCCAATAAATTGGTTGTTGAATTATCTACAGGAATGAATAAAAAGAAATTAAAAAAAAAAAAAGAGGGAGAAAAAAAAAAAAAAAAAAGAAAAAAAAAAAAAAAGAAGAAGATAAATAAACAACATGGAACCTTATTGTGTAACTATTTCAGCAAGGGCATTTCCTCAATAAGGGGATTCCTGTAATCTGGTACCTGTTTATTGGACTGCTTATGCATCTGACATTTAAGTATTGATTGCTAAAATGTCTTAACAATGTAGAGGTCAAAGATAAAATTTAGGTTACCTCCCTTCCACACTATTTTTGAAGGGGTTCCCAAGAAAACAAGTGCTAAAGTATCTGAAGTCTTTGTGTGGCTGTTATTAAGCAAAACAGACATCATCTCCAACTAAAGGAATGTCTTGCAATATCGCATTGACTCTGCTAGGATCCTTTAAGTTTAAACAACAGCTTGTTTCAAAAATATTGTGTGTATACACAGATAAATATTAGCATATATATGCACACACACCCCTGAAATGTATTTTTATTTTGTGAAGATTACAAACGAAATCTGTAAGAGTTAAAAATTATTATAGATCTTCACACCATGTAAACCCCATACACTTTAATTCCCAAAGATTTTTTGTTCTATCAGATCTTTTGTCCTCATTTTTATATGTTTATGTGTAAAACCCAAATTATTTCAGTTTATTTATTCTGATTCACAAAGAGTTCAAATACTATGGAAAAGACTAGTTATTTTTTTCCTTCATATTTTATTTGTAGTATATTGAAAATGAAGAAAGATTTTAATTAAAAGTGAAAATACAGAATTTTAAAAATGGAAGATTCACTGGAATTTTCTGCTGCTTTGTGCCTATTATCCTATCTTCCTCAGAACAGTTAAGCTAATTGTTTGTAATAGTAGATTTATTCTGTATCAAAATTTTGTCTTTCAGTGAAGTGAGATTTGAAATTATATGAACATTTAAAAAGAGGCAGATGAAAGGAAGGAAACCCCCAAAGCCAAGGAAATTATTTATTTCAAAATCTACAGGTAGAAGAACGAAACAATGTCCTGTTCAGAATAAATTTGTTTTGGACAGAGATAAGATATCTGAATTTTAAAGGAATCAAAGGTAAAATATTAACTTAATAAAAAAGAAATATTGCATGAAGCAAAATTTTCCAGACCCCAACGGAAATATGTCATTCCTATTGAATCATACCGGAAAGAAATGGAAGAATCCAAATGATTATCTCCTGACTTCAAAACGCTAATTTCAAAATTTCACTGAAACTTAAGCCCAGTGTTCCTCAAATTCCTAGGCTGTTGTTCAAATCAGGTAGCAAAAATAAAGTAAAAACAAATGCTGCTGGCAGGAGGCAAGTTTGGCAACTTTGTAATAAACCTTCCTGAACGAAGTACAGGTACTTTCATTGCACAGTATGTTTTCACAAATACTTAGAAAATATCTTGCATGGCTCTGTATTGAGCAAGCAGAGAGACTTGGCTGGGGACTGCGTTCACAGATTGCTGCACAATCTAATATCACTCCAAAGCATCACTGCATCTCTATAATATGCCTTACAAAATATCTCCTTTTTTGAGTTAGTGAGTATTCAGGAAGCATTAGTTCTCATTTTTCTTAGAGGTTTCTCGAACTTATTACTTGTTTTAAGCACTTCAGAATCACAATATAAAAAAAAAACAACAAACAAAACAAACAAAAAACCATCCAACCAAACCAAACACAAACACAAAAAAATCCCTCAACAGGTACGATTGTAAAAAAGACCCTCCTGTATGTATATGACTTTTAGATTAGAATGTTTTGGTTTTTTTTCAAACTTATTTGATTATGCTTTATCAATTTGTTTTTCAACTAACATTCAAATCCAGTGCCAAAATAGTACTTGCATTAAAAGCTTTCCTTAGCTTTTTCTCTGAACTGCAGTACCGTTGTTCAATGCCTATCACAGAATCATGGAATCCTGCAGCTGTCTGAGTTTGAAAGGGCCTTTAGAGATTATCTAGTCCAACTTCTCTGCTAAAGCAGGATTGCCCAGAGCACATTACTCAGGACTGCATCCAGGCGGGTCTTGAAGGTCTTCAGGGAAGGGGACTCCACAACCTCCCTGGGCATCCTGTTCTATTGCTCTGTCACCCTCACCATAAAGAAGCTTTTTCTCATCTTTGAATATATATGGATTAATACAGGGATATTTATATATTCACACATAATGACTCCTTTAATTATCCAGTTTTATGGGGATGGTTAAAGTTGTTTTATGAAAATCTCAGAAAAATGGTAGTGCTTATAAACCAAATACCAATTCAAAAAGATCAATCCAGTCTAATGCAGTGGTTTATAATATGGTCCAAGAGCACCATTCCTAAAAAAAAAAAAAAAAAAAAAATTAAAANAAAAAAAAAAAAAAGTTGACTAACAAAGAAAAGTATACATTTATGAATGCGTATCTGTCATTAACCATTTTATTGCTACAGAGGGATGTACCGAAACTGAGGGAGGCTCACATTAAGTCTAATGTCATGATGTGCTTATTGAAAAGTCTTCAGTTTACACAAACATAATTAGAATTCTTTTTCCTCTAATTCAGAAGATAAATTTAACTGCAATGAAAATTATTCAGTGTTTGCTAAAAAAAGAAATAAAATGTGCTTCATTAAAACATTATTTTAAAGTTTAATGATAGATCTGAGTATATTTTTTACACTGAATTAGGCCCTTTGACTGCAATAAAAATGGTCTTTACTCCATCAGAACTATTATTTTTCTAAATCTGTGGAAGTAAAATATTCCATATTCACAGCACAAAGCAATAGACTAGGCTAAATAGGAAATGTGAGACACTTAGAAAAGAAAGATAGTAATTTGCATATAAATATAAAAATATATTCAGTCTATCTATGTTTCCTCTCAGTTAGCTGATTACTTGTGGGGAAATAGATGAGTGTTCTTCAGCTGCTACTATCAGTAAGTGTTAAGGAGGCAACCATAAGCACTTCTGAGAGAGTCTCCAAGAAATCTTTCTATTTTTACCACTTCTGGATCAATTAAGTGGCTTTATTAAAATTTCTATTAATGAGTCTGGATGTCTTGTACTTCATAGTCAACAAAGGAAATCAGGACGTAATTGGTAACCAAGATATTTTTAGCAACATTAAAGTATATTTTTTTTATTACTTGAGCACCCTCCTGGATTCTATAGCTAACAGTTCCATGCAGATAAATACTATTATTGAATATTATGTTTTTTTAAAAATGTGTGAGAACAGAAGTAAGGATGCTTACTTTAGTTTTGGTTTTGTTTTTGTTTGTTTTTTTTTTTTGGGGGGGGGTATTTTTTGGGTTTTGTTTTTTGTTTTTTGCTAAGGATGACTATACATTGAATTTTAGCAGGATACTAAAACATTTTCGTACAAGTCTTTCCAAGAGATTTTCCTGTAGAAGTCATTTGGCATTGTCATGCTGGGCTGTTCTCAACCATGGGAGGTTTTCAAAACCCAATAGCACAAAACCAGGAGCAAGGGACAGACCAACCACTGCTTTGGGCAGAAGATTGGCATGGACATTTTTTGAGGTCACTTCTGACAGGTCTGTGATCCTATATATTTATGAGAATGATCACGGTTGTATTATTCTGAGATTCACTTTAAAGTAATGATTATCAGAAAAAGGTTCTTCAAGTTAAATTCTTAATTCCATCAGCACTGACTTAAAGAGAAATAATTACTAAATAATAATAATAATAATAATTGCTAAAATTAGCATGACAAAAACCTCAAGACTTGATGGTTGATTAGGCTTGCTACTATGCTTAAATCACAGATGTAAAAACTGTACAGAATTTGTAACTTTTCCTTAGCAAAACCATTGCATCAGATAAATTCTGAATAATTTATCCTCAGTACAAATCCAAAAGACAGTTCCTTATGTTCTGAATGTATTTGCACATCTTTAACTACCATTTTCTTCTTTCTATCCTGTTCTCAATGACCTTTTAGTTCATGTAGTAACCAAATAGTTAGGTGATAACCTAGTAGTTTATATGACTGAGGGAGGTAAAATATAAAGCAAGAGTTCACCATTATCATCATCAAGCTGTGTGAGCATTTCAGCTTCTGCTCTGTATTACAAGTGATTTACAGGATACTTGTCCGATACCCATCTAAAATAAGAATAGTCTGAGAGTATTTAATGGATCACTTACTAAGGGAAACTAAGTAGAGAGTTTCTGGCTTGTGATTCTTGAAATAGTTATTGACTTAGTTCTGTTAAGCCTCTGCATTCCCAGATAAGCACAGAAAGGTAACTTCAGCATTCTGTGGGCAAAACAACTACATTATTTAGATACAGTCACAACTAGTCAAAGTTTCATGTTTATATGCTTGTATTTGGGAGGTATGTCATGGATTTGGGCTTCATAAATAAAACTAAAAGAATATAGCTTCGAGTCCAGCCGGAGGCATAGATGGTAAATAAACAGCTTGCTTGTTTATTTAATCTGTTGCTTTCAGTATAAAAATCAAGACCTGACACTTACAAAACCTTAGAAAAGGAGATAAGAGAATATGAAGTAATCACACACGGTGCATCTGTGACAATTACCACCAGAGACTAAACAATTCTCATGAAAGACTAGCTGACAGAAATAAGAAACTGTTTGTGGATGGAAACATTAAGATCTACGAGTCATGAAGGTTTAAGGCTCTAAGGCTTTCACTGTTCACTGTTACCAGGCTGACAACTGTGAATTAAAATGCAAAGAGACACTAGACCATTAAATTGTGAATCAGTGGGCTGTGACTCTCATAGGAAGTCAAGACACAGGGAAGTTCACTGCAAGTGAACATCTGCACAGATTGTAATGACATTTTTATTATATTTGCATATTTAGTTATTTATTCAAAGCTGAATGGACCAAGGTTGACAATATTTCTTTTTCATTACAGTTGTACTCCTTGCAGACAAGAAATACCAAGATCATCTTCACTGCTGTATACAATTCATTTTGAAGTTCATCATGTATCATGAACATGCACATATACTTATTAGGAAACCCCTAGCTACCATACTACTGCAAAAAGGGCATGGCTGGATAGTATTCATTATTTGATATAAGGTCATTTTTTAGATAACTGTTTTAATAGTTTAGATGCTACACTCTACTGCACATAACTATTGAAATCTAAATAAATAAATTTATTTGATCTTTTATATTTGAGCTGGAGAAGAGGGAGATGAAGAATATAGCTACAATAATATTAATTGACCAGACAGCAGTAAGTACGGTACTAAAACTATAGAGTAATCTATAAATTATTTTTGTCTCTGGCCATTTTTACAAACAGCTAATCTAATAATTGGCTGTCTATATGTAAATTACATGGGCATATAAAAAGTAATATTTTCAGATTGAAATTACAAGGAAATCATAAAATCTAATATGAAAACAAAAATAAACATATTTTCAAAAGAAAATAGTTATGTGACAATTCCTACTATGCTGTACAGTACCCTCCCGTAAATCAGTTTGGGTATACTAAAATGAGTAGCAATGCATTGATTGATTTGTATTAACTTTGAATCCAAACTTTTTGGATATTAACATTTTAAACACTGTACAGAAAATAATTCATCACCAGTTTCTGATGTAATCATTCATAATGGTTTTGGGTGTTGTTTTTTTTGTTTTGTTTTGTTTTGTTTTTTTCCCTACAGACTACTACTTCTGGGACAAGGAGGTTTTTCTGACTGATATAGCAATATTTTGCTTAGAAATACTGTTCTTCAGAACTTGTATCTGTAGGTGTAATGTGTGCAAGAAGCTTTTGTTACAATAAGCAGATTATTAACAATTATTGATTGATGATTTCATGTAAATTACAGTAGTTTTCTTCTTTCCCAATGTCAGCAAGCAGACTTTTTTATTCTCAAGTGTCCCAGCTATTTGACTTTATATGATCATTAATTCTTTTGTACTGTATGAATTGACAGGAACATTATCTGTTCAGTACCTATACTGGAAACTACTGCTTTGCTGGTTAACCAAGGGCTCAAATAAAAGATGTGTTTTGGTCTGCATGCTCAAATTTTATGCTACGAACTGTATCCTTTTTACAGGAGAAGTAGTAATACAAGGAGAAGTAGCAGGAAATAAAAAAGGCTGGGGGGGAGGGGGACGGACCTCAGTAGTATTGAAAAATGTTAAGAGATTCCTGAGGGACTGTTATTGATAAAAATTAAACTAATTTAAGATTCATAGACTGTATGGAAGTTAAATTTCATATTCACAGGGAGTAGCTGCATACATGATTCTAGTTATGAGTGGTACAGTCATATTTTGGCCCACTCCTCTTGGTAGGGGGTAGGCAGAAGAGTTGGAAGTGAAGGATTTAAGGTTGAGTTGAGGAAAAAGGAGTGTGGAAGAGTAGGGAAATGTGTTTTATATTTGGCCTTGTTTCCAACAATCCAAATCTATTTTAGTTAATACATTAAATTATTTTTTCCTCTCTTGAGTCTCTTTCATCCATGATGGTAACTGCTGAGTGATATCCCTCTCTTTATTTTGATCCTTGAGTTTTTCAATTTTATTTTCTCTCCCTGTCCTTCTAAGGAATGTGAGTAAGAGGGAGGCTGGGTCGGGAAGCCAGTCATGGTTAATCTACTGCATATTTCAATATCTATTTCAATATAAATTTAAATACTACTCAAAGCATTCATTTGTTGTCAGGAATTTGATACTTTAGGTCTGGTTTTATCATACCACTTTTAATACTTTCAAATGAAGGCTGCAATTTAGGATAAACAACGGGATGTTCACATGATCTTTCACATTTCAACCTGAATAACACCTTTGAACAATTGTTCTGCAAACTTTTAATTGCTTCATTTCTCAATACCTCCAGTAATTACCGATAGGGTATTTTAATTGCCAAACTTGAAATGCTTTTATGATTTTTAAAATTAATGAAAGGCATTATACAAAAGAGTATTAGAAGCTACTGTTTCTCAGTATCAATATACTCTGTCCTTGATTAGTTTAGATGATGCATGGAGATCGTAAACAAAAGCAAGCACATATTTGCAAACCCATACTTGAACTTCATGGAGTAAAACTTAGAGAAACAAAGGCCACAAATGTGGCCTTATAAAATTTGAGGCTGAGTAAATTTACTCTTCTTTTGGCTTGTTTTATGCATCAGTAATTATCTGAAACTTGTCTTCTTAATCCAATCACCTTCAGCTTTAATGAAGGTGGTTCATAGATGAATATCTGGTAAACAAATCATCAACACTGTAAGCATTATTTAACTTTTTTCTTTTTCAACAAAATTTGGACATTATTTTCAGACTTTTTGAATGGCTAGGCTTGCTTTAAGATTCCACTGCTGACACTATGTATTATTTTCCACTATTTAAACAGCTGCTGCCTGAAATTCTCTGAATACTATAATGTGTATTATTCTGTCATACAGTGGCTGGTGTTTATAATGAAGAACTTACCAGATCTTGACTATCTAAAGCCACTATTTAAAGCTATGCCTAGAATGCACAAAATGTTGATATTTCATGCTATACTTTATTCATTTTGTGAATGATTCCTGCACAGCAACAAGAAGTAGGAAATTAATAACAAGCATAAATTAGAAATAATGGACTTTACAACACAACTATGCAGAACAGAGTAGGGACTGTGGTTTTTTTTTTTTTACCAGCTCAGTCAGTAATCCTTTAGAAACAAACACTATTCAAAGTATTTACTATATTCAAATTCCCATTCTGTGCAAAAAGGGAATACACTGGGTGTGGTGAGCCTCCAGAACTAAGTGTTAGCTTAAATAAAATCTTGAGGATCTATGCAGAATACAGTGAGCAGTTATTATGAGTCCAGTTAAAATAATATTAATACTTATTGTGAAACTACTATAGAAAAATACTCACTGGTAATACTTTCCTAAAAATTTGCAAACAAAGAAACTTACTCATAGTTACCTTTTTCTTTCCTCAGGGCAGTGAGAAAGTGGCAAACTAAAGATTTTAGATAACAGATTGTTGCTAGATCATGGATACAGTAAGCAAGAAAATTTCTGCCTTAAAAGGTAGAGACACCTTGACAGTTTTTAAAGACATATTTTTAAAGACATATGCACCAGAACAATCCATATTCATCTTAAAAAAAAGGCCAGCTTTCCTGAATGAGCTTGTGATTGAACTCAAACACAAAAAGGAGGTATACAGGAGGTGGAAATAGGGACAGGCTACCAAGGAGGAGGACTGGCACATCACCTGTGTTGGCAGACAAAGAACTGAGAAGATCAGAACCTTTTTAGCCTTCAGATTGGCTGGGGATGTGAAGGGCAACAAGAGGGGATTCTACAGTTATATCACCAGCAAAAGTAAAACTAAGAAAACATGAGGACTTTATTATTTTATGTTATAATGGCAAGGGAAAAGGATGAGGAACTGAAGGCTCTTTTTGCCTCAGTCTCTATTGTTTCTCAAATAGTCTAAATTAGGAGCCAAGATTGAGGCAAAGAGGTGCTAAGCACAGAAGAAAAGGATTGGCTTTCCAGAATCATAGAATTTTAGAATGGTTTGGGTTGAAAGGCATCTTTAAAGGCCATCTAGTTCCTAGCCCCCTGCTTCACAAGATTGAGTTGCTCAAAGCCCCATTCAACCTGACCCTGAACATTTCCAGTGATGGGACATTCACAACTTCTCTGGACAACTTGTTCCAGTGTTCCACCACCCTCAATGTAAAAAAATTCTTCCTTATGTCCAATCTAAATCTTCCCTCCTTCAGTTAAAAACAATTACCCTATGTCCTGTCACTACAAACCCTACTAAAAGTGTCTTTCCATCTTTTTTATAAGGTCTCTTTAAGTATTGAAAAGCTTCAATAAGGTGTTCCCAGAGTGTTCTCTTCTCCAGACTAGACAAGACCAACTCTCAGCCTTTCTTTACAGAAGAGGTGTTCAAGCCCTCTTATCATTTTCTTGGCCCTCCTCTGGACACACTCTAACAGGTCCAAGTCTTGTACCAGGGGCCCCAGAACTGGTTAAAGTATTTCAGGTGAAATCTCAATGAGAGTGGTGTAGAGAGGAAGAGACACCTCCATCAACCTGCTGGCCACATTTCTTTTTATGTACCCCAGAATAAGATTGGCTTCCTTGGCTGTAAATTCTGGACTGTAAAATCTGTCTGGGCTGTAAGTTTAGGCCTAGATTGGCTTTCTGGGCTGTTCACTGATGACTCTTATCAACCTTTTTGTCCAATAGTATTCCCAAGTTTGTGGGCCTGGTCTCCATAAATTCATCACCCAGTGAATTGGGTTCACCCTGACCCAGGTGCAGGACCTTGTATTTGGTCTTGCTGAACTTCACAAGGTTCACAGACTTTGAGAATACAAAGATAAACAAGATGTGGTTGTATCCAATTACGCTAAGGTGGCGATGTTACTCAATTCAGAAGCTGTTCTCTATTAATTTGGGGGAAGGGGAAGATCTCTAATGACTGGAAAATCACTGGTGTGATGCCCATCTTCAAAACAGGAAGGATCAACAGTCATCCTCACTTCAAACTGTGGCAGAATTGTGGAGAAAATTTTCCTGGAAAACTTCCAATATTCTAGACATGTGAAGGACAAGCACGTGGTTGAGGAAAGTTGACAAGATTCACCAAGAGAAAATTGTGGCTGATCAATCTGGTTGACTTCTGTGACTACTCTGGCTTTGTGGATAAAGGGAGAGCAATGGATATAGTTTACTTTGATTTTACCAGACCATAACATCTCCAGTAGTATCCTTCTAGACAAATTAGTGAAATATAGACTATGTGGGTGTACTACATAATATATAAATAGCCAACAGGACTATTTGGCTTAAAATGTATTGGTCAACAGTAATTAAAGACTAATTGGTCAACAATTACAAAAAAGTATTCCTTAGGGGTCAGTAGTGTAATTGCCATTAAGAAAATCAGTAAAATGGAGGGTAAGCTACCTAACTCATCTATGACATAACTGGGATAATAATCTAGAGGGTGAGACTTCCATCCAAAGATATTGTGACACACTGAAGGAATGGAACAATAGGAACTTCATGAATTTGAACAAAGACAAATGAAAAGCCCTGCATATGACAGATTAACTCCACACAAGAGTGAAGTCTTTAGATAAGCTAAGTAGGTATCAAACCTGCAGAAAAAAAAACAACCACAAAAATAAACAGGGGTGGGAGTGGTGAGGAGAGAGAGCTCGTGTACAACAAATTGAGTATGTGTTAGCAGTCCTTGATTAAAGTTAACTGTAGCCAGCAGATACAGAATAACAATTACTCCTACCAATTCAGCAGTTACAAAACAGGAACTAATACAGAGACCTTTGAGGGTTTTAAGGATATACTTTGAAACTGTTTTCAAGATATTTCTTGATCATAAATTGATCAAGATAGACCAATTAAGATTTGATATCATAAAGATATCAAATCTTAAAGATTTGATAATAATTAACTAACAAGTATCCAAATTTCTAAAAATGCCCAAAATTTAATTCTCCTTAGTGGTTGACACTTTGGGACTTTTATCTTGCTGAAAAATGGAAAAAATAAAAATAGAAAATAGAAAAGTAACCTTACACTGAAGAACAGCACAGGAAATATAACTTCAAAATAACTAACATTAACAATTATTATTGCTTATTGAAATCTTAACTCCTCAGATAATTTCAGTGTATGTTCTTTTCCTGTAAATCTTGTGAACATACACTTGCTTGCACAGTCTTCCAAAACTGGAATCTGTACTGGCTGTACAGAGGCTTCATGTTTTCCCAAAGGTGTCCCTTGTGAAATAAAAATATTTGCGTAGTAGCTGTCAGTAATTTAGAGTCCTCACTATATGCTGCTGTTTGCTTTTGTCACTAGAATGTTTCCAAAGATGTTCGTAATAAACCCTGACAATCAAGCAGAAATGTGCACCTTGAAAATTTTCTTTTGTCTTGGAGACCCAATGCTGTGTCTTTGTCTTTACCTACTCCCTGTTTGCAATTTTTGAAATAATGAGGTTTATATTTAGCTCTCAACCTTACCTCTTATTGAGACATTGACATTATTGCTGTTCAAGAAAGTAGAATGAGGGATTCAGATGGCTCCATATTTCCTTTTCCTTTCTAGGATATATGGTAATAATAATCCAGTCTTATCCTAAGAAGAATCAAAGCTTATATTACCATTTTTACACATTAAATACCGTTATAAGAAATCTTTATGTCAAGTTAAAACCAAACCAAACCAAAAGAAAACCCAATCAACAAAACCTGATTTTTAAAGCAAAAATTATATAATGTGTGAATGATGTGGTCTTTCTCTTTTCTTTGCTTCCATTTTTTCTTTGTTTCCATTTTTCCTTTGCCCTCTCCTTTTCCTTTCTTCCTTCCTTGTTTTTTTTTTTTTTTAATTATTATTTTTTAATTTGTCTTCTCTTAGTATTTGCCTAAACTATTTGTTCTGTAATTTCTTACCATATCTGTTTTATGATGAACCCATCCAATCCTCTGTGATTTTGATTCTTCTGGTTCTTAAAGCACACTGGAAAATTTTGATTTGTTAGCAAGTCTTGTGCTGAATATCAGCATATCTACAGCTGTCTCTTGTTCTTCCTCATCTGACTTCCACCTGCCAGCAACACTGCTTCCAGTTTGTTCCCTGCTGTTTTTCCTGATGATTCCAAAGCCTTTTTCCAGTTCTTTTAGACATGGAGTCTGTGTTCTCCATCTGGTAATAATGCAATTATTGACAAAAAAAAATTTTTGAAGAATTGTTAGTCACTTAGCATAGCAAACAATTATTCAAATTATTTTGTGCTTGGAATCTTTGAAGCATTCATTATCTTAAAGAATGTAACTTCTAATATGCAAGCTAGAAAATTTTTAGGAGGAAAATAAGCAGGTCTACTTATGAAAGTGTTTCACTACAAAAATATTGCTATGAGGTAAATTGCCATAACATTACAGAATTTATCATGACTCCTACTACACTAAATGCGGTACTTAAAGCTTGCTTTCAAAAGTCATGAGATTATAATAAGCCTATAATTAAAAATGTATTGTTACATATAAAAATATAAGTATGATTCAAATCATAGAATCATAGAATGTTTAGAGTTGTAAGGGACATTAAAGATCACTGAGTTCCAACCCC
>VXBW01005090.1:13871-30822 GCA_013400375.1 Thinocorus orbignyianus | reverse complement strand
CCAGCGCACACTGCTGGCTCATGTTGAGCTTCTTATCCGCGAGCACTCCCAAGTCCTTTTTCTTAGGGCTGCTCTCCTGCCATTCACTGCCCAACCTGTATTTGTACCTGGGATTGCTACCATCTTCAACCAAGATGTAAAATAAAATCGATCCCAGTACTGACCCTAGAGGGACACCACTTGTCATCAGCTGCCACTTGGACATTGAGCTATTGACCACAACCCTTTGAGCGCAGCCATCCATCCAGTTCCTTACCCACCAAGTGGTCCATCCATTGAATCCATGACTTTTGAATTTGGAGACTAGGATGTCATGTGGGACAATTTCAAATGCTTTGCTTAAGTCCAGGTAGATGACATCTATTGCTCTGCCTTTGTCCACCAAGTCTGTGGCAGTTTCATAGAAGGCCATCAAGTTTGTCAGGCAGAATTTGCCCTTGGTGAAGCCATGTTGGCTGTCTCCAATCACCTCCTTATTTTCCATGTGTCTCAGCAGAGATTCCAGAAGGATCTGCTCCATGATCTTGCCAGGCACAGAGGTGAAACTGACTGGCCTACTGACTGGACAGTGAATATTTCCATGAGAGAAGGAGAGTAAAAGACTCCAGATTGTGGGAATTTTAGTTCAGTTCTTAAATTTTGTGATACCCTTTACTCATGACTTTCATGATGGAAACTACTGATACAGCAGTAAATAGTAAACTGTTCATTGCATTAAATCACTTCATACACTTAGACCTGAATGCTCTTTTATATAGAGGTAGAGATAGAGATTTGTATATACAGAGAGATTGCCAGAAAGTAAAGTGAAAAATTGTTCATTAAATATTCAGATTTTTTTTTGAATTTGGCTCTTATGATGTAGGTCCACCAGAGGAATGAAGAGAAGGAATAACAGTGCAACAGAAAAACAAGAGTATCTCCCTGGTATGACAGGCAGGTGTATTGTCCCAGATCCTTCTAATAAGACAGGAAAGCTTTAATCATGGAGAAATTGTGTTGGAGGATAATACTGGCAATTTAAAATGTTGAACAGAAATATCCGAGCTGTGTGGTTCACATAGATAACACTAGTTCTTTACAGTGTTTGCCATAAATTACATTCCTTTAACTCAAGTAGTTTCATTATACTAACTGTATAATTAAACTACAACATTAGTATGCCAAATTTGCATATAGCAAAGAAAAGTAATGTTGTTTCACTCCAAAAATGTTAAATGGAATTTTCAAAATGAATATTTATTAAGTATTATGAAGTTGATTTGATTATGATTTTTAAATGTGCATCTTGTCTTTACAGTTACAGCATTATTCTTATGTAAATTGATGTATTGAGAAGTTGGAGAAAAGCACCTCCCCAGTTTCCTATCAATGTTAGCAATTGAAATGAAAAACATTGTGGGACAGAAGACTCTCACAATCCCACTGGGCTAATATGAATTCACATATACACATGTACTGATTTTACATGGGAAGGTTTCGGTAGTAAAGGTGTTGCAGAGCTGCCTTCTCAAAGACTCCAGGAACTGCCCCCACGTGGGACAGAACAATTTTCACTGTGAAATTAATTTAAAAACCTTTGGAAAATAGCACTTATTGACTACTGATGGTAGAGGAGAAATCTGCATATCCAAACCCTCCAGGACACCTCTTTGGACAACTCTAGCCCATTAATTAGATAAGGTGATGACCTGAATATAAAATAGCTTTAAAAGATAAATTGGAAATAGATAGAAATCTTTCGGTTGTAAAAAGTATATTGGAACAAAACGATGGGACCAGCACCAATGATCTGTGTAACCATATAGGGTTCAAACAATGGAAATAAAGGAATATTATTCAACATCAGAACAGATAAGGGGAACCAATGAAGTTTTCAGACACATCAGACTTAGAAAATGAACAGAATAAAAATGGTTTTGCATGCAATAATTGAACTGTGAAATCTCTTGGCACAGTAGTAAACCAATACATTTTAGCTGTAAAGGATAAAGAAAGGATTCAAAGTTTCTTCAGTGGCTATGAAACAAAGAGTATTTCTACCTTTGAATTTTATTTCAATCAGATGTTCACTTTAAAAGGAAAGGAAACTCACAGTTTTCTACACTTAAGGCATTTTCCATATTAAAGTACTGTTGAAGCTTGCAACCTGTATTCCTTTTGTATGAAACTACACTGAAAGATGCATTCTACGAGCACACATAATATAGTTTAAGGATTAATATTTGTTCAAGCCATAGGACTAGATTACATTCAGGCCAGAGGAATCTTTCTCCCTCGCTAACCCAAAATATATACAGTTTGGCCCCCTGTACTAACAGATTCACTGTCAGATGCTCACTGTGCTGTACTAATTTGTACTGTCATTTTGGTCTAGGTATGGATCAGCCCACAAAGTGCTTAATCTGTACTTTTTCTCTATCTTGTTTTCCCCCTTATATATCTACTTGTACAGCAGGCTTTGTACTCATTTGGCATGGCAGGGTCTCAGGATGTTTCAGGTCTTACTTTTTCCAGAGCTGTTTGTAAGCATACTTTAGATGTGATAGCATTTGTTTGGTGGTTGTAGTTTCAGTTATCTTATCTATCACTTGGAGAATTCTACTTAATTGAATTCATTGCCAATTCACACAAACTTTGAATTATTAATTGGAGTATTGTGGGGAAAAAAATAAAGAATTACACAATTAACATACACTTAGGGAAACACCTTACCTCCCCTTTCCAAGTTCCCTTGTTTTCACCATGTGTTAGACACAGGCTCTCCCAATTTCCTCAGCAAGGTGACAGGCAGCGCAGAAGAGTGAGGACCTGTTGTTTATTCCTTTTAATCTGCTCCAGCATGAGTCACCTCAGGGATGTCCCTGTCACACTGTGGGTTCTTCACAGACTGCAGTGCACACATAGTGTACTCTATGTGTTTTCTACCACTCATGGATGTCATTTTTTCTTAAACATGTCTGAACCAGGGTGCTAGGAGCTACCCTTCCATTTTTTTGGCTAACAGTGGGATGCTCATACCAGTGTTAGTGCTGGCTGAGATGGGCTGGGACAGTCCTTTTTCTCAAACTTATCAGTTATGCCCCCTTCAAAGAGAGGGGGCAGAGATGGCCTGAAAGACCCCAGTGACAAGGTCATCCTCTACCATCTTGAGCCAGATGCAACACGTCACTTTTCACTTACACACTTCACTGTTATCATATGACATCTTAATCAAATTATAGTGGACTACTGAATTAATAATAATTACCTTTCAAAGTGATATTGTTTCACAGTTGTAAAAAAAACATTTCAAAAGTCCGTTGCAATTCTAATGAGTAGTTAAAATGTTATTTTAAAATGCTATTTTAAAAGTCTCAATTGTAAAAGCTGTAATAATTACATCTTCCAAAATATGTAATTTCTATACCAATAACATGTCTCCCCACTTTAGAAAAATAATCAGGTCAGTTTTTTTTTTTATTGACAACTTGCTCTTTAAAACAAAATAAAAACTGAATGCCAAAAATACATCTTATGTCTTAAATGAAAAATAAGAAGTAAAATTTTGTGACTTTCCTAGCTTACAAGCTTGAATCTAGCATTTAAAATATTCCCTTCATATTTAGATGAAAATATCTTGCCTTAGTATTTTCACTTGCCTGTAATGGCAAATGCATGTTCGTTAGACATATCTTTTCAGTCTGAACACATCCCAGACTGTTCTGATCAGTCAATTTTAGTAATAAAATAAAAGCTTTTATATTCAAGCAGTTTAAAAAATAAGATTAAAATTGGGAAAAGCTAGTAAATTCAAAATCAACCTTTCAATGACAATTTCTCTATTTTCTATTTGCATATTTCCTCAGCAATACAAGGTAACATGATTGTAAGTGACAAGGATGTAAACGAGGAGTGTTTTACACTGTGCCTTAGGAAAAAAAGTAATTCTCTGTGTTAAGTGTAGAAATTTAACGCTATCTCTGATTTTTTTAGACAGATCCAGTCTTGTATTTTATGCTGCTTAACACTGTTTGATAAAACAAAATCTATAAAGAGCCAGCTGGGCTAGGTGTGCAATATTTATAACTTGTTCATACCTTTATAGCAATGTTATGCATCGATGAATGAATCCGGTTGGATTTTATTTATTTATTCATTCATCCGTTTTTATGGTCTGTTTGTGTAACTGTAATTTTATTTTGAATCATCATGTAGGAATTAGAAAGGACTAGACTAATTAAAATCTCTTCCTAGTATAATCTAGCTGGCTTTTGGCCTTCTTTGTTGGAAAGGTGCACTGGTGGCCCACAGTCCCATTTCTTCAGTTTTTTGAGATCCCTCTGAATGGTAGCACAACCATTTGGTACATCAACCATTAGTTTTTGTTGGCTGGCTAAGGGTATACTCTGTTTTATCACTGAGGTCATTAAGATGCTAAGTAACATTGGCCCCAGTATTGACGTTTGCAACCCACCTCATTGTCCACTGATATAGTCCATACTTCATCAGTTTGATGGTGAGGATGTCAGTAGGAATAGTATTGAAACTCTTGCTAAAGTCAAGATAAAGAACATTCACTGCTTTTCCTTCATCCACCAAACCAGTCATCTCATTGCTGACTGCTCCCAACTCCCTGTATCTTACTCCTCTCTCACATGTTTGGAGATAATAAAGACTGACGTTGCAATGACATCAGCTGCTTTCCTCAGCTCTCATTGGTGCTTCACATAAGGTTTGACTCATTTACATCAAGTTTGTTTGAATGTTCCCTAACATGACTCTCTTCCACCAAGGGAAAGACCTCTTCCCCCCAGATTTTCCCACAGGTTCAGGCATCTAGCATTCCTGAAGGTAGTCTTAACTAGTCCAGACTAAAGCAAAGACAACACCAGGTACTTTGTCCATTATATACCTTGTCACACTAGGTGCTCTGCACGATTCAGCAGCATATCTGTATCTCCCCTTATTTTCCTCCTGCTATTGAGTTGCCTGTAGAACATTATATTTAGAGTATTATAATAATGATAACCTATTTCTAATTAATTTCCATTGTCAAATTTAATTTTCCTCCATCCCGAAACATCACTGAAAGACAATTTCCCACTGATTTCCCACGGTTTTCCTTCAGTGCAAAGGATCTTTGATCTCTGCACATATAAGAATAAATGAAAGCAATTTTGCCTCAGAATCGTCCAATGTCTTTTATTTCCAATGCATTGTCTCAGGAATTCTTTTTATAAAAGGTATTTAGCCACTAGCATTAGCTACAATAACCTACATTTATCACAGGGCCATGTCACTATTATCGAGGTCAAACAGAAACCACAACAGACTGGACAGTCTGAGAGTTATACATTCAGGTAGGAATGTATTCAGCATGAGTAACAGTCTTGCCCTTTTCCTACCTGGATGAAGGTGTTATGAGAGATGAAAAAGTCTGTTTTCATCCCTCTGCTCCCACAAAGTAAGAGTACTGTTGAAGGAAAGCAGACTTCAGAGAAAAGCAAACTTTGGAGTAATGAAACACATCCTTTCAAATCTTTTTTCAAGTTCCTAGCTGACGTCTTACCCAAGGCTTTGCTATTTGCAATTCATTTACCAAGAAATATATTGTGACAATTCTCATCTAATTGAAAAGTGTATTTTACTAAAGTACTTTTCATGTCATGTAAATATTTTTCTTTTTTTTTGCTTTCAGTAAAAAACCTCCTGGTGGGTTTTGAGTTTTATTGTTGTTATTGATTGGTTTGGATTTTTTTGTAGTTTTATTTTTGTTTGGTTAGTTTATTTTCCCAGAAAAAATCCAAACCACTAGAAACCAAAAAGTCAAAGGAAGAAACAAGCTTAACGAATATTTTTAGAAGGAACTGTCATATTTTAAATTCCTGGATGTGTATTTTTTACAAAACTACTAACCTAAAGAGAAATATTTAGACAGCAGTTTTGTAAGTCACCTTCACTTAGTCATAATATATGGTCTATTAAACTATACTATATGTATGTGCGTGTAGATATATTTATACATATGCTATATCAGCAGTTTCCAGACTCACAAATTGGAAACCCTTAATACTTACCTCCTTTATAAACTCCTCTCTAATATGCATACATTTGCATTAGTTACAGTTAGTCCCTGTGCGCCCCGGAGAATTCAGCAGAAAATGTTTTGACAATTGAAGATGTTTTGGTCCTGATACTCAGCACACATTTCAACACATGATTCCTGAACCTTTGAAGCTTATGTCAGAAAAATTAAGATCCAAAGAGAACATATCTATGGGCATTACTAAAATATTCAGGAAACTAGTAATTATGTTATAATTACAGATTGTAATTGTGCCAATTATAATATTAGCAGACAAAGAAATGGTTGGAAAGGGTATTAAAAAAGTCAGGAAGTATCTCAAATATTTGCAATATTTTATTTTTCAGAATGATATGGCTGAGAAAATTCCTTTTTTTTCATTTAGCAATGGTAATATGATTCATATATGTACAATATATATAGATGTTAAATATCAAAAGCACTTTTTAATACTTTATGTTTGGTCACATTCAAAAAGTTTTGTGGTTTTATTGCTATGGCACCATATTTCAAATTTAATAACTTTCTCTACTGCAGTTTTCAGTTCTTTACCATCATTTTGGGGGTTATGGTTTTGGGTTTTTTTTTGCTTTTTGTTCAGAACAGTCAGAACAGTGAGAATGCAGACAGTAACAATGTGTCTTGGTAATAAAAATCTCCTTAAATTTACACACAAAAAACCCTTTTCCGTATTTATTCTAAATACATAGCAAAAAATTCAATTGTGAGATACTATGAAAAAATAATTAAACATGGAGTCTGACTAAATAATTCCATTCGCTTTTAGTTTTGTTTCAGAAAATAAAACTTTTTTTGAATCAATTTGGTTAAACATTTTTCATCATAGAGAATTCAAAAGACAAACATTTACAGAACCTTAAGAAATTGAAAGCTATTTTAGTGATTTTTGTTGTTTCATTTCCTCTCTTCTTGTTTCATGCAGTTTCCATAAAAATATACTATATACTATACAAGTAACTTTTCAGATAAATAAATTTGCAGTGCTATCCAAGTCTGAATTCAATTCTGACTTAAACTATGTCTGCCAATTATTTCCAGCTGTCTTTGTTAGACCAGTTCTATTCAATATAAATTCAATTCTCAACAACAAAAAAAATATGCAACGATACACTCAGAAATGAATACTTTGTGAGACACAGAAACAATAAACAGATTTATTTTTTTTTACTGTTCCTTTTGTGGAAGAATAGAGAGGAACAGCAGGAATCTGCAAATATGGTATATTATAGCACAAGCACAGGTTCTAAGGCTGTTATTCTCATGTCAATGCCGTTTTAAAGGAAAGATGTATGGCCAGGTTGGGAGTCAAAAGAATCTCTCAGTTTTATGTTTATAAAAACCAAACAAACCTGTCTGCTTCCAAAATATATTTTAAAAGGAATACTTACACTTAATAGCTTAAGACATCATTTTGATTTATCAGCACAACATAGAGTGATATTAATTTTTAAACCCATATCTTGTATGCCAGATATGCAGGAGTTTCTAATTTCATTTCTGTTGAGGGTAATATAGTGTAGAGGGTAAGTTAAAAAAATACTTCCAAAGTATGAAAAAAAAATATATACTCCTTTACTTAGTTGGGGTATTTCTAGTAAAGGGAGAAAAGCAGAAAGGTCATAGATGAATGTTCTTTACCATTATCTCCTTTGCCTTCTTCACATATTCATAACCAAACATATATCTGCAAAGGATTCCACAGACTACTGTATATTCAGCACACTCGATTACTTTCCTCAGGTGAGGCATAAAATTCATTCTCTATCCATAACATTCACTGACTTTGGCTGGCATAATAACCAATGGAAAAAAATAAAAAAAGGTTAATTATATTGCTGTCACTATAATTCTATAATCATTTTGCAATTATTTTACTATCTTCTAACAGAAAAATTAGATAATATTGAAATCAGTAGATCTACTATTTGACCTCTAACTGCATGAAAGACTGTTTTTTTTCCTTACGGGAAGCTAATCACAGAATATATTTAAATGCATATTAATAATATTTAGCTATCATACACACTTAGAAATTTCCATTTGTCTATCTATACTCATATATAATATACATCTTTGAGCACAGATGTATGAACACAGTGACTAATCATGTAATTTTGGGTTTTTTTTTTATTTACAAGTGAAGTAATTTACTTTGGAAACAAAATGTGGCAATTGGGTTAGAATTCCTGTGAATTCTTGTGACTTGAAGAACAAGCTGTATTTTGATTACCCCGACTTCCATGTAAAATGTTATTGACGGAAACTTACCTCACATTTTACAAAGCAATTCCATGCACACATTGTTTAAAGTGAAATTGGCTCTTGAAGATAGAAAAAACAAGGAAACAAATCTTTTTTAAGCAAACTGTTTAGAAGAAAACTGTGGTTTGATTTTTAGATAAAGCAAAAACTTCACATATTTCCTTAGGAGTTTGTAAGAGATCCCATGAGTTAAGAATGTGCACCTAGTATTTTATGTTGTATGACTGAATCAAATTACGTATTTAATCTCTGTTAATGACCAGAATCTCTATATTTCGGTATCCTGACTTCATGGTTGCCCTCAGGATATTTTTTTTTTTTCCTCTTCCCTATAACATTAATTTCTGACAGAAAAAAAATATCTAGAGGAATATTAAAAAGTTTTTACATTTTTTGCTTGCCTTGAAAAAATTGTAATTTTCCCCCCACATATTTAGCTTCTATTTATGCTCTACAGGTTTTTAATAAGCACTAGGACTGAATTTCACATTTTCTGTATCCACTGTCAAAAAATGTCTTTTACTTTTTCCAAGCTGAATATATTGCAGAGTTAGAATCATTAAGGTTGAGTAAATTGTTATTATAATGATTTTCAGTGTCAGAAGTTCTTAATAAGGGAAGAGTAGATACTTTCTTGATTTCTTTTTCCCCATTAATCAGGATCTTTATAGTTACATAAATTTTCTGAAAAGTTAATGTAAATTGAAGATTGCTAACTTTCTGTAGCAGATAATACATTTTTAAGCTGAAGAATTTATATACTGTTTAACATAATGAAGTCAAATCATTATCTCTCCAGCCAGACGACAGCTTGCATTGTAAATAATGCTGATTAAAGAAGTAAAAAACAAATCTGCATCAGCTGATACACTGTTCATATTTTACATCAAGTTAGTTTCAGGGAAAGAAAAGCTGAACCTATGACAGAGAATTTAACTCAGAGATACGAGATTCTGAGAACATACTGCTTGTATGTTCAGACAACATAAAAATGCAAAATTAAAGTTCATACAGACAGGAAAAATATAAGCCACACTTTTATTTAAAATACTAGAAAGCTTGAGAATATCTTTCATATGAAATATTTAAGGCTCAATTTTCCTCCTGATCAATTTGAGTAAAGATCTTACACATCTCATTTGCCAAATAACCTTAAACACAGAAGAGTTTTGATTGTCTCAGAATGATGGTTTTTCCCTTTTTATTCCCTGCCGTAGTAAACAGCTGTCCTCCAAAATGCCTGTATCAAGTTACACACACACTTATTCAGCATTTTCGGTTTTGTCTGTTTGGACCTTACATCATTTCCCAATTCAGTTTTTGATAAAGTTAGTAGGTTTTATGATACTTCTCTCAGGAATTGCATATTCAACTTTGGACTGCTCTTGATTGCCTAGAATTGAAAACCACAGTTTGTTAGAGGAAAAACTTGTTTTTGTACTCTAGAACAGAAATATGTGGTTTTCATTCTTGGTTGCACTTTGGCCTGCAAAACCTAAAACCCCACTTCAGCCTCTTGTATGTCTCCTTTTTATGTCTGAGTTTGGTCAAGAGCTCTTTGTTCGTCCGCACAGTATCTGTACTGCACACATTTCAGAGACACTCAGCTGAAAGCATGAGGATTTTTCCCATGGGGATTTTCCTTAAGGTTAGGAAGGCTTTTGGTAGAGTCTCCACTAAGATTGTAGCTTATTTCAAAAGAAATTATCTGGATAGGTGAACACAAGATAGGTGAAAAGTGGGTGGACTATCTGGTTTAGAGTCTTGTAATGAACACTAAAATATCTAGTTGGCAAACAGACAACAAATTTAAGTCAGAAGGGTACATACCTGGTAGTAAAGCAGGAATGAAGCTGTATAGCAGTTGGAGAGTACAATTTTCTTACCACTGTCCTTGTGATATTAAACTGCCCATTAAGTAATTACATGCAGTGGTCATTTCATCATCACTGACTTGGCAAAAGCTGGAAAAGATGTATCCTATATAATGACTGACTGTAGTTGTGCAACAACACAGACTTCCTCCTTTTGCTTCACTGGAGAATAAATGTGTCTCGATCATGCCTGAACTCAGTCCTACTGAGTAATGTAAACATTCTTTTTTTTTTTTTTTTTTGTTTCTTTTGTTGTTTTTTTGATTGGTTGGTTTTGGTTCCGGGGTTTTTGGTTTGGTGGTTGGTGGTTTTTTTTTTTTTTTTTTTTTTTTTTTTTTTTTTTTTTATGCTTGCTCACAGAGTCCTGGAAGTTCTGCAAAGGTAAGTTTAATTTAGATTCTTTTAATTGAAACTGGGAAAAAAAAGGTAATAATTTTTCAAAATATGATTTCAAGAAGATAATTTCAATGGCCTAGAAAGAAATGTGGTGCCTTAGAGGTGACTCTGGTTGCTTTGAAAAATTTCTGTGATTGGTTTTAATGCAATCCATTTTGGGGAAAAGAAAATGAGCAATTACAGGTAAGTGCTACCTATTGTATACTCCTTTTGGCACAAATCATGGAACATACAAAAAGAAGTAAAGTGCATCCAAGAAATGTAAGAAGCTTTTGGCTCCTTGTCAGGCTTTAAAATGTATGTCTCATCTATTTAACTAACGAAAGACGTATAACCTACAAAGCTGCTTTGCCTTCAGAAATTGTGCAACTTTTAATGCTAAAAATAATGTCTCAGTTAGAACACTCATTACTCTTTGTATCTGTAGAAAGTATTAGATAATCCTAGCAATTACAGAGTTTATCATAGTAATAGAAATCGATATCCTCAGCAGAGATTACAACATCCTAAATCCATCATTACATCATACTTGTAAATATCATCTGCTTTTTAAATTAAAAATGTAAGAGAACACATTGCACGTACTTTTAGTATGTCTTTTTCACTCTATTTGTTAATTGATATTATTTCTGAGGTGATATATACCTTTCTTTTTAAAAGCAGTCAGGTAATATGCAAATAATTAACTTTACCTTCAGCAGCTTTTCCCTCTTCTCTGTGCTGTCTAATCTATCCTGCATTTCATTTCCTATTATTTCCCGAATGAACTGACCTTATCTTTAACTTTCATTTTCACTATTTGTCTTATGAACCACAGAATTTTGCTCTTCATCATGGTATAATGTAAGACAACTTACCATTTAAAGAAGACTCTGCTGTTTTATCTATTTGTTTAAAAAAAAAAAAAAAAAGGAAAAAAAAAAAAGAAAAAGAAAAATTTTTAAAAAAGGCAAAAACCAGAAACAATCCAATCAATCAAACAAAACCCCTTGTCTCAGCTTGGTGGACCCACTTTGAAATTTATTAAAAAATATAGTTAGCTTACCCTCTGCATATTTCCTTTCCGAGAACCCGATTTTTTTTTGAACAACAAAAAACACACTGTGCAATGTAAAAGTAAAAAAGGAAAATTTTTTTTTAGCTGCAACCCAAAGGACTGTATGTTTGGTTTTGGTCCTGTTCTGTTATTCCCTCCCTCTTCCCTCTTTATCTAGCAGAACAAGAAGTACTTAACTGTTACGCAGATGAACAATGCTTATATTCAGCGAAATGTTTAAGTGACGACTCTTACCACTTTATGATTGCCTTTTCGGAACTTATATTTGCTTTGGTTTCCTCCTAATAGTTTGCATTACTAACACTACTGATAACATATACTTTTTCAAGTACCAAATGATGGTACCTGTGGTGTCTTCAGACAAAAATAGTTTCTGTAGGTACTCTTCCTAGGAGAAGATCTACATATTAGCTCTTTCAGAAATACACTGTTGTAGCAAATGACAGATTTATATAATATTGTACCTTTTCCACTTGATGTAAGATGCTAATAACTGTCTATATATTTACCAAGCTACCATCTCAAAATCAAATTCCAAAGAATGCTGATATTTTCTTTCTATAGATAAACAGATCACTGTGATTCCAAATATTGGAAAGATGTAGCTACAATGTAGCTGACATTATTTCTCTGTGACTCATTGCCTATTAGTGTGGTATTTTCAGAAGCAGAGTACTTAAATGAAGTTTGCTCCTAAGCATCAATTATTATGATCTTTATTATTATTATTTACTTCTACCTTGTATGAGTCTGAAAGCTAGTTAGAACATTCAAGAACTAATTTGCTACTGATGTTACTCTGAATTGCACTACACTGAAAGAGTACAAGAATTTGTGTATTTTCACAAACGTCTACAGATATAGTATTTGTATCACACTTTGGAATTGTGTGGACAAGGACACAGCTTTGCTTCATTCCTTAACTTCTTACATAGTACAGACTAAGTATTCTTACATACAAAGACAAGATTTCTGGGGGGCTATGAAAATTCCTGGTGGAAATCTGTCAATTAACAATGGGTTTGATTACATGAAATCACTATAAAAACTCAAAGAGAAAGTCAATATTTCTTGTGAATACTTCCAAAAATCTGAACCTATATTTCATAATAGATTATATTGAGGATTTTTTTTTTCTTTTTTTCTGAAAAACTTAACTATCATGTGTGCTCTTCAAGAGCAGTATTTTATTTGGAATCACTAAGTCCGAATCTGGAATTTTTGTTTAATGATCTATGCCCTCTTAAAGAAAAACACCCATGTAGCATTTAGTCATGTATTTCCTATACAGAAACTTTATAACATTTACTGAGATTTCAGAGACTAAAGTATACAGTTTTTCAGTGTTATACTCAATACAATACTACTATTAATCCCAGTCTATTTTTTCAAATCTATAGATACTGAAATGTTGAAGAATATGAAGTGTTTTTATGACTACTTGCTGTCCCTAACAAGGTTTTGACTGAGACATACACAAGTAGCATTAGACTGAGAGTTCCTAAATCCAAAACATCCTCTATCTTGTTGAATTAATGAAGCAAACAAATAGCAATTCCAGAAATTAAACAATTCAATAGGCTGCTTAAAACTTTGTTAAATCTTAATGAAGTCCAGTTTAGACACTAAAATATGGTCACTTAAATATAGATGGCTTAATCTGGAGTGACATGTCATCCCATATATTCCCATCTTTGTAGATCTCCATTTTTGAAGGCTCTTAAGTAGATCTGTCTATAAACTTTTCAAAGAAAAGGTATATTAATTGCATCACCTCAACATAAACAAGGATCCCTCTAAATTGGAAAATAAAACATATCTAATAGTATTAATTTTGCCCTTTATTTAATAATTTTTGAAATCAGATGCAAGTAATAGCAAAAAATAGGAAATACAAATAATATTGAATGGTCCAGTCATGATGACTCATTAGGTACTATAAAGAGGAGTATTATGTACTGATACATAATAACATAAAGCACACAAAACAAAACATGTATATAAACAATCTTACCAATGAAAATCCATATTTGGAATAAGGTAAATATTTGTGTAAAAGTGTATTTTTCACTCATAAATGTGGAATTCTGTAACTGTAGTTCGATAATTCTATAATAATGTAACAACAGTAGTCTTTCACAGTTCTACTTTTTTAAAATTAGCTCCATTTAATTAAAGAATTTTAGCTGAAATTCTAAGAAATTGATGTGTTTTTCTGATTTGCTGGGTGTAATTTAAATCCAGCTGAGTTTTTAGCAGCATATATTTTTTTTAAGTTAAACGACACTCACTCAGGTGTAGTTGTTATTACTGGGGTGCAGAAAAAACAAACAAATCAAATCAGAACAATACAAAATTAATTTTTAATTCTTTGGTGCTTTTTTTTTTCTATTGTATTTTTTGGTTATATTGGGAGTTATGTTGTTGGGCTATTTGATCTATTTTGCTACATATACCAATGACAAAGAGTGACTAACTGCACTTAGAAGACAATATGTAGTTGGACCATGATCAACTGCATTTAAGAATTTCATTTTGGACCTGAAATGGATTTCTGTAAGGCAACCAAAAGTTACAGTATACTGTCTATCTAACTACATGAACTATGAATTTCTATTTGCTTTCCAGGAACAAACAAGAAATATTGCCAAGCTGGTGAGAGTGGTTTAGTCTAACACATACATTTCAGGAGTTGCATTTTGCATGACTGATGTATTTAGCATTCTGTTTATAGAGTTGATGGTATGCTCTTTTGTTACTGTTGACACTTACCCAGTCTTGAATGGGTTAAGCACAGGGATATGCATTTGCATGGGATATGGAAGTCAATTTTCTTATAGTCTCAGAATTAAGGGGATGTACCTGAAAGACACAGCATATAATGTCAGTTTTTCTGATCTGTGGATCTTTTTTTTCATCTCAACTTTAACTAAACAAGTAAACACAGAATACTCACTTTCATGATTTTATGTTTTATCTACATTTCGGGCCATTGGTTACTGGATTTATTCACTAACCTATCCCATTGTTCATACTGTGATGAACCACATACAGTGACTTCATCTGAATGGCTGGAATGGTGATAATCGACTATATTTATAATACTGCTTTTTTCTACTTTAATATTTGACTTCATTTTTTTAAGATATACTCAATTTTCACACCAACTCGTAGTATTCAAACAAAGATGCCTCTAAATACATTGTGCATATTCAACAGCCTCCATGCCACCTAAAACTCTCTGATTAACTCTGATTAATCTACTTAATTAAAGGGGCATACGCATTTCCAAGCCTGTGCATGCTAACAGTATAATATTCTTTTTTGCAACAGTATAAATTGAAATAATAATAATTTTAATCTATTAACTGCAACTACTAAGCAGTGACAACTAGGTGATTTCTTTATGTATATAATCAGCTTAAATACGTTCTGTCTTGGCAAACTTGTAATTTCTGATGTATTAAGATCCTAGAAGATAATTTTGTAAAAGAGGCTGTGTGTGAGATCTGATTCTTAGTTTCCAAGGTTCTTGCAATTTCTTGTGCCTTCCTGTTTTGGCTTTCTAATCTTATTTAGTGCATAATAAAATAGTTTTGCTCTCTTCTAGCAGCAACTGATTTGAGCTACATCTGCTGTTACTAATATTAGCTCACTGAGTCAGGTAAGTCATTTAATGAAAATAAACATTGCAGTTGAAGGAGATATTCTGCGTGTCTGAACCACGGGAATCAAAAGAACTATTTCAAGTCATTCTTTTTTCATGCAAGTATGTATCTTCATATCTATAGATAGCTAGTGCACACATATATACATACAGTTCCTTTTGAGGAAGCATTTTTCTTGTAGCAAAGTTGTGCATATCCTGTTGGGATGGAAATATATCTAGTAGTCTAGGAAAGTGTCTTGAAGACACATAGATCTTTGATTTCCGATTCACGAAAACTCACTGATTTAATTTATTTCTGTCTTCAAACAAAAAAAGCACACAAATTTCACCTCAATGTCTGTCTAGGATACTTTCTGATCAATTTCTCTTTCATTCATTTTCCAAATTAACCTGACTTTGCAGGCAGAAACAGCAATTTTATATGATATTTGTGAAGGACACTGAATTTAAAATATTGTGAAATTCAATACAATGATAGGATAAAAGGCACCTCATGCCCCTAATTTTTTCAGTGGTTACCAGCTTATTTAATAGTGCATAATTTCGCATGCCCAAATGACTTATGAAGGGTGTGCATTAGAACCCAAAATGTGACACAATAAGGTACTTAAATCCACTCAAAAATTGAAAGTGTTTGGACTGTCTAATTTGTATTAATCTAACACTTTGATTCAAAATTTACATCTACATACAAAGATAACATCCAAGCTGTAAAAAAAGTTTGGCTGAACTATATCACAACTTTAGAAAAACAATGCTATGTTGATTTTACAATCAATAAGCAAATCTTGACAAAGAAACATGAATGGTTCAGTGCAGGCTGATCCAACAGAAATACGTAAATTTCTAAAGGCCACTCAAGCTTTTAAAAATAACGGGTACTTCCTGTGGCCTATCAGTCATTCTGCTGATGAAAATAATACATATTTCCAAATTAATGCTAATGTATCCTTTATCCTTTTTAGAAACTCTTCCTATAAATACTTTGACTATTTCTGAGACATTCATACATTAATGAGGGACATGTGTCACAAGAAAGGATTAAAGTTAAAAAAAAGTAATGCAGAGGTCACTTAGAAATATAGAAAAAGATAAATTACAACCATTTTTATATAACATAATTATAATATTTAAAATCTATGAGTTATTCTTCTAATAGGCAATTTTACATACCATACAACGTTTTTCTCTCCTTATGCGGGAAAGGTTTAATGGAGCAGATATGACTGCAGAATGTAAAAGTTTAAGCTACAGTATTTTTAATCAGCCTAAGTATTTGTTAAATATCCATATAAGGGAAGATGAACTCATAAATTCTAAGGTTATAAGTTTATAAGGTTATAGGTTATGAAGAATGGGACTGTGTATATGAGATGTCCTACTTAAATCTGGGAGTCTTAAAATATACATATATATATATATATATATGTATATATTCTTTGCCTGCATAAGCAAGTCTAAGTTTAATGGGGTTACGTATGCATAAATCCATTGTACTTAGTATCTGTGAATATTTTTGCTGATTACTGGTACATTTCTTAACATTCCTCAGAGTTGGTTCTTTAGGGGATTTTTTTGCCTTCCCCCCCCCCCAGTCCTTAGGG
>VXBW01005089.1:356025-523851 GCA_013400375.1 Thinocorus orbignyianus | reverse complement strand
CTGGTCCCGGCCGGCCTTCTCTCCAGCGGCTTCCCGGCCCGTCGCTGCCGGAGCTGGGCACCAGCGACAGGCTGTTTGGCTTCTTAGAGAAGAGCAGGCCTCGCTTGTATCGGTTTTACCTTTTGCTCTTAGAACTGACACTTTCCTTTTAGATAGTGTTTTTGTTGGGGTGGTTTTTCTTTTATTTTTTTTTCTGTTTTTATTTCCATGACACGTTTTCCTTCTTTTTTCTATGTTTTTGAAAAGTCGCATCCTGATTTTCTCCTCTGCGTGTAGAATCACAGAATTGTGTAGGTTGGAAGAGACTTCTCAGAGTCCGAGCATCAATCCAACTCTGATAAAAACCATCACTAACCCATGTCTCTAAGCACTAGGTCAACCCAGCTTTTAAATTCCTCCAGGGATGGGGTCTCAACCCCTGCCCTGGGCAGCCCCTTCCAAGTCTTCATAACCCTTTCCATGGAAACATTTTTCCTGATCTCCAATCTGAACCTCCCCTGGTGCAACTAGAGCCCATTTCCTCTTGTCCCATGGCCTGTGACTTGGGAGAAGAGACCAACCCCCCCTGGCTACACCCTCCTTTCAGGGGGGTGGAGGGAGTGAGAAGGTCTTCCTTCAGCCCCTTTTTCCCCAGGCTGAACACCCCCAGCTCCCTCAGCCTCTCCTCATAAGATTTATTCTCCAGACCCCTCACCAGCTTGTGGTTGCCCTTCTCCGGACTCACTTCAGTCCTTCAATGTCTTTTCCTGTGATAAGGGGCCCTTAGGCGTGTTACTCACTCAGGTTAATGCACCTAAGTTTGCTGTCAGAGAGTTTACTGGTGCCACGGTTGTGCTGGAATTATGGATTAGATGAGCAAAAGATTAATGGGTGCTTTCTGCCCAGTAGACTGCATAAAGCCTGTTTTAGGACTGACTGCTCCAGCTACAAAAGCACTCGCTCTTTCTTGGTTTTCTGGAACTATTGGCTTACTGTGGTAATCCTGTTGTTCTGTTTCTCTGTGTTGGAAACACTTTGAGCCCAGTTTGTAGCTCATCTCCTTACTGAGGTCACTGTGATTCGTTCACTAGGTTAATACTAAGTAAACACTTTTATTTGCAAGGCTGGGGTTGTAGATCTGCAGTAGTATAATACCAGTTTTTCAGTAGTGGCAGCAAGTTTGTTTTTTTTAAAGAAAAAAGGTAGGAGGATTTTCTGTTATAAGAAGAAGTGGTGCTTGTAGACATGACATGTTCATGGCATAACAGAAACAAGTAGGAATATGTTGAATTCTAGAGACTAGAATTCTAATTTATAAACTTAAAGACATAAAGAGGAATGGAAAATAAACAAGTGATTTACTAAATAGAAGGCAAGATTTGCAAAATGAGTTACTGATGTTTTTTGAGCTTATCAACCCTTTGGTGGGTGTTTGGGCTATAAAAGTTGTGACTGTACTGGTCATGTTTTGCACTATCATCCTCGCTTCCTGTTCTAGTGCTGTTTGTTACTGCCTGTGCTTTTGAAGGTGCTGCTGCCTGTGCCTGTTGAAGGTCAGGGAAAAAATTAGCATCTCTGAGTGGAAAGAGGGACTCTGCTAGGAAAATGGAAAGGTGTATTACTCTCTACCTTTGAATCACACAGAATGCTCTGGGGTTGGAAGGGACCTCTGAGGGTCATCTAGTCCAACCCCCCTGACAAAGCAGGTCCACCCAGAGCAGGCTGCGTGGAAATGTGTCCAGGCGAGTTTGAATGTCTCCAGAGATGAAGACTCCACCACCTCTCTGGGCAGCCTCTTCCAGGGCTCTACCACCTTCAAAGGGAAAAAGTTCCTCCTCATGTTTAGATGGAACTTCCTCTGTTCAAGTTTGTGCCCATTTCCTCTTGTCCTCTCACTGGACACCACTGAAAAAAGACTGGCCCCATCCTCCTGACACCCACCTTTGAAGTATTTCTAGGTGTTGATCAGATCCCCCACTCAGTCTTCTCTTCTCCAGACTAAAAAGACCCAGGTCCCTCAGCCTTTCCTCATCAGAGAGGTGTTCCAGCCCCCTGAACATCTTTGTAGTCCTCTGCTGTCCCCTCTCCAGCAGTTCCCTGTCATTCTTGAACTGGGGAGCCCAGAACTGGACACAGGACTCTAGATGACTCCCTTGACCTGCTGGCCACACTCTTCTGATGCACCCCAGGATGCTGGAACTGAGCTGCTTTTTCTGATGGTGCCACTCAGGTTTGTGATTAGTTTCTGCCTGAAACCCCTGTTTGGCCCAGCTCCCTGTGTGACTTCACCTTGTCTGACTCATGTACGCTGCCAAAAGGAAGAAACCCTCTCTTCAGTTCTGGTGCTGCTCTTGCACCATTTCTGGAAGGCAAAAGGCATACACAGAAGCCTTGTGAGCAATTTGAATAACTTTAGTGGAAGGTTGGATGAACACAGAACCGGGGCAGAAGAGGACAAAAGTGTTGCTTGAAAACCATGGGGCTGAGCGGGGCCTCCCTCTCTTAGTGCTCATAAGTCATTAAATTAATTCAGGCCATGGTATGCAACGTCACCTCAGGTTTTCTCTCTGGATGATGAAGGGAAACCACTTACAATTGTGTAATTACCAGGTTTCCTTTTGAGTCCTTTTGAGTTCTCTCTGCTGTTGATCAGCGCTCAGCAGATGTCTTCAGCTGGCCCAGGTGCTGTTGCGGGAGGTTGTTGGAGGTGTTGAGTGTGGCTGCACTGGTGTCACCTTGTGTATGAACAAGAAGCAATATCCCTGCATTTTAAATTGTATAATTTGGGAGTATTTGTTCCCTTTAGAGTGGAGGTGAGATAAGATGAAGGTCTGAATTAGCTGTAAATTAAAGAAAATGAAACAATGAGATTTATGTTTTACCCTATTATTGTGAGGGGTTTGTCGCTGTGACCATTTATATTCATTACAGTTGCTGGAAAATAAGTTTTCAGAATATTCTTACAGAATAAGAGCAATGTATTGTGTTGGTAGTGTGTAAGGCACAGTTACTTGAGAAGTCAGACTGTCTGTACACCCAGAAGTTTGAAGTATCCAGCTCCGGCTGAGTTCATAAATTGAAAGAGCACAAGTGTCTGAGTGCTTTGTGTTTCCTCTGAGAATTCCTTTCTTTCTCCAACTTCCAGTATTTTCCTGTTCCTATTGAAGAGTTGTACTCAGTCTTATGTTTAAGTAGTAACTTTAGCAAGATTTTCATTAAAAGTTGGGAGTTTAAAACTGATTTTCTTAGAGAAATAAGGTTGGAAGAGCTAATTATAATGTTGGATACCCTTTGCATACATTTACTTCTTTGCGGCTGTTTATAGACCGTAATACCTAGAGCACTGCAGATCATTTAACTGTTAAGAAACGAGGGCTTAATCTTCTGCTAATTAATCTAGGATTTGCCCACGGTTTTGTAATCTTTAGAAGCCTTGCTTTGCTGGGTAGTTACTGCACAATTTTTTTCTTTGAGGGGAAAAAAGTGAATTTGGTTGCATCTCTATTTCCTAGGCAAGCACTGAGTGGTAAAGCTTTGCAAGTGTGTTGTTTGACTGCTAAACACAAATGCTTCTCCTGGAGAAGTATTTGAGGTACTAAGTGAAAGGGGGCACAGTGTAACTGGGAAAGAGCTCACCCTGCTTCCAAGCTTTCTTTGTTTTCGGAGAATCTGAGTGTTCTGAAGGTGACGTAGGTGAGCTTGGTACAGATGTTTCCCCTTAAATGCTGTCATAGCACATTTGATTTAGTTGTTTGGGTTTTTTTTTTTTTTCTTCTGAGTATAATTATAGCTTCAAGGGGTTCCTTGCTTCCTTCCTTTCTCAATATTAAAGGTAGCCTGGACTTCATTTCCATTTCTTTGGAGGGATGAGGTGGGGGTGCGGGTGCAAGTTTCATTGGTTAAATTTTGCTAACAACTCTTGCAGTTCTTTAGAAAAAAATAAAATAAAATAAAAAAGGATTAGGGGAGAAGAGGAGGTGCAGGGTTTTATTTTAAATGATCAAATTCTCTGGGGGATGGAAGTTGCAGTTCTGGTTTCCAGCTGTGAGTACAAGACTCCAGTTTTTATCTAGGAGAGTGAAGGCAGATCTTGATCTCTTTTATGTTCTTTTGAAGGAGATTTTTCTTTGTTATTCTTTGAAGGAGGAACAGTATTTGAGGTTCTTAACGCAATACGTATATTTTAATTAAGTTAAAATGTAAGCCTTGACTTCCAACTCATTTGACTGCTGTAACTCATTTTTACTAGCATTTAGGAGTGTGTAATGCTTGTTCTGGTGGAGGACAGCTGTACTTTGAGAACGAGATCTGTGTTATTGCTGTCGGCTCTCCCTTTCATCACCGTGGTTGGAAGTCAGGCAGTTCTGTTTGCATGGTTTTCTCTAGTTCATTACTCTGGCACAGCCAAACACAGAATACCCATCTGTACTGGGCAGCAACTTCTGTTCTTTGTGTCTTGATAGTTAGATTACTATAAATTTTGTTTCAAATAACTTTCATGTTTACCTTCATCTTTCAGTGTGTAACTGACTTGTGCATCAGATGTAGTCATTCCTTCGATATTTTTTTGTGTCTTTGCACTGCTAGTTTTACCCTGTTCTGTGGTTAAGGTCTCCATCTAACATTTTATTTATGTGTTTAGTATATATATCTCATATTTTTGTATGTTTAGCTACTGCTAAACAAAACTAAATGGTTTTACATGGTGGGTTTGGGGTTTTTTTTTTATGTTTGCAGACTTTTAAAGACCTCTTAAATATTGAGTGTAGTTTCAAGTTCTTCAATGTGCTTAAAATAGTAAAGAAAATACTACCATAAGTTCTAAACTTGTTTAAAACCAACCAAACAAAAAAGCCCTGTGTTGTTGGTATTGATTGATGCTAAATGCAGAAATGTGCAGGTTTGGGAGGAAAATATACCTCCTTGGTTTATTTTCTGCTTCTTTGTGGTTCTGTTGGCGTACAAAGAATAGCCTGTTTGCAAAGGCACCAGACTTCACAAGGCTAAGTTACAAGCTTTGCTTCTTGGCTGCCCTCATGGCAGATGAAGACAGGGCAGCTGAGGAATGTGGGAAGACAACTCGGCTTTACTGGTGGCCTCTGGTTAAGAAATTAAGTTGAGGCAGGAGGAGGCAGCCTGGAAAGTCTCATTTTCTTTGTGATACTACAAGACAACAACTGTGTTGAGACAAGCTGAAGGCAACACATTTAAATACGTTGGTTCAAGTGATCTTCAGTGCTAGTATTGAGTTATTTTTTGGACTGCATGTGTTTACCTGTATTGGTGAAACCAATTAGGTTAGGAAATGGAAAAATAAAAAGTGTGATTGTGTGATAAATCAGACCAAACTTAAGCTGATGAGAGAGCATCAACATTCAAAACTGAATTTCTTTAACTATAAAAGGGATGTTGCTCACGATGATTTTTAGGCCTCAAATCTTGGCTGTAAGGTCACTTAAAAAAAAAATTTAACTAAATTTTGTGTAACTATTGCTTCATTTCAAGTGGTATACGCTATCTGTGAATGACCATCAAGTGAAAGATGAGGAAAACAGACAAATAAAAATGAAATTCTTCCACAAAAAAACAAATATAGGTTTTCTTAAAGCCATTACCTTTCACGTGCTACCTTCATAAAAGCTGGAAGATACTAGTTACTGTACTATCACATAGTTTAAAATTATCAGACCCTGTTACTGCCAATGTTTTCATTTTTTTCTGAAGAACCCCTTTGATTTATGAAGTGAAGCCTCTCAGGGGAGGTGTGTTTGAAATCTGACTTGATAATGGCTGTTCTTGTGCTGGCAACCTTAGTGCTGAGGTATGGGAAGGTAGAATGCAGATGCATAGATTTGGGTAGACAGTGAAAAAATTGTCATTAGCTTCCAAATCCACTTCAAGATTTGGGTTTTGTGTTTGTGTTTTTTTTAACTCTACCAGTCGCATAAACATACAGTGTTAACCCTACTTCACAAACTGTGAAGGTCATCACTGCAAGTTGTGTTGTATAGTGGGAATGGAAATTGTTTAGAAAATAATTTGATCAGTATAAGCTAAGCAGCTTAGAGTTTTTCTGTTCTGCATCAAACCTGTCACGCTTTACGAGTGTGGCAAGCGCTGGGTACGACTGGAGGGAACTCTGAATCGCAAACTGTTGCCTGAGTAGATTGTGTGAGGGATTGTGCTATCCTTGCCCAGTTATCTTCCTGGCATTCTTTACTAAACATCTTCTGCTGTGAGTAGACAAAATACTGGCACAGGCAAAATCTTGGTTTTAATTCATTGAGTGCTACGATGCATCCTAATGAAAACTAAGCTTACAACTCTAACATTTTATCAAGTGTTAGGCTAGGCGCTCTGTTTGGTACTGTGCAAAGGCAAATGGCATCTGTGCCAAAAACCTTGAAGTTTAAACAGATGAGTCACAAGTTGTAGAGGAGTGGGATATAAAGTTCAGATCAAGAGACTGTGGTGTTGAGTGTTGTACTTAATTTACTTTGGCAGCATGACTTCATGTCTAATGTACTCTTCCTCTTCCCGTGTGTGTTCAGGGGCTTCTTTGAATGTCATTCTTTTCTAATCCATCCTCCATCAGAGGGGAACGAGTCAGCTTCATCTGTGATACTCTTCCACTTCTGAGATAGGGTTTCCATATAATCTGTGGAAGACTACCTCATATTGAACTTGTTTCTCTACTGAAAAAAAAACCTCTTTATGTGGAATTTGTGTCTGTCCAGCTAATAGTTATGAATAAGCTTCAAAACTTAGTTGTGGGGGGGATTTTTTGCACTTTTCAAACTCTTAATTTGATTGATCTAATAGCTGCTTCTACCTTTTTTATTTTTGTAGATACTATGATCAGCTGTGTGCAATTGAACCAAAGTTTCCATTCTCTGAAAATCAGGTAAGAAGAATTATCAATCACAACAACTATGATGCGTGACTTTCAAGCCTATACCTAATTAATTAAACAGTACTTATTTTGGGGATTTAATCACTTTGAGTTTTAATCTCTTATTTTCCTAATCTCTGTTGATTTTCTGGTCAGTGCTCAGACTCTCCTCTGGAACTTCACCTCTAGTGGCCATAATTGCCTTTGTTTCACATTTTAACTTTGGCTAGTGGTTGCTGCTGTCTAGGTCAGAAGGAGTTCTGCTGTGCTGATTTCTCTTCAACTCTCCTTTTTCCAAGAAGTCTTGTTTCAGATTGTTAAAAGGGCTTTATTAAACTAATTTCTATGAGAAAACCTTTAGTAGTGGATGCAATATGATCTTTGGTTTTTTAAGTAGAGCAGATGTTTCATTTGCAACAGGTAATAGGATAAGCTCCTTAAGAGCACACCACTGTATTTATTCCTGCCTCTGCATGTACAAACCATGTAATTTTTATATAGCTCTGGTGTTCATTAAGGTGTTCTGGGGCTCACTTTTTCTGCTGTATTTCTTTAGAATCCTGTCTCTAAGTAAAGTTCAGTTTAACTTCTGCCTATTGAAGTCTTCCGCAGGTGGAGACTGGAATAGATCTTCAGGCTCCTGTAGCTTGGTGGAAAAAGATAGAGGTTTTCTTTGGATGCGTTTATAAATAGGGCAGAATTTACATTTCTTTGCTGATCAAATCACATTTGGATGGTAATGTTATAATTAAAAGGTTTCTTTCAGACTTAGAGGTTACAAGTAAGGGAATAGTCTTAATGCAGTTCAAATTGGTTTGAGTTTTGTTTGTATATGTGTTCACTTGTAGCCAAGACTTGCACTTTGGTTTTTAGTGTGCAAGTGTTTTGATATGGTGATCTGCAAATCATGAGACATGGAAAACTGGGAAACCTTTAAGAGCAAATTCTGTGGATTTATAAACTGTCCCATCAAAGGGAAGTAGTCATCGTTGGAAACGTGCTGGGGACCAGAACTTCCTGAACTGGCATTGCTACTAGAGGAAAACACATAACAAACAGTTTTGTGCTCTTTCTGAAGTTATTCTTCCCAACTACTTCAAAATGAGGAATTTTGCTGACTTCTCGATAGACACTAGTTGCCTACAGCTAGTTTGTTCAGCTGAATAAGGAATCAAATTGTGGGATTTCAGCATAGATTCCGTGATGTATTTGCATTGTGTATGAAATGTATATTGGAATTGTAATATAAACCACACTGTTTCTACTTGTGTTCTTTCCTGAGTGCGTTTCCTGGTAATGCTGCTATTGAGTGCACTCCTAAAAACGGGTAAATTTTTGTATTGCAAACTAGTTCCAAATGTGCTAGTCATTTGGAGCAGTGGAACCTGCCTGGTTTTTATTTCTTTGGAGAGAAATACCTTGGTTGGAAATTTCTGTCACTCAGAATATGAGCAGAACTAAAAGGTTATTTTGAGAATTTCTGTCTTGTCTGCTTGAAATGTTTTGAGCAAACCAACAAGAAAGTAAAAGGCAAAATAATGTCTTTTTTTTTTTTAAAAAAAAAATAACTCTTGATGTTGTCCTGAAACTTTCAGAATGTTTGTAATGTTACAAGTGCCTTAATTGTTTTATGCAATTAAAATATAAAAGGATAAATATGCACATTTGGGATATTTTCTGGAGATCTCATATTTAACTTCAGAAATAAAGATCTTTCTTTTTCACAACTTTCAGGTCTGTGTAACATTTACATGGAAGGATGCTTTTGATAAAGGATCACTTTTTGGAGGATCTGCCAAACTGGGTATGTGAATGTACCAAAAGTGCAAGTATCACTGATAATAAAGTCTGGTAATACTTCCATATAGCTGAATTGTTAATAGTCTTTCTAGTATTCTCAATGTAACTTTCAAATGAGTTCAGCTATATTGGTAACTGATTAATCACTTCAGCACTGGTAATGAATACATGGGCACCATGCAAAGAATTTTAGTAAGATTGTGATTTAATGAGTTTTTCAGAGGCACAAATAGATATGCAGTCTGATGATAACAGCTGTGTGGTCTGCTCTTCAGGCTTTTTTCTGGGAGCAACCACAGTTGAAACTAGTCAAAATTGTTCAAGCTAACATTTCAGTAGTAGGTTTTTGATAATCCAACTCTTACTGTCCTAAATGAATCGGATCCTGTGCTTGTGAGTGAGTCCCCTCTAGAAGAAGGGAGGTGATGGTAGGTGGCTTCAGTGGCCTAGGCTGATAGCACATTTTTTTTCTAGAGAATAGAAGGATCTACCTGTGCCCTGAAATGATTCTCCTATTGCTGTTTTACAGTAAATATTTTCATACAGATTTGAACACTTGGAAAGAAAAAAAAAATAGGTTTTGTTTCTTGCAAACATAAGGTTGTTGAGTGTATTATTCGTTTTAGTCATGGGGACAATTGGGCACTACAAATTCAAGATCATTAAATGGATTTGGAGCACTTGCCGATAGAGGAACAGAGATTAAATCCTTCTGATTTAGGTGAGGAGCTTTTCAGTCATGTGTCATCATTCTTTAGTGTTTCTATTTATACCTAAGTGTTCTTCATGACTACCATTGCAAGGTGACCACTGCAACTTTGAAGCTCCAGACAAAGATTGAAGAAATGTTACAGTACTTCTTATCTTTTCAGGGTTTTTTCAAGTTTTTGTGTCCTTTATATAGTTCTCTGGTAGCAACTAACTGAAAGTCTTTGCAGTTGTCTGTGTTGCTGAATACACATTGTGCTTGTGTGAACTATATGTGTAATGATACACCATGTATCTGTGTGTAAGCAAGTGGTACATGCTTTTTGTTGCTCTTTTTTTCTAACTGTTTTAAGAAATCCTTCTGGATAATTGCAGACCTTCCTGAATACACTGTGTGTTTTCTCAGAATTTGGTTGGTTCTGTCTTCTTTGGGGCTAGTATTTCATAGTGATTGAAACGGTTTCATCGTAAAGTTTAGACTGTTTCAGTATGGCTTAACCATAGTCTGTGGATCACCAGAGATTGATAATAATTGTGAGAAAAAGAATCCCTAATCGTAGCGATGGTTACCCTGGGGATTGGAATAAATGTGATTTTCTAACATCTTGAGAAAGATAGCTTGTCTGCAGGTTAATTATATACTAGTCTAAATAATCTGTGAGGCAGATGGCTAGAGATTTATGCAACAGTCCACGTGAAATACCAAAGAAACTCTTAACTGAGATGCGAGTAATGCTTAGTTAACAAGCAATGGAATAGATTTTATTTTGAAATTAAGCAGATCTTAGTGGAAGGAAATGAACAAAAGAAGTCTTTACACGGGTCTGTATCGCGGTTTCTCCAGGTGCTGCTCTCCAGATTAACTGTAGCGTGTGTGTATCTATTTCAGACCACAACTAGCAGTGGGGATTTCTCAGTGTAAAGCAAAATTTTCAGTTACTGAAGGAGCAAAATTTGACTTCTAAGAGGAGGTGATCCTGTCTCTAGATGGAAATCCAATGTAAAACTCCTTTGACTTCCATGGGGCCAAGGTGCAGGGGTGTGACTTGAGAGGTCTGGCTCTCTCTGTGCAGATAAAACTTCATCCCGTCTTCTCCTTAATCCCAAGCCTGTATCACAGGGGTGGCTAACAGATACCGTGGGTGCTTGAAAAGTGACCCAGTTCACAGCACTGAATGTTATCTGAAATATGTTGGCTGAAGTTAATAGGTAGAGCTATAAACAGATGAGTCCGAGGGAAATCTATATTGCTAAACAGCTGTTCTCACTGTAGTAAATCACACTGGAGATGAAATCAAGAGTATAAAGTGATTCTGCATATAAAGTAATCAAAGCCATGTGTTTGTTTTAGTCTTTTCAATGCTGTGTAAGTTGTATGTTATCATCTTTTTAGAAAAATTCTGGAAAATAAACTACGGAAGAGAGATGAACCAGATAAATGAGTAATACAGTGACTGTAATGCACTTTTCACTCAGGGAAAAAAATGGGGAAAATGACATGTTGAATTTGTGGCTGCTTGTCTGAAGACTTAGTGCAGGTTAAAGAGCACTAACATAGAAACTTCAGAGATATGTTAGATAAATATGTAGCTGTGTAAGGAGGCTGAATGTAGTGAAAAAACCCCAAGTGTGCCTCTATTACCTTTATCTTTTAAGGATAGCTTAGGAATTGCACTGGGGTTTATTGAAAATTCAGTACTTGAGTTTTCTGTGTTCCCCAAGAGGAGCATACTTTTTGGAACAGTAATAGGAAACAAGTATCTACAGTCCTTAGATTTTTTTCCCATGCTTGCATGTGACCAATAACCTTTTGAAAGCAGTTAATAAATTTGAAATGGTTCCTGTTCAGGTATTACTGTTTCTAGAATGTGGGCTCCATCCTCTGGGGCTGAGAAGTACTACAGGAGTTGAGTCTGGACAGGCCACATTGCTGTCTAGTGAGCACAAGTTTTAATTAAGTAAATCCTTAGCTGTTCAAGTACATGTATAACCAGGAAATTTGGCAGCATTTTCAGTCTGAAATGGTAGGTTTGAGAGGTGAAAAATTCCCTGCATTTCAATAGATAGTAAGACAGAGCATGTAGTAATTTTTGGCCTCAAGGAGAGAAGGATAATTAATCCTGCATTCATGATAGAGTAAGAACATGTAATTGGGCAGTTACTGCAAACTGATTAATGCATGGAAATTCTTATTTGTAATGTGTGTGTTTCTGTATCGTTAGGAACCAAAAAGCTGCACTGCAGTTAGATTTTCAAATTATTTTGTGTGTTGTGTGGATTTTTATACTACTGCTTTTGTGCTTTATGCCACACTCTAGTTCCTCACTTCAAAACGTTTTGTGGGAGTGCTAAATTAAACTATGTAAAGCTGTCAGAATGAAGGTGGCTGACTTTAAAAGTTCAGTCTGTTGGGGTTTGGTTTTTGTTTGTTTTCTTTTTTTGGGGGGTGAGGGTGTGGAGGCTTTGAAACTGTTAGCAGTCAGTAGAGGTATTAGTAGTGTTGGTCTAATCTGTAGGATGCTGGAGTACTGAAGTTTGTTTTCTTAACAGTATGGGTAATTCTGCCTTGATTGCAGCTCTGGCAAGTTTGGGTTATGAGAAGACCTGTGTTTTGTTCAACTGTGGAGCATTGGCCAGCCAGATTGCAGCAGAACAGAATCTGGATAACGATGAAGGACTGAAAACTGCAGCAAAGCACTATCAGGTACAGAGGCTCCTGCCTTATGCTTAGAAATTCAGAATTATCAATTTTAGAACACCAAATAAATATCTCTTAAAGCTAAATATATGCTTACATAACATTCCCCCCTCTTATATGCAAAGGTGGATTGGCTCAGTCCTGCCTCATTTACCAACTTTGAAGGATTTAATTCCATACAGTTCACCAAACCCTTCCCCCAAGCATGTTCGTAATTAGTAACTTTCAGCTCAAGATTTAATAATTTTAGCTAGAATAACTTAGTTTTAACAAGTTATACAGTAATAATTTCTTTGTGGAATGCATTCAGATTTCCATATTCTGATGCTGTTAGGTACAGCCAATATACTGTCTTGATAAATCTCTCAGTGGCTTCAAGAACAAGAAGTCACAAGAATTTGGTTTTAGTGGCTGAGTAATAAATGTATTATGTATGTATGTATTTTGTATACCACAAAAGATCTGTGTTTGTTTTTTTTTTTTTAATTCTTATATGTATTATATGTGTAAGAGAAAACAAATGTTTGGACACATGAATGTTAATACGTTATTTTGTTTTATTTAGTTTGCAAGTGGTGCTTTCCAACACATTAAAGACACGGTTTTGTCAGCCTTGAATCGAGAACCTACAGTGGACATCTCTCCAGACACAGTTGGAACTCTTAGTCTTATTATGTTGGCTCAAGCCCAAGAAGTCTTCTTTTTGAAAGCTACAAGAGGTATAGATTAATTTTGAGCTTGTATATTTATGTGCTCGTTACGATTCACACAAAAGCTTACAAGTGTTTTAAGTTACTAAAAGCTGGTAAAGGACCCTTCAGAAGTTTTCATTTTTGCTTTTACTGATTTTCTTCCCCCATCCTTGCAGGTCATTAAACACAGATGCCACTTAAGAATTTGTCTGAGGTTTACCTGACAATGCAGTTGTCCCACTTGCCTTTTGTTTCTTCTTATGTCCAAAAATTATTAGTCTTCATCTTTACCAAGGACTTTGATGGTTTATGTTTTCTCCTTTTCCCCCTTTAGAATAAAAGACATTCTCTAAAAGAACTGAGAGTACTAGGAATGGTGCATAAGGGGTTTACCGTTACTCCCCTCCTCCTCTGTCTGTGGAATGATTTCATGAGAATTTGAGAGAGATACAACTGTGCTGGGAAACAAAGGAAATTCCCTAAGAGTTTAGGGGAAATAAGTTCTGTTTGACTGCTGTGTTTACTATGAGAGGAATTCTTTGACCCAGTCTAGCTTTGAGAATGCCCTGTTTATCTTGGAAGGTGAAATTCTGCAGGGAGAGCAAGGAATTCCATCTGTAACTGTTAAAGGCTGCCTGTGAAATACCAATTGAGAGGCTTCATATTTTAATACAACTATTAAAGAACATATGCTTCAAAGAATTTTCCTGTGGAACAGCACTGTCTTCAGTACCAGATCTCTTAGTCTTTGCTAATCTGCTCTTCTCTCTGGATTTACAAGAAGTTGTGTGTCTAGAAGTTAGAGATATCTAAAAGTGGAACTATGGACATAGAGATTATATGTGATTGCCCACCGACTCCTCTTTCTCCCCACATTGGGAATACAATGGAGGAGGACAGGGGTTACCTTTACTGAAATCTTTTGTTTCTTTCTTCACAGGGAAGATCCCTGAAAATTTCTGTAGCTTTACTGCCTTTAGGAGGGCCTCAAAGAGAAGCTGATGTCCTTCAGCCAGCTGATAAATTATGTTTATGTTCTTTACCATGTTGGTCACAATATTTTAGTTGCAGGCTATTTGGATGTTGCTTTGAAATAAGTTTGTATAACAAATTCCTGAAACTTTTCTTCAGAGCTGAAGCAAATATCTCATTTTGCATGGGGAACAGATCTGTCTGTCACCTCTTCCTTCTTCACCTGACTTTTTTTATGCAAAATGTGAAAAAGGTAAAGCAAGGCTGATCCAAAACCCACACGCAGCCAGTGAACTGAAGATTTTTTGTGGCTGCTCCAAGACCACAAGTCTGACAGTGTTAGAAGGAAAGTCAAGTTAATAATCATCTGACATGCTGCAGAAACCTTTCAAGGGGAAAGTCTTTAAAGTTTGATCTTAAAACTTAAATTTAGCTTCTTGCTGCATTGACTATTTATCGTACTTGCAATTTTCTAGTTTTCTGTCATGTGAGCTGGCCCATTTATCAGCTTACTAGCTGATAACATTATCTGATAGAACTGAGTTTATTCACAAGTTGAAAGAAAGTGGAAGCGTTTGGCAAAACCCAAATTGATCAGTCAAGTCTAACTCCACTGCATAACTACAGATCAGTTCTTTAATTTCTGAGCCTTTCTTTGTGTTTTCTTTAAGTGTCTTTAAGTCTGCATTCTATCTCAAGCCTTGCACTGTAGCTGCAATATTGTAAAGACATGCTAGTGAAAAATTCTGCTGGTGAAAGATGTATTCTGAGCTGTCTGCATAGACAAATGAGTCTTCCTTTGTTAATGGAAATGTGGTTAATATGCCAGTATTTTTTTAATTTTCTTTTCTTGGAGCTCAAGCTCTACGAAGGAAGGTACAACTACCATACACTGGGTGGGGCTACAAGAACAGTCTGCTTAGATTGGGTTTGTTTTGGGGTTTTTAAATGTGTAGTGCACTGGACAGAAAGATTTTAGCCAAGTAAGTTGCTAGATCTCGTTAAGATCTCATTAATCTTATTCCACAGTGAAAAGATCTTTCTGGCATTGCTTAAATGCATTTACCTCATTGAAGGGAAATCTGTTACATCATAACTCCTGCCTGGAGTGTTGTAGATAGATGTGGAATGATCCGATTGCCTAAATTAAATCAAAGGATTCCCAAACTATGAAGCATGCTCTGCAGACTTCCTAATCTCCCTTACACTTACCAGGCTGGCAGTAAATAGCAATCACCTAGGTCAGAGGATGCTTGTTTGCAAGGGCAGCTATTTAGAGTGGACAGCAAAAGCTTGCATTATTGATGCCCTGCCTTCTTTTGGAAGGTTGAATTGCTGGTGCAGGCCAGAGGTGGTGATAAAAGCAGATAAAGATAGATGCATGTTCCTATTTTAGCAGCTTTGACTTCAGGAAGAGAGTGAGGACGTGAGGCAGGGAATACCTGCTGCCGCTGGGCACATACAGCTCTGACACCAAGTAGCTGATCCCACTTGGAAGGAACTGTGGTTATTTATGTTTAGGAATGGCGTTTATGTACTTGCTGTGGGTTAACAGTGGTGTGGGCTGCCATGGGAAGGACCAGCCCCTTCTCTTCTGTTGCACTTATGCAAATATTTGAGAGTCTTGACACGGAGTTGGGTTAGAGAATAGATCTGAAATTCACTGAGAATTAACTGTTCTTTGCTGACTGGGTTCCGGCTAAGTCCTTTGACTCTGGCTGCACAAATGCTTGTGCTGCCACAAGGTTTGGGAACAAGCTGCCGGAGTTAGAGTGGGACTGCAGCTTTTCTTGGCAGCCTGCTGCTCCTCTGAGGTAAAGCATCACTCTTCATCCTCCATAAATGCCAGTGGCTGCCAAAAGATTTTTTTGTAGGACTGACTGAACCTTCGATGTCCTGACTGAAGCAGAAAATCTGGAAACGGCTGCTGGATGTCGAGGGAGAATGGGATCCCACCTATGAGCTATAATGTGAAGCTGTACCCTTAGAATATAGTCGTTGCTGATTGATGATGAAGAAATTTACCTGTTTGCTTGTAAAACACGATGATAATCGTTGTTGTTCTTTGTTTTTTCTCTCCCTTCTCCCAGATAAAATGAAAGATGGTATCATAGCTAAACTAGCTAATCAAGCTGCTGATTACTATGGTGATGCTTACAAACAATGTCAATATAAAGATACTTTGCCCAAGGTTAGTAACTCTCATGGGAATAATCTGGGATCTGCTGTTATTGTAAATAACTATTATTGTTTGTAATGTACTTCATGAAATACACTTGAAATGTATCTTCAAGAAGAGCTGACATATTGCTACATTTAAAGGAAAGGAAGCTGTAATTTGAAAAACAGTGAAAAATCTCAAAGGCAAAAGATAGTGTGTGGCTTTTTGTTTTTAGGAAGTAAAATTCTATTACGTGAAGCATTTGCTTTCAACTTATTTTGTTTAAAGTGAACTTGTAATGTTTATGACAGCGTTTGGGCATGGCTTTTTGTACTTAACACCTCACTAAATCTGTCTCTAACACTTTCTCATGGGGCTTGGTTGGTTTCTAGTCTTAATGTTTTCACATGGAATTTGCTGCCGTGTCTGTGTCCAGCATGAATCCACTGGTACTGTTAATGAAAAACATGACTGGAAGTCAGTGTGTTTCCTTTGTCCTTCTGCCTGTCTTCTCCTCTTCCTCTACCCTAAAACAGTCTCGATGTTTGTGAAATAGCTCAATTTAGACTTGACTGTTCACTTGAGTGCTCTTGGTTGTGGAAGATGCAGAAGGACATTTTTTTTCATGCTCTTTGAATAGATACTGTATAACAAGGACTTTAAAAATGAGCAGGTTTTCAGTGTATCAAATATATCAATTATGTTCGAATCATAAAATAGTACAAACCCTTTTGTGTAGTACGAGGTTTATAGTAGGTTTCTAGTCCATAACAGAACCTTGGTAATGATAGGAACTGTATGGGTAAGAGCTGTACTAAAGTAAAAGTATGCATTTTTATTCTTAAACAATAAATTACACGTGCCTTTGTAGGCCAGTCAGGGACATTTCTATATAAAAAAATGCTTTTTAAAGTTAAACTTTAAATATAGGACCATTTCTCCCTCTGGGGACTATGTTTATAATTGACTTCTGAGAGGCAATGAGAATAAAGCCATTGCTTTGTCTTTGTTGTGGACCTTTCTAAGGCCTAGATCTGCTCCCTGTTGCAGTCACGCAGTGGTCTGTGATTGATTATCTGCAAGAACATGCTAAGGTTTGCTGGTTGCAGGAATTAACACCAGCTCTGAGAGTTGTGTTCGGGAGTGTGAAGTAGAGGTTGACCTGGTGGGTCAGATTCCAGTTGCAAGGGCTTGTCTTCTGCCCTTCCCCTTCTTTTAAGAACACTTTGTCTTGGCTTTGTCTTGGGATCATTTGGGTGTGTTCTTGCAACTATCCTTTCTAACACATGCATGCATTTCTAATCTTTGAAGTAAATGTTGCGACTTCATGGCTTGAATTTAAATTGTAGTTCATCTAAAATAACTCAACATGAAGAATTTGCAAAGAACAGATAAAAAAACCCAAAACCCAAGAAGACTGGATTCAATACATGCGAAGTCACGTGGTCCCTGACATTTACCTCTAATGTTTTAACCTATCTAAACCATTAATTGGGTGATTCTAATTTCCTTTTCTTCTTCCTTTTTCTTCCTGCATCCCATGTTGTCTGTGGTGGTGGTTAATGTGGTTGGACTTTCCCCTGGTCAGTATTTTTATTTCCAGGAGGTGTTTCCTGTTCTGGCTGCAAAGCATTGCATTATGCAGGCCAATGCAGAATATCATCAGTCTATCCTGGCAAAACAGCAGAAGAAATTTGGTGAAGAAATTGGGAGGTTGCAGGTGGGTAACTATTTTTCTTCTCTGAAAAACAGGGGAAAACTTTAAACCCTGAAAAGCTATCTGACAGTTGTAAAATTCGAATAACTAAAAATCAAAATGTATTCAAAACTACAGAGCATGTTTATCACATTAATGACATGATTATTAGCAGCTGCAATGATGAGAGGCATCATTGTAGCTTTTATTAAGATGTATTTTAATGATTTCTAGGCAGTTTGTTACTGCTTGACATGTTAAGTCTCTGTGTTTCTATAGGCTTCTTATCTCTATGTAGCTAATTTAACAATCTGTTAGTAAATCTTCCTGAGTAATGTTATCAAAAAAACCAAACCTAAAACCATTAAAATTCTGCCTGGTCTATACAAAACTCCTTTCCTGCCATCCTAATTTAAATCTGGATCATGTTTGAAAACTGTATTTTAGTCGTTATAGTTTTTTGCCCCTATATCTGGTTTCTAGAGGGACTCAGATATAGACACCATATTAATATAAGTAAGGTCTTCTCATGTTTTAATTAAGGTAGGGAAGGAAATGACTGAAAATATCTTCAAGTCCTCTGGTCCTTAGGGTCCTTAGGTCCTGAGGTTTCCCTCAGCCTCCTCTTCTCCAAACTAACCATGCCCGGTTCCCTCAGCTTCTCCTCTAAGGACTTGTTATCTAAACCCCTCACCAGCTTGGTGCCTCTCCTCTGGACACACTCCAGCACCTCAATGTCCTTCTTGTAGTGAGGGGCCCAGAACTGAATGCAGTACTTGAGGTGAGGTGAAAGGTAGAAAGAAAAGTTATTGTAATTTTAATTGTTTTTTAACTTTTGTTTTAGCATGCTGCAGACTTGGTGAAAACAGTTGCATCTCGTTATGATGAATATATAAATGTTAAAGATCTGGTTGACAAAATCAACCGTGCGCTTACAGCTGCCAAAAAAGACAATGACTTCATTTACCATGACCGGGTTCCTGACCTGAAAGATTTGGAATCCATTGGGAAAGCCAGTCTAGTGAAGTCTACTCCAGTTGTTGTTCCCCTCAGTCAGAAATTCACTGGTAAGTGAAGTGTGTGGAGTGCCCAGGGTAATTGTTTCCGTGGCCACCAAAGTTCATTCATCCCATCAAGAAGTAAACATTTACTTTTGAATTTTTATTAACTGTACAGAATTGTTTTTGAAGGAGCCATTTTTCTTTTCCAGTTTGTTGTTCTATTCCTTTATGATAAAATGTACTGAAAGAATAAAGTTGAAAGTCATTACCTGCAGTGTGCCCTTCTCTTAAAGATTCTCTCAGCAGGTGTATTTTCTATATTAAACTGACCTTTTTAATTCCAGAAGGAACACTAATATCAGGGAAAAGTATTGAGTTGTACGATCTTAACTAACCTAGTTGCTGACCTACCATAAAGCTGAAAAATTTGTTTCTTGGCTGTATGGGGGAGTCCTGAAAAATTATCCCCTCTTCCGTTTCTTATTGTCTTCTTTTAAAAAAGCAGAATTAGAAATGAAGCCTGATTTGTAATCCTACAATTGTTTTAAATGTAATGACTTTATAGAATCATAGAATCATAGAATGGTCAGAGTTGGAAGGGACCTTCAAGATCATCAAGTTCAACCCCCCTGCCATGTGCAGGGACACCTCTCCCTAGAGCAGGTTGCTCCAAGCCCCATCCAGCCTGGCCTTAAACACTTCCAGGGATGAGACTTTAAATAGTTTCTAAATCAGTTTCAGTCTTAAAATCTGAAATCTAACCTGAAGACCTGTGGAAGTAGTTGGGTCTTCCTGTACAGAGGAGCTGTGAAGATATTTGTGTCCTTCTACCTTCACAGTGCAACTTGAGTCATTTCTGCTACTTTAATTGCAGACCTGTTTGAGAAGATGGTTCCCTTGCAAGTCCAGCAGTCTGTGAGTGTTTATAACCAAAGGAAGGCAGATCTAGTGAACAGGTCTATAGCACAGATGAGAGAAGCCACGAATCTGGCAAATGGGTAAGTACAACTTCTTAAATTTATCAAGAGAACTAAACCCTGGTTGCCTTGCAGCCTCTGGACGTTCAGATCATGGTACCTTTTTATTTCCCATACGGTAGGATGGCAAACTTAAGCCATAGCAGGGGCATTTAGCACTACTTTTCTGCAGAAATGTAAGACTGAAACCATATTAAGAACAAATGGTATTGAGTTTTCTTCAATATTTCCTTATTTTTTAGGAGTCTGACACTTGCTCAGAAAAAGTTCCAGTTCCATTAATCTTCATATTCCAGTGGTCAGCCTGATTATATCAGCGACTCAAGATGGGATTGTTCCCTGCCCCCTCTCCCCAATTTTGTTCTTTAAAAAAAAGTAAAAAATTTATATCGAGCCGAAAGATAGGAATGTAACTCAAGGCAGCTGGTTCTTTATCTGCCAGATAGTTACTGCTGAAAACGTTTGCCGTATTTTCTAAGTGCTAAGAACCTAGGATTTGTTTAGTTTTTTAAGAGCTTTGAAACTTATTTTTGGTGAGGAATACACTGGGAATAAGTTTTAGAGTTTTCAGTTTGCATTTTCTGTCCAGGAGTACATTGTACTCTGTTTCCATTGTAATTGACTGTGTGACTGTTTGTTTGGATAGCAGCACTATTTACAGGATAAAACCATCTAATACTACAAACAAGTCATTATTTAAACATGTTGACTTTTTCAGTGTGTTGGCTTCCCTCAATCTTCCTGCTGCTATTGAGGATGTCTCTGGCGATACTGTTCCTCAGTCTATCTTGAACAAGTCGAAGTCTGTGATTGAACAGGGAGGAATTCAGACTGTTGATCAGTTGATCAAAGATCTGCCTGAACTGCTACAAAGGAATAAAGAAATCTTAGATGAAGTAAGCTCAGCAACCACTAACATTCAAATATTCCTAAAACACACCACCACTGAACTTTTTAAATGGCAAAAAAAGTGCACTATCATCCAAAATACTTGTAACTTTAGTAGCACTTCAAAAATATGTCATTTAAGTGTTTAGTCCATACAAAAACTGTTTTGTCACATGTGGATGTTCCCTTACAACTAATTTGTTTTAAAAATTGCTGGGAGGGAGCATTCTCAAGGAACTTGTGTGATTTATTCCTTTCATGCCTGTCTTTCATTTGCCAAATTAGATAAATCTATAAGGGATGTATAAGCATTCTTTATATTTTCTACACTAGCTGTATGTTTTGTAGTCATTTCGTGTTTAGAATGGCTGACTCTTAATGTATGTAACATTTTACTCTTGTAGTCACTACGGTTATTGGATGAGGAAGAAACTACGGACAATGACCTGCGAACGAAATTCAAGGAGCGCTGGCAGAGAACACCATCCAACGAGCTCTATAAGCCTTTAAGGGCAGGTAAAGGTCATGTTTCCTCCATTGGATTCTGGGGATGCTCTACAAGTGAAATGTAGAAAAGTAGCTTTCAGTGCTCTGATGCTACTTTTGAAGACAAAAATTTCATTTTAGGAAAGGTTATACCAAAATATCCTCATGCAATCTGTACCATTGTTTGGAGTTGCGAGATGAGGTGACAGCAGAGAATTTGCTGCTGTCTTTGTACCCCTGGAGTTGTAAAGTTTCAGAAAGCACGTGTCATGAAAAGTGGCTTCTACAAAAAGAATCTTGTTGCAATTGCCTCTTAAATACTTAACTGTATTTTTTTTTTTTTAAATTAACTTTCTGATTTTGTATTCCCCATCAAGGTGGTGTTTTCTCTTTGATCCAGTGTACTGTTTTGTTTTGTTGTTACGTTTTTGTTCCCCAGCAATTAGTCAAACCACTTTGGGTTATGATTAGAGCATGGTTTCTGTACACTCAATAGGTGACGTTTTGAAGTTAACAAGGGACTGATGCCACTGCCTTAGTTTGGCAAAATTTCATTTTGGGGGGTACCTGAAACCCGTGTTCGTTCTTATAATGTACTTTTGTATGCTTTTCTGGAGAATTAATATAGATACTTATTTTATGCACAATTTAAAGTACAACCTAGAAGCACAAGTTTTATTTGTAAGCCTTAATAACTTCAGGATGTGCAGACTCGTAAAAACATATGAAGACTTGTGGAAAGCATGAAAGTTGCTCTGGTGCAAATCTGGGATAAAATAAGTTTTGAAATGATGTAAGTGATCTTTTTCTTCTTCTTCTCTTTCCCACCACCAGAGGGAGCCAATTTCCATGATATTTTGAATAGAGCCGTGCAAGCAGATGGCCAAGTTAAGGAGCGCTATCAGTCCCACCGGGATACAATTGCACTTCTGTGTAAGCCGGAGTCAGAACTCAATGCTGCCATTCCTTCTGCCAACCCAGCAAAAACATTACAAGGAAGTGAGGTAAAGCATTGATATTTGTCTTTGTTTTGAATAGAAGTGCTAGTCATAGAATGGTTAGAGTTGGAAGAGACCCTAAAGTTCATAAAATTACAACCCCCCCTGCCATGGGCAGGGACACCTCCCACCACACCAGGTTGCTCCAAGCCCCATCCAGCCTGGCCTTGAACCCCTCCAGGGATGGGGCAGCCACAGCTTCTCTGGGCAACCTGTTCCAGTGCCTCACCACCCTCACAGCAAAGAATTTCTTCCTAAGATCTCATCTAAATCTCCCCTCTTTCCATTTGAAACCATTACCCTCATCCTGTCGCAACATTCTCTGATCAAGAGTCCCTGAACATTTCTCCTGGAGCTCCCTTCAGATCCTGGAAGGCTGCTGTCTCCCCAGAGCCTTCTCTTCTCCAGGCTGAACAGCCCCAGCTCCCTCAGTCTGTCCTCATACGAGAGATTATCCAGCTTAATTTGTCTAACAAACTAAATTTACATGGATTGGTGTGGAGGCTGATCCTTAGCTGCACTTGTTTCTGTTACAATTAATACAGAAAGTACCTAACACTTAGAAAAGAGATTGTGTTTTTGTTTAAGATCTGCTTGGGTATATTTTGTTACACTTAGTGTGAGCAAGTTCAGTTGCCAGAGACAGCAAGACTGATTGACTTACAAAAGGAGCAGTCCTTGATTAATATTTTCATTATATAGGGTGGTGGGATGTGGAGCTCAGGCTCTTGGGGCAATTAGGCAATGTAAAAGACACAGTCTAGTATTTTGAAGTTTCAGGCAGTTTGACCAACTTGCTTTCCAAGAAAGTAATGTCTCATCTACAGGAATATTATTTTTCTCATAGGCATGTTTTGAAGTCAGTGTTTTGACTGTCATTTTTTGAATATCCTATTAAAAGGCATCTGATCAGTTTTAAAAAGACTTTACAGTATTTTATTAATTCAGTGTTAGTGGAAGCAAGTCTTTAAAGGATAATGTAGCATCAAAAATACTTGAAGATCTTTGTTTCGTTGAGTTTTGTCCCAGTTTGTCATCTTAAACACACTTAAAAACATGTAGTCATGCAGTAGTGTTACCAGCATCAGTGAGGCGTGTAACTAGTAATAGAATTTACTTCTGGAATAATTCCTCTAAACATGCAAACTTCTGACAATTTTTATTACCCAGGTTGTTAATGTCTTAAGAACTTTGTTGGCTAATCTGGATGAAGTTAAGAAGGAGAGAGAACAACTGGAAAATGACCTGAAATCAGTGAATTTTGACATGACAAGCAAATTCCTAACAGCGCTTGCACAGGACGGTGCTATAAATGAGGAGGCTATCTCTGTGACTGAGTTGGACAGAATTTATGGAAGTTACACACAGAAGGTTCAAGAGTCCCTAAAGAAGCAGGAAGAACTTCTCAAAAACATTCAGGTACAACTTTTTTATATGTCTTCCTCTTACACTAAGGAGCAATGATCTCTGCAGTGCTTTAGAAAGCTCCCAGAGCTCCACTGTAAATTCTCCTGCACCTTTTCTTGGCCTAGTTCTCTAGTTCTGCAGATGGCTTTGTCCTTGAAAGAAGCTTAGCAAGTGTGTTAAGAAGTTTTCTATTTCCTTTTGTTTTTTCCCCCCATATCCAATCTTTCTGGGGTAACAGGAGACCTGTCCTTACTGTCTACTAGAAGACATTTTGGTTCTGTGAAGTATGTTTTGATTTATTGCTAATTGCAGTTTACAGTGTGCTTGATTTCCAGCATGTACAAAACTCACCGAAGTAAAAATTAATGAGAATTTTCTAAATTTAATCTGTAAATTCATCCTTAATTTGTCAACAATGCTGGAGTCAGGCACCTAAAATGTGACAAAAGAGGAAGTCTTAGTGCTTGGACGGGTGACAGTAGTGGTTTGAGCAATAACGGGGCCTATCTGTGCGCGAGATGACTTGCAGCTTGGATTGCGAGAATAAGGGACATGTCCAGAATGAAAAAAAAAATTTCTAAATGACCATATGGCCCGTGTTTGTCAAGGATTGTATACAGAAATACTTTATAACGTAATAGACTTCAAAAATCTTGATGGATATTCCTTTGATGTTCAAGTTTACCTCAGCTCCCAGAAGCAGCCAATCTCCTTAAGTATGCTTGTTTATTTTCCCAAAAGAAATGAGATGTATGTGATCCTTCTGTAAGTTTTCCATTTCCCTGTCCTTTTAGTAGCTTTCCTATGTCAAGCAAATTTGAGGTAGCACTTCTTAAAAATACTGACTTCAGTATGATTTTATGAATATCAATGGAAGGAGCCTAATTAGTGTAGCCTTTGAGAGTCTGTGATATGAACTTGAGAATTAGCCCAAGGCGGCCCACAACAGAGCAGATAATTAGCTGATACCTGCTGCCAGTCAATTAATACATGTGCAGTTCTGAAATGGCCACTGTGCTTGGCAGACAGCAAGTATTGGGAAGAAAAATGTGTCAGTGGAAGGTGAGAAAAGGTAAATATTGGGCAGTGGGTGTAGGAGCAACGAGTAAGAGGAAAAAACACCCAGAGATGTGCAGTCTGACACGGAACTAGCTTACCTTATTTCTCAATGCCTATTTTTCCTCTTCTTTTAAGAATGCACATCAGGAGTTTTCAAAGATGAAACAATCAAACAACGAATCTAATTTAAGAGAAGAAGTTTTGAAGAACTTAGCTGTAGCAAATGACAACTTCGTGGAACTTGTAGCCAATTTAAAAGAAGGCACAAAGGTATGGTAACACTTCAGGGATTTGAAGAACTTTTTTGTCATTTATTTACACAGTGAGATAAGAATCAAAAATCGTAATAAACTTGGCAGACATGCTAGATGAGGTACATTTTTTTTTTGAGGATTTTACTACTGAAGTGAGGACAGAGTTGCTGGATTTTGATTGTTTTAACAGCCTTGAAAGCCTGCTTTGTTATCTGAAAAGTAAGCTTTTCTGAGTATTGCTTTACATTAAAATAGGAAAAGGTGTTAATTACAGCTGAGTGACTGATGCTGAAGTACCCAGATGTGCCATTTTATCTGAGGAATTCTTTCCTCTGTTCTCTCCTGGTATTTAATCACCTTATCAAATCTGTGTTTTATGTACTGCTACTGCATACATGAGGAGAGATGAGGAAGCCTTTATTTAGCTCTCCTCTTTTTGTTTTTGATCTGGGCTTCTGGAAGGTGTCTTATTGCATTTGTATTAAGTACTTTTTTCTGGTTTATTGATAACCCCTGACAGGGGAAAAAATAGAACAAAACTCTGAAATGTCTGTACAAATGAAAAGGGTAGAACTGACTGAAGGTAGCAAAATTAAAACCAGAAAAAAATATCCTTTAGGTAATAAGATCACTGGAGGTGATCTTTTTTGTTCTGGTTGCAATAAATTTTCTAGTTTTCTTACGTTATTTTTATATTTATATACGTGTGGAGAAAGAGAGATATCTCTGTGTGTATATATATATATTTGTATGTATATATTTTCATATATATATATAAATAAAAAAACCACACCTCAAATCTTCAGATATTAAAGGGATGGACAACAGCTGACTAATTTGCTTTTGGAAAAGCAGAATAGAATGCACTAGCAAACTTTGCTGGAATCGCAGGTTCTGGGCAGAAGGTGTTTAATAATATAACATCTATAACTGGATCAATATGTAAAAATAAGCAAGCATGGAGTCTGAAAGTATTGGTTGAATGTCTTACTTTTTTTTTTCCTCACTAGTTTTACAATGAGCTGACAGAAATCCTGCTGAAATTCCAAAACAAATGCAGTGACATTGTCTTTGCTCGCAAAACTGAAAGAGATGAACTGCTCAAGTAAGTCTTCAATATTTTATTTAAGTATTGTAGAACTTAGTCACATTTGGTGACTTTGTGGTCAAAATAGGCTTCACTCTGAATGTCACGCTGTTCTGTAAGCTGTTGATCTTTGAAGCGTCATTTTAAAGAAGAAAATTGTTAAATTCATCCCTTGTATCACCTTCTGAGATAAGTTTTGGTTCTGTTAGTTCCAGAATAATAGTGTTGAATAGTGTGAATCTGTGAAAAATGATCTGAGATATACATACACATACACAACAGAGCATCAAGACAGTGTTTCCAGCTTTTTCTCCATTGTTCCTTTTTACTGAAGGGGTAACTACAGGGACAGTTTTTCTTTCAGTCTTGTTCTTTTGTACCATGTTTCTGCAAAAGTTGCCACTTTTCTTTTCCTCCTTTGGAGCTCCCCTTTGCATGCAGTGTAATAGGAGCCTGGAGTTTGTTGCTGATTAGACTGTATTCCTTCCTCAGCCTCCCCTGTCTTCTGTTTCAGAGTGCCAGGTATCAAGTTCTAACTGTTACATGTTACTCGCGTATCCCTTTTTTACAAAAAACTGTCTGAAACTTTAAATGTTTCCTCAAGTCTCTGAAGAAGCTGCCCCATCCCATATACTGAATCCTTGCATGGAGAAACGCACTACATACCTCTGAATATGGAACTTAAAACTGATTCCTTTCAGTCTTCCTGGCAAGCTGACTGTAAAATTATGCTCTTTGTAGTACAGCATGACACCGAAGCCTCCTTGCCTCTTAAAGCAGGATACCAAAGTATCTTACCAAGAGTAATTTGAACGCCAGACGTTAACAGAGTAGAGAACTCAACAGCTCATGTGCTTACCGAGCCATTCTGATCTTTGCCAGGTGTTTTTCCTTTATAGTTATGCCTACCCAGATATAAATAATACTGCAGACTATCCAGTGGACTCCTTTTCAGCAGTTCTGTTAGATGTATGGTATTTGCATGCAATATTATTTAATTTAAGGCAATCTACAAGCAATACAACATTGGGGTTTTTTCTGTATTTAAGCATCTGTTTACATGTCAAAATTGCTGAAACTTACAAATTCTTTTTCAAAGCCTTGAGGTTTCCTTATGTTCTCGGGGAATATTTCAAGCTGCTAGATGTTCTGACTGTTTTATAATTTCTGAGCCCAAAGCTTTTGGCTAATTCAGTGGTCTGTACCCAGCATTGAGGTGCAACATAAAGATGTTACTAGGAAACAACTGTATCAGTTAATCAGAGGGTTGGGTAGAGGTTTGTTTCTGTGGAAGTGATTTGGACTCCAAATTTAGTTTGAGCTAGCTCAGTGACCATGCTTTAAATAATAGATTTACTCTGTTGCATCTTTTTAGCTCAGCTTGCTGGTGTGACAAACATTCCTTAAACTAAGCTGTGTCTTTAATTGTTTGGTTTTTAATAGAGATTTGCAGCAAAGCATTGCTAAAGAACCCAGTGCTCCCTCTATTCCTCTGCCTACGTATCAGACCACGCCAGCCGGAGGAAATAAACCTGCTCCTACTCCAGCACCCAGAACCATGGTGGTAAATATATCCTGTGGAGTTAGTGGGTTGAAAAATGGAGTTCCAAAGTGTGGACCTTCTAAACTGATCTGTAATTTGTGTGTATCACTCCTTAATATGTTGGCATATTTGGAAATACGTTGAAGTGAAATAGAGGGCAAAGTCTCAAGACTTTGCAGAGAGATGTATTCTCAGTGTTAATAATTTATAGAATTGAAATGTAAAGCTTATTCTATATGTAATATATACAGATAATAATGCAAATCATCTAAAAAGCAGAGTCCATTTTGAAATAAAAATTAATATCAACTAATCATATAACTGAGAAGCTCCAGCTTAATTCACTGTCTCTTGTTAGGGGACTAAACCGCAGCCACCAGCACGGCCGCCGCCACCAGTGATTCCTGCAGCAAGCAGTTCCTCTTCTGCATCAGCACCCTCTGCAGCAGCTGCAGCTCCTCCTGCTGCTCCTACTCCCGTTCCTACTCCTCCTCCAGGAGCCAGTGCCCCTGCAGCAAACACCGCACCTTCACAGGCACAGGGACCTCCATACCCAACTTACCCAGGCTACCCAGGGTAAGCTACGGGAGCACTTAAGCAGTTCTTTATCCTGATACCTAAAAGCACTTGTTTGTTGCATGTGACATTTTAAAATCAGTTACTGTTATAATTGAAGATGTGTTTAGCTTCTGAGGCAAGAGGATTTTTTGTTTGTTTGCTTGTTTTAATCCTGTGATTCTTGTTGGAATCATTCATTGGTACCAATTGTGGGAGGGTTCATTTTAAGTTTTTGTAGCTTGGCTTTTCTAGAGAAGGGAAATAGGATTACAGGTCTGAACTATGGTTTGGGAATTATTGCCAGCCCTTGCATAATCAGCTGGTGTTGCTTATCTCAAAAGTGTTGGCATATCTCATTTTTCTTGCTAAAGATGATGAAAAATACAGAAGAAAATGCAGTTGAGTAGTGTGCTTTCTTCTGATGGTTTTTTCCATCTTTTTGGAATCTTCACAAGAAATTGAAGGCAGCTTCTCTCTTCTTCAGTAGCAGGCTCAGAAATGTTAAAATATGTACAGTGATATTAAACTTAAGAGAATTAGTTAAGATCAGTTCTAGTTCAGCTGGTTGCCTTTAGTTCACCTTCTGTCTACATTTCTGTTGCATGCATTTTGGGTGGTTTTTTTCATGTTCTGTCCTTTAAAGTTATGACACTTTCTGCTGTGCAGAAAGGAAAATGAAAGGAAAGCATTTGCAGTGATTGTGTGTCTTTTTGTATGTTAATGAGTTGTTATTTTCAAATTAACATAATTATTGTCTTGCAACTAAAGTATGTTTTTCTTTTTTCCCTGCTCACACACAGGTATTGCCAGATGCCAATGCCAATGGCCTATAATCCATACATGTATGGTCAATATAACCTGCCATATGCACCCTCACCCGTGTTCCAAACCCCTGGACAAGCACCATATCCACCATCTCAGCAACCTGGATACCCTTTTCCTCAACAGCCTTTCTACCCTCAGCAATAATGTACCTGCAAAGAAGTTCTGCTTGTTAAAATTGGGGAGAAATTGGCAATAAGCATACTAAAAGTTTTAGCTTTGGTTAATGTACCATACTGAACTGTATGCAGTCTATAACTCCAGTTTATTGTTAACCACTCGAAAAATGCCTAGAACAGTTTTTGATTACACTAAACACTTGGAAAGATCTGCTGCAGTGGTTTAGACTGTAGACTAATGCCAGAATTAGAGTCTAATTCAGAGGTCTGAAACTCTACACTACGTGTTGGCTAGACCAAACGTTTCCTTGCAAAAAATCCTAGAAGTAAGAAATGGGTTCAGATGAGGAAAAAGTGAAGCAGTGCGTGCGCTGAGTGTGATATATTCTCCAGAAACATATAGTGTTTCCTTCTATACTCTATTGGTTTGTATTTTTTTGAGTTTAGTTAAATATGCTATTTTTGTCTAATAATCAAGGCCTTGTAAATTGTCAGTAAAAAAAAATAAAATAATAAATTCCTTAAGAAAGGTTTAAATACTTGGCATTTTCATTACCATAAAAATGTGTTTTGTGTGACTGTAGGTTCTCTCATTTGTCCCTTGACTTGCATAACATAAAGGTAACTTCCCAAGTGTTTAGCCTTACGAGTGAATTTCCACCTCCTTTTCCTTGATTCTGTATTTTTGTGACAGAATCTCTAATGAACCATTTAAATGTTGGTAGATGAAGTCTTGCAGGTAGAATTTGCCTGTAACTTTGAAGTGGTTTTAAGTAAAACACATTCATTACAGTTTTGAAATAAGGATTAATCTCATCTCCAGAAAACTTCTTAAAAGAAGGGAGATCGGGGCCCCCTCTCACAGGACCAGTGACTGGTTGGTCTAACCCACGTTTTTCCAAAGAAATGTTGATCAGAAATGTGTTGTGGCTCAAAATAGGGCAACTATTGATTGTTGGAGCTTTTCAGATTGTTTTTAAATAATTACTTTTTTCCCTTGAAAAGTAATGTATTCCCTCAGGGAGCTTGCTATCAGTAGAGAAACTTCTGTTTTGGTGGGAAAAAAATAATCTTATAAATTAAAGCAGTTGAATGTTTACTTTTGAATCCATCTTCTCAAGGGATTAATAACCTTGCACTACATTTTGCATTAGATAATAAAGAAGATAATTTGTGGTTAATGGCTTCTACCAAATATTTACTAATCATCTCTCAGTCTTCTTTTTTTGTTAAATGTGTTTGTCAAGTGAGGGACTCTCCATTCCTTTACCTCTTGACACGAGTTAGTCCTGTGGGACAGTGAATTTCCTGAATGCTTCATACCAGATGTTCTGGCCTTATAGAATAGTTGTCACAATACCTGTGTTAAATGTTACTGCTTTGGGTTTTTTCCTATTTAAGTGCCTGATTAAAATATCGAGGTATATTTTAATGTAGGGGGTTAGAGGGTGCCAGTTATTGTAGCATTTGGGTGGAAGCCTCGCTGGGTCTTGAATACTCTTCCTCATGAAGAAAGCAGCATCCATATCCACGTAAGCTCCTTTCTTTCTGTCTCGAGTTCTCCTTTACTGTGTGATCATTCTGATGACTTGTCTTCAGTAATCACCAACCCCCCCTAGAAAAAGCAGATCAAAAATGCAAAAATGAGCATCCCTTGTAGAACATGAATACCTAATTCTAAACAAATTTATTAAGCTTGTGATGTGGGGGACCAAGATGAAGTAAGGGAACACAGCACCATCAAAACAAGTGTGCACAAGCATTGGGTGCTTTTGCATTTCTTTATAAAAACTGCTGAATGGGGTGGTGTGGGAACCTCTCCAATATTTTTCCCCTGATGAGAATACACAAGAGGCAAGGAGGGACAACAAGAAAAAGCTAGGAAGATAACTGTTGGGAACCAACAATCAGAACCTGATTTTACTTTAACTGGAAAACCAGTAGTTTTCCACTAACTTCACTGTGTCGATGTGAGAAAGTGCAAGTCTAATGCAACCTTTTAAGTTCGAAATCTCTAGTACACTATGGCCTGTAGATTTTTCTTCAGTTTGCACATGAGATGCATTTGAGTTACTGTGTAAGTAAGTTTGTTTATAGTGCCTCCATTTATAAAAATTACTTTAATGTTGTATAAAAATGTTCAACATAAAGATTCGTAGGACTGAAAATTCCTTTTAAGACTTCATAGATCTGGAATTGCGGTTGAAACATTTTAATGGTTTTTATGAGTTGTGTTACTGCTTGCTTTAGTCTGCTATTATTTGAGTATGTATAGAAATCTATGCATTTTGTTCAGCTTTCACATGACCATTTTTCTCTCTTTCTTTTTTTTTTTCCCTAAAGAGAACAGAAAAATCCAGAGATGTGTATGTATCTGCTTTTAAGCATGCGACTGTCATGACTTTGGTTGAAATGTTACCCCGTTCTTCTCTAGTTTATTAAAAAAAAAAAAAAAATCAGTTAGAAAACCTGATTTCATGGCTCTTTCTCTCGAGTGTTGTTTGGGAATGGATGGAAATAAATTATGGGCCCACAAATAAGTTTGTGCTTCGTTAAAGGCGTTCAGCACATTGGTTGCTGTGTGAAATGGTACCTGTGTATAGGCAGGTGCTATGCGGTCCAGCTCGGTAATAACACCTTAATCCTTGTAGCTGGGTTTATTTCCAAAGCTGAGGGAGTGTAAGTCCCTTTGAATATATGAGGAGGAAAAGGTAAGGTCCTTCTGCCCTAGGAAACTTTGATCCAGAGTTTGTTTTCGTGCCCTCACGTTAGACTGGGGTTTGTGTCACTTGGAATTCAAGCATTTATTTTGTCTTGCGTAAAAGCTTTGAATACAATTAATGAGAAAATCAAGTCTTAAGAAGCAAACTAATTATGATTCATTACTGAAATACTAAACTACTGCGGGGTTAGTAGGTCTTTACTCAGGTTTTTTGTTTTCTTTTTTAATGTAGTTTCAGCCCCTATGAATCGCAGAATGATGTGGGGTTGGACAGGGCCTCTGGAGATCATCTACTCAGGTTGCACAGGAACATGTCCAAGCAGGTTTGGAATATCTCCAGAGACAGAGACTCCACCACCTCTCTGGGCAGCCCCTTCCAGGGCTCTGCCACCCTCAAAGGAAGGAAGTTCCTCCTCATATTTAGGTGGAACTTCCTATGCTCACGTTTGTCTCCATTTCCTCTTGTCCTGTCACTGAGCACCACTGAAAAAAGACTGGTCCCATCCTCCTGACACCCACCCTTGAGGTATTTATAGGTGTTGGTCAACCTTCTCTTGTACATAAATAAAAAGCCCCAAGTCCCTCAGCCTTTCCTCATCAGAGGGATGTTCTAGGCCCCTCATCATCTTTGTAGCCCTTTTTTGGAAAAATGTCTTTCTTCCTGACCACTCATTTGACATTGCCAGCTAATGATAGCTCTTTCACTATTGTCCCAAACAGGAGGCAGAATTATTTTCAGTGCTTTTAGGGCTGATCTGTGGGCTCTAATCCAAATGACACTGAGCATAGGCCATTGCTCCCTCAGGCTGCCTTGAGGCAGTATTTGGGCCCTGATGTTACTTGTTTCTGGGTAGCTGAAAACAGCACAAAAAAATAATTCTTGGAAAGAGAATTTTTATTTTGTGTCAGCTGAGAGATGTACTTTGCTACTAAAATGTGTTCGGTTCTGAAGTGTCTTGCATCTGGGAATGTGTTCTCCAGCATGTATTTATCCCAAGAGAACATGAAAATAGACTAAACACTGAGTAGCTGGTTTTAAGTTTTGGTTTACTATGGGGTGGAGCTGCCAGAATTGTCAGGACTTCACCGTGTTTAGTTTAAAAGAAACTATTTTGAAAGTTGTAGCTCTTGTAAAGGTGCAGTTACAGCAAAGCATCACTCAAATTGGCTTTTTTTGTCTTGTTTTATGGGGAGGGTTTGGGGCTGCTGTTGTTACTTTGACTGGCACTAGCCACCTGCTAGCATTTTAGATTTTTATTATCACTTTGGAAGTTATATTTTTTTTTAATTTAATTTTTTTTAAAAAAAAATATTTTTTGGAGGTTTTAGGGGTTTTTGTGTGAGGGAGAGGAAGGTTTTGTGGAAGGAGGGGAGGTTTAAAATGATTTTTAACTTTGACCCCCCTTTGACCTCTGTCTTTTGACCTATGACAAATGGCCAGACTGGTCTTACTCTGTAAGTCTACACTAGAAAGTAAACTTTGTCCCCTGACCTCTGGAAACCTTTGACCTCAGGTAACCATTTCCCCCTCACAGAGACACAGCCTGGCCCTCAGGAGATCCGCCTGGGACTCTCTCAGGCGGCCATTTCAGGAGCAGGAGGGCCGTCCTTGGAGGAGAGGGGGACAAATGGCTGCCAGAGGGCCGGTGCCGGTACCCTGATGGCCCCGGGGAGAAAGTCATGGCTGGGAGAAAGCAAACAGGGACTCTGCCTGCCTGTGGCTTGGCTGTGTCAGACGCTGGAGCAGCTGTGCTGGAAGGCAGAGGTTTTGGCAGTGAAAGAGTATCCTCAGACAAAATCTTCTCTTCATAATGTACCTCCAGATCAAGCAGCAGTTTAATGAAGAAAGCTTTTTCAAGGTAAGCAATAACTTCCTGACATGGTGACACTTTGTAATGCCTGTGCCACAGTGTGCTCTGTGTAAATCAGCTCAGTCTTTACAGGTGTGCGGAGGCGCTTCAGGGGGCTGCTGGGTGTGCCACCTCGGGGGAAGGCCCCATTAGGTGTCTCAGAGAACTTTGTTGACTTCAGCTACCTCAGGAACTGCTGGAGAGGGTACAGCAAAGGGCTACAAAGATGAGGAGGGGTCTGGAGCATCTCTCTGATGAGGAAAGGCTGAGGAACTTGGGTCTTTTTGGTATGTAAGAGAGAAGGCTGAGGGGGGATGTGATTAACGCCTATAAATACTTGAAGGGTGGGTGTCAGGAGGATGGGGCCAGTCTTTTTTCAGTGGTGCACAGGCACAGGACAAGAAGAAATGCACATGAACTTGTACCTAAGAAGTTCCATCTAAACATGAGGAGGAACTTCTTTCCTGTGAGGGTGGCAGAGCCCTGGCAGAGGCTGCCTAGGGAGGTGGTGGAGTCTCCGTCTCTGGAGACATCCAAAACCCACCTGGGCATGTTCCTGTGCAACCTGCTCTGGGTGGACCTGCTTTGGCAGGGGGTTGGACCAAATGATCTCCAGAGTTTCCTTCCAACCCCACATCATTCTGTGATTCTGTGTGTTTGCATTTAACTGGAGTTTGCCAGCAGCCTGCCCGCTTTTCTGTGCGTGAGGGTGAGCATGCAGGTTCCGCACTCTGGTGTCAGTGGAAGCCACCGTACAGCTGGAAAATCAGCAGCAGTGCTGTCTCTGTGAAGATGGGTGTTTTAGTTTGGGGAACCAAACAACTTACTGTTGTTTAGACAATTATTTTCTCACCCGATGACCGTCTCCCCAGCTGAGAAGGGGAATCAGGGGAAAAAGAAAGAAAGAGACTATTGTCAAGTAAAAATTACTGAAAGATTTATCCTATGTGACTCAAACCAGGACAATGTGCCCACACAACGCTCATTTCTCTGCTTTGTATTTCCTTCTAAGGATTTTGCAGTCTTATTTTCACACCTTGTTGAGCCTCTAAATTTTGCCCATTTAAACTAAGCTTTTTAGTTATATGTTCGTGTAAGACAGAGCCAGCCCACGCTGTTGGCCCTCTCAGAAGTGGGCAGTTACGGGAGTGGTGCAAGAGTTTGTTGCTGTTCTTCATTGGTTTAGGGCAGTTTATAATTTCTAAATGTGGAGTTAAAAACATTGCCTTGTTATTTTGTGTGGGGGTATTTTGCTGTGTTGTCGGGTCTTTTGTAATCGTTCCGGTTTTTTGTCACTTCTGTAATTGCATCCTGTGAATCTCTGGTCAGAATCACCTCAGGATGGGGCGAGCTCCTTTTTGGGCATTGCACATAATTACACTTTGGGTTATTTTACAGGTCACTTAGCGACGGTGGGGATATCTCTTGAAGATTTTTATGTTCTGTTTTTTGACTCGCAGTTTTGGACTAAAAAACTCAGTGGACTTTTTAGAGGAATAGTTTATAGCTTTAGAGGATTATATGTGTGTATGTGTGCATATTTAATAGAAATACAAGATAAATATAATAGTCCACTGGAGTGTGACACATATATATATGAAATAAGAAGTGGAATGTCCTGGGTTGAGGGGGCCAGGACTAACTTTTCTTCTGATGCTGGGAAAATTGCACTTTTAGAAGACTCTAGTGTCTGAATTCATGAAAATATTTGCTTTATGGCCAGCCAGGCTCTGTCAGATTTAAGGTCTCAGTGTTTTTGACCCTTGCCATGTGCAGGGACAAGGAGGAGCAAGGCCTGGGCATTTGACCCGAGCTGGCCAACAGGATTATTTCATACCATGAAGGTCACATTCAATAGAAAAATTTGCTGCGTAGCTGACTCTCCTTGATGGTGGCAGGTCCAGACAACTCCTTGCCCCGGTGCCAGACCCCTGAGCCCTTCCCTTCTTCCCGAATCCCTTGCACTCACAGTGTCCCACATTTGCTGTCCCTGCTGGGAGAGCACAGCTTCCCCCTGATATAATTGACTGAGTATAATTCTTGTATATCTTATGTCAGTGTTGAGTTTAATACTGGTTCTTTAGTTAGTATTCTTGTTAGTCATTTAATCTTACTCTATGAAATCTATTTACATTTCAACCCTGGTGTTTCTTTGCGTTTCCCAATTCCCCTTTCCTGCGTGGGGAGGGGTCAGCGGGTGACAGAATAATTGTCTGCACGACAATAAATTGTTACGGGTTTTCTCAAACCCTAACAAGAAGATAAATGGTGTAACAGTCACACGATGCCATGTGCAGAACCTGCAGCAGAGGGCAGGCTGACACCATGCAACTGGGGGAATGCTGTACAACGCCAACACATCTTCTTTTGGTGCGACTGTAGTGCAAAAAGATACTTTAGAGTTCACGTTGGTGAAAGGACAGGCAAACTGCTCTTAATTAAGCATTGGCAGTTTTAAGTGCGTGTGGATATCATGCACACTCCTTGGCTGATGACCTGGAGCCTGACTGTAGAACCAGCCAAGCGTGGGGATGACTACATCAGCTGCCCACGTCCACCATCCTGCCCAGCTGCATACTGGACTCAGAGTGCTGCTCTGCGAAGGTGGAGGGATAGGTAAGACTTCATGGTCATCCTAAACTGCTTTATTGCTCTGTGAAGTTTTCATAGCTCTGGGGAATTTTCCACCTCTAGTGTGTGTACCTGGACAGTCTCTTTCTGAACCTACCGTGTGGTCTAAACTCACTCCTCTCATCTGATGTGGTCAGTGAAAGATGGTGAGTGACCACCCTACGTGGTGGTGCAGTGCGGAATGACCCGATTAGGTTGAAACTGCTGCTGCTGTGAAGTGACAGTGGAGCAAAGTAGATGGAGGGTGTTACTGTGACCTATTCTGAGAGCAGGAGTAGTAAAAAGAGCATGCTGCTGGCAGGAGAGAAGCATGTTGACAGCAAGAGCTTTGTCAGTGTGGTGTAGCTACAGCTAACAGCAGATGTTGCACCAGGGGGATGAAAAACACTTGGAGAAGGGAAGGTACCAAAGCGGTCAGAGAGGAGAAAGAGCCGAGGTAAGGTGGAGTAAGAGCTGAGGGACGGCTGATGGCTGAGGAAATAGAGGCCTTGTCATATGTGTTCAGGAAGAGGAGAGAGCAGGGAAGAAAGGCCTTAGGATTTTGACAGCGTGAAGTCGTAAATCCTAGAATTTTAGGTGGTGCAAGGAAAACAGAATTTGAGTTGAAAGGCCCTAACAATTGACTGAAACAAAGTAAAGAGCCAGTAGTAGTCAGAGGAAGGAAAAAAGAGATGGAACTTCAGCTGTCCAGGCAGGGAGAGAGAGTTCAAGAAGAGGAATTTGAAGGTGATTTGAGCTAATCTTTTTCCCTTCCTCCTTGGCTGAGGGAAGAAGTATAATTATAAGAGAAAGAATTAATCAAGAAGGTGATTTCCAGTGGATCTGAAGATCTGCAATGCTGAGTAAAAGCTAGGAGTTGGCGATGGGGAGAGAGAGTCTTTGAAAGGAAGGTGCAGCAGATCAGGTTGATTTGAGAAGGTTAGCACAGGCGAGCTGTAACGGGGAGTCAGGTCTTAGAAACGAGTAGGATCGTCCATGGAGTGACCAGTCTGAACAGAGGAATCAAGGCAGTTGCTTACAGGCCAGTCTCAGGTTTTGTTGGAGACAAAAAGGGGTGATGTGAAATCTGCAGCCTGTGAAGGAAAGGAGAGACAGCAGGTTGAGGTGCAAGAGCCCAAGAACTGGTGGCAGACAGGAATATCTCAAAGCAAATGGAGGACACTGACTTTCTTCTCTGTTTAGCCTCTGGCTGCCACTAGTTATATTTCATTAGTGAAGGCACAGTTGATATTCTATTAGGAAAATTTTAATTAGTTAGTAGTTTCCAGCAAGTTTCCATAAACAGGAAAGAAGTATGTGACCTAGCACAGAAACAGATGTAGATCCAATGATGAAAACCTGCCTGTTGTGTTGCTTTTTCCCCCGTGTTGTCATATTGCTGTGTTGAAATACTTTTCCTTGTTGCTTGGAAGTAAACAAAACTTTGCAGAGCACTCCCAGTCTCTAAATGGAAGGAAGAAATAACTAACCAAAAGTATTTGGCATTTTCTGTATATTGCACACTAGGTGGCATTATATGGAAAGACATTAAGATAAACCCCCTAACACCTACTGCACTGCTGTTAAATCCCTGCATCCCAATGGCATCATCAGCTTTGTGTGGAAAATTTTCAGCAGCGTTGTTAAGGGTCAAGATGAAACGATGCAAAGCTGAGAGAAGAAGAAGTTTTGCTGTGCTACAGAAAGAGATTGCTGTGAAGATTTTAGGGAAATCAAAACGCTACCTGCAAACCTCTAGACGGTGGTTTTCTGGATTTAGGGATTTTTGTTCCCCCTTTGATGTGAACAGTGTGGTGTTTCACCACAGGGTCCTCAGCAGGGCTTAACGATGGAGCCCCAATACCCCTACCCCAATTTTCTGTGAAATGATACCTCATGCCTGTTATTTTTAATTAAGAGGCAGAAGGGCAGTAGGTTGTGTGAAATACTGATAGCAATGACCTACATTATCAGTTAATAACTTTGATACTATAAAATACTTGTCCATACCTCTGAAGAGGAGGTAATAGTGGACACAGACATCTTCTCCTTCCTCTGTTCCTCCCCTCTGGACAGGGGCCACTGCTTTGGGTAACTGCTTATGCTGTTGGGTAACAAAAGCAAAGTGTGCTAGAGGAGATGGTGCTATTGGAGGCTCACTGGTTTCTGCCCTGATGTAGAGCTGACTGTAGGACCTTGAATATTACAATCACTGCAAACAGGCTGGTTATGTCAGAGGAGGGGTGTGTGCCCAGAGTGAATTTACCCGGGCTGATTTTCTTACCTCCAATGTCTTTGCTGTAACTGTCTTTTGTGTGGCCTCTCATGCACCATGGAGGGTGAGGAGGTGAGCTGGAAACTCAGGCTAATATAGGTAGAAACTTCTCGAGCTTTGGTGTGTGCTTGCTGTCTTCTGGGGGTGTGTGAAGATATCCATTCCCTGCCCCACTGCAATAATATCCTTATCCCATGGCACAGAAAGCATGCTGGCATTTGGAGCATGGATTTTTACCTGTTACTGAAAGTGACCTGCACACAGCCTATTAAACCTGTCTGTGTGTGTAGCAGGAGGTACAAAGCCCACGTTGCAAAGTTGATAATCCTGAAACACTGCTCAATAGTCATACAGGTCACTTGGAAAATGACCCCAGGTGTAAGCACAGTTTTCTTCTTCGGGAATATTAATTAATACAGGTCACAGTGGTTTTGCAGCTAACAGTAAGCATGGATAATTTCTTAAAGCATATTCATAAAGAGGCTGATGGGGCTCTGTCACAAATATCCTGCATGATAAACTAGCTCCTAAAGCTTTGGAGTAAATGCAAATGCTCCAGCTAGCAGGTGTCTTGTTCAACCCCATCCCTCTGCCTCCATATGTGCTCTGAGCAATACCTGCTGTGGCAGCAGCGCTTTGCATCAATGCTGTGCCTGGGGAAGACCAAATACACACGGAAATTTGCCATCGGAATGACCTTGAATACTGATGGAGAGCCACAGAGTAAGAGCAAGAGCAGAACCGGGCTCTGTGGGAAAGCATCTGGTGTGTGTCTCTGCTGACAGCTCCTGCCGCAGCCAGTGGAGAAGTGGCTGCCAGTTCTTGCAGAGAGAGGATTGGAGATGGAAAAGGGTTGGTAAAAGAAGACAAAGGTGTGGGTTACACCCTTGCGTGCTCTTGCAGCCTACTAGAGTGCAGTCTTGTGTCACTTAGTTCTTGTAATTGGATTAGTAACAGCGATAGAGGGGCATAAAAACTATGAATATAAAGGTATTCTAAAGGATTTCATATCTTCCTCAAATATAGAATGTAGTGGTGGATGGTTAGAATTTATAAATTGGAGATTCTCTCTAATTAGGCTTGATGATTTGACCTATCTCCTTTCTTGCATGTGTGGTTGTGAAAGGCAGCATGGTAGCTCATCTTGAAGGAATGAAGAGGTGGGTCAAACCTGGTCGGCTGCATCATTTTCTTTTTCTGAAGAGTGCAGGTGGCAGGGCAGGGTACTTCCAAAAATGGCCAAGAGGTAGAACAGATGTTGCTTATTCTGTTGGCATCCCAAACCTTTAGGCAGGATGTTTTGCATTTTGACAGTTTCTAACAGGAACCCTGACTTCCATAGCCAAGAAGAGATTTCTCATGGATCTGTGCCTTGTGGCAGGCAGTGTGTCCCGGTGTTTGATGTCCAAGCAAGTGTGAGCTTTCCTACTGAACCACCTTCTGGAGATGCAGCAGTTACAGGAGTGGCCTCATCCTCCTCTCCTGCAAGCTTTCTTCTGTCTGATGAGATTTCTTCAGCTAGAGACCGGTTATCACTGACCTGGATGCTTTCACAAAGCTCTTTGTGCCTCATTATCCTCAGAACCTCAACTTCCCTGGCAAATTTGTTCAAAGTTACTGGAGGCCAGGAGAAGAATACACAGATGTACACACATACGTGTGCATCCGCTCGCTCTCCTGCAGGACAGCATCATCGCATAAGTGCTGTTTCCATGGAAACAAGGCTAAAAGTACTGAATAATGGAAATTAGAGACTCATCTAACAAGTATTTTCTATTCTGGACAAGGTTATTCTCATCTCTATGCTCTGCCTGCCTGTGTCTTCCCGGATTTCTGAAAGACTGTGGATTTTATTGTGTTTTGTTGGTACTCTTTTCCTCCCAGATGCAAGGAAGGGCCCTCAGCGATAGCCCCTGTTGTTATTCCTTCTGAAGAAAAATGCTGCATTGCATCACTGTGTGCTGCTGAGGCACTTCGATGAGATCAGAAACTCACCATGAGGATTCTTCACCTGCCTTGGCTGCTCTGCAACCACGTCCCGCAGAAAGCAGCCCCCGTGGCTCTGGAGTGCGTAGCCCGAAGCAGGCTCTGTGCTGGCGTTCCTTGGTTCTTTGAATCAGGAACAAGCACCTGCTTGGTGCCAGCACTGGGAGTGTCAGGAAGGCACATTAGACACTGATTTATTGATGCCCTGCAGCCCTCCCAAATGGGTGCTGGGGACAGCTGGGCTCTGAGTGTGCCCCATGCCCTGCCCAAAGCAAGCTTCTGCCGCCAAACGAAGCCTCCAGAAGCTGACAAAAGTGCTCCTGCAATTTGCATATAGGCAAGACTTTGGAAAAATCTTACATTTTATTTCATAAACATAGGCATCTGCTGCTAATTAAAGTAGCGGCATATAATTATACCCTTTCTTATTAGTAGATATAGAGTCTGACAGTTGCTTAGATACAAAATAAGGAACTACAGATTGTCTTCTGCACTTTAACAAGCACAGGGAGCTGGAACAATAGAATTGTAAACTTCTGTATTATCTTCAGCAAATGTGCCTGGGAAAAATATGTTGAATCTCATTGGTAGCTTGTAATTTTAGCTGTAAGGTTCTTCAGCTACCGCTCTGCATTCCTCCATGAAGTACCACCAAAAACTTTCCATGGCAGGGTACTTCCTTGGGGAAAACATTAAGGCAGAAGGAGCAATGGTGCAGTTAGCAGCCACCATTTTTGTTGAGACCCCATTTTCTGGCTTTTTATTCCCAATGGAAGTAAGTTTCTTCTTATTGATTGAAAAAATCCAGGAGCTAGTGCCGTTATCACTGCAGGTAGCAGCAGATAAATAGGAGCATAAAACGTGCACACGCCGCAGCTGATGTCTTTAAAAGGCAGATGTTACAAAATGTGGTTGCCTTATTTTTTATGGGTTAAGTTCACAGCCAAAGCTCTCTGGATGTGACAGGATGGATCTACAGCTTTTCTAGTGAAATCCCTATTGCTTCTTATCACAAAACTCAAGATGCTATGTTAGGAAATCACTTTTCTTGCCCCACAGAATATGTCAGCTGTATCCTGAGAGGCACATTTGAGTGTGACCTTTTCTCTTCTCACATTCTGCTAATAACCACCAACTTTCTTTGCTCACAAATCCAAAACTCTGTTGATACACCTACAGTCTCACTGCTCTTGTTATTAAGCTGTAGGGAATGTAATCAGAGCAGTTAATGCCACGATAATCCTTCTGATCCGCGCTGTTATCTCTGAGGATATCAGAAATGATGCTGCCTGTGAAAGAAATGATGTAGGTTCTGTTGAGTTCTGCACCAGCAAGCCTTTGGAGGAACACGCTGAGCTAACCTTCAAGCTGCTGAAACACTTGAAGCTACAATGAGATTTCAAACACCTTTGTTATCAACTCTTGAAAATGTTCAGTGTTTCTCGATGGAAGCAGTTACCTCATTCGTTTGGGAAAAAAAAAAAAGCTCCTTTTGGACAAGGTCTTTCTTTCCTTTCTCTCCATCACTGTTGTCAGAGACCTAAACAAAGGGAGGTGGTGTGCAGGGATGCTGGTAGGGCTTGGGCAGCAGGGGGTGCCCGGGGAACGCTGCAGCCAGCCTTGCTCTGCTGGGAACACAAACCACAGCTTTTCTTCTGGGACCAGTTTGGAGAATTTAGAGGTTGAGCAAAAATTGGAAGTTTCTTCTTCACTTAGAGCAGCTTTAACAGATTTTAGGGCACCGTTTGGAAGAAAGGCAAAGGTAATACGTGGACCAGCAGCTGGAACCTGCTCCTCAGCAGAGCAGGTTCAAGCAGTGCTTGGTGTGCTGCCAAGTTTCCTGTTGGATCACCAGTAAGGCAGCTCACTTGCACGAGGACATAATGGGATATTTTTTCCCAGTCACCTGCATATTTTCCACAGTTCTTTGAAGTTCTGCTAACTGGGACTGTTTACCATCTGGGATCAGGTGTTGGAAGACCCTTCTGTACAAGAATTTCCATTTCTGATTTTCCTCATCCTTCCCAAATATACGGTAGCGGTTGCCATCTGTGCTAACCTAGTACTAAATATTTTAGCCACTAGGATGTCAGGCAGGAGTTTGTGTTCAAGATAGAGGTGGTTGTGTGGTTTGTTGGATGTAGCTCACAAGCAAGATACCTCCCAGGAAGACCCTCCTGGTGTGCACAAGTCCAGTAGGCAGGGTGCAGATGCAGGATGGAGAGGGATGGTTGTGTGCAGCCTGGTGGGGCTGACAGGTTGGCAAGGGTGAGACAGGTGAAATTAGGCTGTGAGCATACTTGGAGATTGTTTTCATATGCATGTTAATGACCTGGATTTAAAAAAGAAAAAAAACCACTAATGATAATGGGGGGGAAGAGGGGGAAAAAGGTAAAAAGAAAACAAAAGAAAGGGGAAGAAAGAAAGGAAAAAGTAAAAGAACAACAACAATTTCTGAGCCTGGTGCAGTCCGTGGGTGTAAATGTGGTGTAAATACCCTGTGATGGCTGAGTGTTGGTGGGTTTAGAGCACCTCTTCCTCCTTCCAGATGGCTTTTAGTGTCGGTGGGTTGCTGCTGTTGTCTCTCCCATAAAGCATCCCCAGTTTTAGATTCTGCCTTAGTGTTTTGGCAAATGTGCCTTTCAGTAGCTGGCACGGATACCTGATCAGTCTGCTCGGCACTTTCCAAGTCGGGCTGATCAATAGCACAGGCATTCCTGAAATGCAGATAAAAATGCTTTTTGGTTCAAAGTTTTTTGTGCTACAGACAGCATCAGGATGCCAGGAGGTACAGGCCAGGGCACTTCTTACTCTTGCTGTGCTGGCCCCTGGAGTGTGAATCCCTGTCTCCATCCAGTCTGCATGTGAGGTGGTTGCTTTGCTCTGCTCTGCGTGTCTCCTTACAGCCCACAGTGAACTGCCGTAATGGAAGGCACCAGCACACAGAGATCTGGGCAAAATATTACAAGAAGGTAAAGCTTTGCAGTGAGGAACATTTAATAACTTTTCCCAGCTCTGTTTTTGTAACTGGGCTATTTCCCTTTCCTTCAGTGTCATAAATTTTAGCATCCCAGTAACATTAATTTGCTGGATCCACCTGTCTGAAAGTCTCCTGACAAGGGCTGCACTGCCAGCTCCTCTGCTCTCTACCTCTCCATCAGATTTTTCAAATATTTTGATGTGGGTTCAGAAGCTTCTTTCCTCTGCTATTCTTGTTTCTCAGCATGAACTTCACGGTCCCCAGAGGTAGATTTAGAGTTTAAAGGTAGGCGAAATGCAGCGTCACTGAGTGTGCTTCAGGCTCTTCCACATGAAACACAGCATAACAATTCCTTCACCTCCTTCCAAACAGGAATGTAGCCCTACTTCCTGCTGGACAAAGTCACACAAAAATCAGTACAATCCTCAGTATAGCCAGCTGAATTGGCTGCTCACCCTTTTGATCTGGAGGCAGTTGACAGCCGGGCAAGATGTTTTTTAGTGACTTTCTGATCAAGTTGCTTGTAAGTTCTGCCCCCCTCCAGAGCACCACAGATGCTGGTCAGGGAACCGAATTTCAGAACAAGGTAATCTAAGAGGTTGCCTATCACAGTCTTGCTTGACGTTTTGGCTTTAGGCAAGACATGTAAGTACGTTGGTGTGCTGTGCCGAAAATGTGGGGGTTTTTTTGTTTGTTTGTTTTGCTTGTTTGTTTGTTTGGTTTGTTTTTTTTGTATGTTTTCTTGATACAAAGCATCTTCAGGTGAAGTTACCTAGTGGCACTACAGACAATTCATGGGGGTTTGCTTTGTTCTTGGGTGCAGGTACAGGCTCTGCTGACAAAACATGTGAGGCTCATGTGTGATGAGAAAACCAGCTTCCAATGATCTTACATACTCTGCTCCTTGCTATCCCATTTTTTTCATAAACTTCTTGTTACGCCTCCTTTTCTGTACTTTTCAGATCATTCACCTTTTCTTGTAAGATTTTTTTAATAGTTTTTTTTTGGTTGTTTGTTTTTTTTTGTTTAAATATAGCTTTTTCTCCAAAGCTTGTTGGCTGTTCAGCATGAACTTCAGTGGATTTGATAAATCTGGGATGCTTTTGCTTCAGTGGATTAAAAGATATCCTGATAAATACTGTTGCACTTAAAACTGTTTTGGTGTCTGCAGTCCGGGCAAAATGGGGAAACATCCACACTGTCACAAGGGGGTCGTGTGTTCCCTCTGAAAGAAGCTTTGTTTTTTTATATAGAGTATGGGTTTCTACAGTTTGCTATTCACAGTGTTTTAGAAAAAGAAGCCCCAATTTCCTTGTTAGTTAGTGTTCTTCCCACACTGTGAACACTAATGCTCGATCAAACATCCTGTCGCCGTTGCAATGAGCTCTGCCTAATACCTCAATGAAAACATCTGTGTGTGGGCTACAGGGGAGGTGAGAACCAATAAAGACTGTTTTCCTCACTGTATCAGCATGTTCAAAACTCAAAGTTTGTACAGTCCAGCTAGATAGTCTCTGTTCATACCTTTCTCTGTTGACTTTCTTGTTTTTTTCTAAATCTGCTCTGAGTGTCCAGCACTGGATATCCAGTCCCAGCCCCAAGTCACCGACTGGTGCAGCAGTTCTGCTGCTGGGGGTTGTTCTGTTGGTGGTGAGGAAATACAACAACCAGCAGAGACTGTGGTGATGCTTGGTGGTTTCTCTGCAAGAACATCCCACATTGCTCTGTTCTCTAATCCCCTCCAGCAGGCATTTTGATTCCTGTGTCATACGCTTCTGACTCAGACCACATTTAAGGCCATTCATCTTCACCTCCTGTTTCTCCAATGGATAGAATATTTTTCTCTCCATCTCTGTGTGTCCCTCAAAGGCACAAAAGTATCGTTCAGCACACAGTAAGTTATTCAGAAATGTTCCCAGGGACCCTTCTAGACCCAGCCAACAAGGGCATTTGTTAACTGAAAACAGGATTTCAACCTGTGTGATACTGTATCTCTGGAGTTGACTGAGCCTGCGGAAAGCTGACAAGAGATGATTTCTTTCAACTGTGAAGCCTTGAACCGTGAAGTTCGCCGCATTGCTCATCCTTTCAGAACACTGTCATAATTTGATGGATTAATCAGGGTTACTTAGCAGGGATGCTTACCTGGCAAGACAATTCTCGAGCTTTTGTGCCTCTTGCCTACAATACTCAAGGCCAATAAGCAGCTGCATCTGGCTGAAACAGGACCGTTAAGCTTCAGTGCTGAGACCTGTGTGAGTTTTATGTTTCACAAGTTAATTTTTTTTTAAGATACTGCTGTATTTGTCCTTGCTGAAGTGCACACTTCATTGTAACCTGCATTGTTGCATATGATGACATTCATAGAGCCTTTTCCCCCAGCAGCATTGAGGAGATGTGTGGTTTTTCTCTCTGGCATCTATTTGCTATTAACAGTCCAGTGCATGTCGGCATTATTGTTTAAAGGACATTTGTGCCTCAACTTCTCTGGTGCAAACTCTGGTGACAGCTTTGAAACCAACCTTTCAGCCCTTCCCTTCCTCCTAGACCTGTCTTGGGAGACGGTCAGCCCTCAGGCACAAGACTCTGCACATGTGTATGTGTGACGGTGTCCTGAGGCTCAAATGGTCTTCGTCCTCAGGAAAGGTCATGAAATGCCTTTGGCTCTTGCTTGAGTTGGCTGTGAGGTAGCAAAGGCAGGATCAATATTGCTACCTGCATGCAATGTGTTCAAGATGGACCTTGTAGCTTGTGATTCTTCCTGCACCCCTCTGTGTGGCAGCCTGATGTTCAGGTTTCTTTCTTCTCCCATCTTAAAGAGAGGTCAAAAGCAAGTTATCTTGCTGCTTTCTTCCCTGCCTACCCTGGTCTATGCACCACGCTCTGTGCTTTTGGCACCTGCCTGGGCAGCTTGTGTTCATACTTTGAGTTTAGTTTCTAGCCTTTGATCTGCTCTCCTTCAGCTCTTAGTTGTCTTATCTCATTCATCAGTGGGACTGCTTTTCCCCCGAGAGGAGATGCTCTCTGTCTGCCCTGTTTGCCCTCGTGTTAGAGCTACAACACGTTCACAGCGCTTGAACTTCACCCAGCGACGCGTTTTTCTCTAACTCCTTGTTTACAGCAGAATGCAGCTTCTGAAATGGTATCTCCTCTGCCAATGGACTCTCTTTTAAATAAAACCTTGTGGTATCTGAATATGACCCTGCCGTAGTTGTGTTAGGACTGAAGGGAGGAATGTGTTTTGCAGAATGGCAGGGTTGTATTTTGGATTGCAGTCAGCCTTTCATGAAGCAAATGACACTTCTGCCTCGGGTCAAATGCTCAGACTACAAAATGCTGATCTCTCTCTTCTGTGACTCACCTGGGGCTGCAAGTTGAGCTTAATAGCGTCTTATTCCCGATAACAAGAATCTTCAAAAGCTCTCGAGTGTTGGAAGGCTTGGATCACCTTTTCCCCCTGAAGAGCTCCAGCAGTTGAGGAGTGAACAATATGGTCTGATTATGGCTGCTGGACTAGACCTCACACCTGTTTCAATAAACCAAAAAGCAAAGGCTTGATGTTTTTCCTTTGCATTTCCCTACGAGTTGTGTTATTAATTGAAAGCCCTTTTTAATTAACATTTTCAGAGTACCCTTCTTGAATGACCACTAATTAATGTTTGCTCTATTTTGGCATAGTACCCAGTATAAATTCTCTATTTAATTGTTTTTGTTTAAACCATTGCAATGTGGAGAGTTTCACACCTTCCAAATGGTGTTTTTGTTTGTTTGGTTGGCTGGCTTTTTCCCCCACTAGTTAGGTACCTTAACTATGTATATTTTTAATGCTGTTGTTTCTTCCTTTTTCCCTTTTCCCTGCAGTTCTGCTGCAGTCTGTCCTGGAAATATCCTGAACCATAGGTTTCTTCTCTGTGCTAATTCTGTAAATGCCATAAAGTCTTCCTCCTTCCATGTGAAGATTTTTTTTTTTAACCTTCTCTTACCCAGAAGACAAACAATTTCTGGCTGCTGCAGACAAATTCAGCATTCTCTCAGCCATGTTGTTTCAATGAAGCTATCTCTTAGCTTGTGAAATATTCCACTTCTAGATGAGAGGCAGTTTTAAAAAGTAAAACTCTAATAACTCGAGCATTTTCTCCCTTTCTCATAACAAAATAAAACCATCTTTGTCCTCAAACACATATAGCTTGAACTAGCTTCACCACCATGTGAGTGTTAGCAGCATGGTGCAATGAAACCTTATTTTTCAGAGTTACAGAAGGTCTTCTCCGCTTGCACCCTGCTCAGTGTCCAACCCCACTGGGTGTCTGTGATGCTACACATGGAAAATCCCAACATTCCACTGGTGTACCTTGCTCCAGAGCTGGGGCAGAGTTTGAACTGGAAGCACTGGGTGCTGATAGCATGACACCTGGGCTGACTTGCCCCACGGCTTGTACTTCTGCACTGATGTGACCCTCCAGGCTTTGGAGGGTGCCAGCCTGGCACCTCTCACTGACAGGGGTCAGCTGGAGTCAGGGGCAGTTTGGGAGTGAGGACAGGTGACTGCCAAGTGCTCCCAGAGGAGCAGTAACCCCAAACACAGGGCTTTCTCTTATCTAACATTCTTCCTTCGCAGACCCCCATTTCTTCAGGCCCATCCTGCTGCACAGGGTGATGTGCCTGGGTCTGGCTGCTTGGGTTGTATTGCTTTCCACTCTTCTAGCTTCAGGTCATGCCAACAGTTCCTCCTGAACCTTGCTGGATACTCAGTTGCTCCGAAACCTTCAGATAAGAAGAGGCATGAGGGTGCTCTTTCATTTCTAGTTGTCAAAAAGATTGTAAGATCATTTTTTCTACAGATGGGTGAGAACGTGCCCTAAGTACCCAAGCCTTTTCCATCTTCATATTAAATTACTTCAGCATATTTCTACATGGGGCTCTGCTGAGTACAGCATAGAGGAAAGTTAATAATGGAAAAGCAAAAGAAGTTAGAAGTAAATCTGGCATTTTAAAATTCATTAATGTTAATAATGCAGACGCTTACTCTTTAAAATTCCTTGCTATGTTTTTACAGTGCTATTTCAAAAATCTCTTCGTGAAGAAGGGTAAAAATCAAACACAACTCATAACTTGTTAAGTTGCTTATGATTTTAGTGGAGAAGCTGCTGGTATCCATTGGGTCAATGATTCACCCAACGATCTTAGGAGCATGGGAAGAAATCGAGGAAAGGTGACCTATTTCCTTTCCTGCTTCTGTTGGTTGTGACGCCACTGTGAGACATGGAAATGCTCATTGATGGCTTGCGATGGTGCTGGCAGCTCCAAATGCTGTCCTAGCATGAGGTTTGAAAGAGAAGAGCCAGAGTGGTTCTTCTCACCCTCTGAGGTTTATGTGGGAGTGTTTTCTAAGGCCATGAAGGCTGGATGTTTGCATGCAGTTTTCTCTCTCTCTTTTTAAAAGATGTTCACATTTCCCAGGGAATTACTTGATGTAAAAAACCTGGAGAGACAGAAGTGTCTGAATGCTTGGGAGCAGTCAAGCCCTAGCGTGATGTTGGATGGTCAGATAGGTAGGTAGGAAGGCTATTGGTGCACAAAAATTTCTCTTAATAAGCTTTTATACTGCTAACACTTCTCAAAAGCTATTCTTTGTTTAGTGGTACTTAACAGACTCGTAGAGCCTTTGATATGGAGCACTTTGGCAGATTAACGTTGACTTAGAGCAGTTTAACAGTTCTTAGGCACAGTATGTTCACTGAGATGGAAATACTTAGTTGGCAAAGCGTTTTATGGAAGAAAGGAAAACATTTTTACTATCAATAGGATATCTTTCATTAAAAAGACATAGAAGAGGCTCAGCAAACAGGATTTGCCACTTCTAAAATACCAGAACTAATAGAAGTACCAGGTCAGTTCTGGGGGCTTGACTTTTAATCCTTAAAGAAAGCAAGTTGAAGGGATCCTCCTGCAACCAGCCAAGTAAATTAGGTCCTGATCAGTGCTTACAGCAAATGTAGGACCTTCTTCTGCAGTTACCTCTGCAAGGGCAGGCCCATGGCCAGCAGCTCATGTGCAGAAATCGGGGAGGTGACCTTTTTCCTTGATGGTCAACTTCAAAAAGCAATGAAGTCCACTTTGTTTGGAACCCTTCTGGCTGGACACTGTGGACAGCAAGCAAGAAGCACCAGGTAGAGGCAGTACCTCCCCTCAGGACCACATCATCCTCTCAATCCCTTATTGGAGCCAGCTGGCCCTACTTGGGGTCTTTTCCCACCCTTGACCGTGCCCCAGGAGCCCTATATGAGCATAGCCTGTTGCTGCCCCTGGTTTTTGCTCCTGTGGGTCATGCAGGTACGTGTGTGCCTGCTGTCTCACTAGGTGCCTGGGTCTGTACTAGGGCTAGTCCCAATGTGGGGGCAAAACACGACCAAGTACACTGTAATTTGAGGCTTGAGCTGGGGTTTACACTACCCTGAGTGCATGCCCACTGCTTGCTGGCTCAGTGGTAGCTACACAGGAGATGTCTCTTCCTTAGAAAACCACATGCTGCTCAGGCTAAGGCTGAAACAGCAAGCGTTCTGCTGCTAGCGGTTGAGACCAGCTGAGTTCATGAGCTCCCTCAATGAAGTCTCTGTGGATGAAATCTACCCAGGATAAATGCAATTCCCCTCTGATAAGGGTCCAGAGGCCCCTGCAGGAGAGGTGGGCAAGGGTGCTATCTCTTCTCCCAACAGAATGGCAGTGCCTACGAGTCTGGGTGCTTACTTAGGGTCTGTAAGACCCAGTCCCCTTTGCATTTGTTTTGTAACTCAAGGAGATCTTAATCTGGTGCCTTGCTTTTCCCTGTTGACCAAGTTGTCTCTTCTTGGCCCTGGAGCTGGCTGTTCTCGGGTGGCCCGGGGTGCTGGCCACAGCAGCAGTGCAGGATTTCACCACAGCTTCCCATTTGGTTTTCACGTGAGCAGGGTGAGCCAAAGAATTCAAAAGGAAGGAGGATAGTTTCCTAATTTCAGGGCACTGGTAAGTTTGGGAGCCCCTTCTAGCCTTGTACTTGCAATCCTCTTCCTCAGTGGGAAGCCTGAAGGAGCAAAAGTAATCTGTTTCCTGCTGTTTAGCTGTATTTATTTTCCACTGCCTGCTTCTCTGCCTGCAGCACCACTAATGTTCCCAAAGCACCTGAAGTCATTTATTCTTTCCCTCTGCCTATGACAGGGGTATTGCACCCTAGGTTTTTGCTTGAAGCCTTCTGGGCTTTACTGGGGGTGCTCGAGGCATGTGAGAAAATAAATAGACTTAGGAACAGTGTGTTAAATCCGCAGTGGGTGTCTAGACTGCCAAGGTTTGTGTATGTTTTCACTTTTAATAAGTGTACATAGATATATCACTAAGTATCTGGTAGACTAACATGCTTTAGATGCCGCAAACTTGCTGTTCCTATCGACCTCTCAGGAGCCATTTGAGCAGCATCATCTCCCCTTTATAAACACTGTAACATTTCTTTAAAAACTTAAATGACTTTTGATGGTCTCCATTTAATTAGGAAAATCTTTACTATGTTTGTCTTGTTCTTAAGCTTTCCTGGGTCATCCAGAGTCCTCTGTGAATAAGGGTGATGCTCTGTCATTGTCAGGGCTGTTGAGGCCTGGATGCTCTGAACTGAGCTGTGCACGCACAGACTGAGGTTCAGAGTTTTGGGAGAGGTCAGCTGGGGAAAGGAGCCAGTAGGCTGATTGTTTTTGGAGAATGATGAGGTTTGGTGTGATTAAATGGCTACAGGCTTCAAAAGCAACAAGACTTTCATTTTTCTCCGTGATTATAAATGGCTGGGAATCAAAACGGGTCCATTTATTTCCATGACTGGCTGCTTGAGGAAGTGCCTGGCTCATGCTTGGAGTAACTTGTGTTTTCCCCTCCTTCATGTCCTCAGCTTCTGATGATCTTTTGCATGAGTATCCACACATACTTCACATAAAGTTGCTGGCTTCAAGGTAGGGCTGGTTGGTAGGGCTGCTGGCTCCAGTTTAATAGCCAATCTGGCTGCTAATAGTGGGCCTGCAGCCAGGGAAGATCTGGAGATGGGACACGTGAGGGTAAGCCAAGCCTGTTTGGTTCTTTTTTCACTTGGGTGCTTCACAATATTTAAAGATATTTAAAACTTCTGTAATTTGGGCTCCTGTGTAGCTTCCCTACTTACCACAGGCGAGACAAATCCTCTTGCCCAACTGTCAGATAAGCCCAGGAGTGAAGCTGGAAGTGAGCTGTGTGTGACCACCCAGTCTCTGTGGGAGCTCCCAGGACAGCGCTTGGCCCTCTCCTGCCTTACAGCCGTTGCCTGGAGCTTTTTGGGGACCTCTGGGATTGTCTTGGTCACTCCAGCACCAAAGAAATCCTCTCTGCTTAGCAAATTCACCTGAGGTGGCAAAAACGGTTTGAGCAATTGATAGAACTTGAAATTACAGATTAAAAGGGGAACTTCTCATCAAATAATTCAACTTTCCCTGTTATGCTGCTGCTTCCAGGCTTGCTATCCTGATGACTCGCCGTTGACCTGTGCTCACAGGGGTCAGAGAAGAACCTCTCTGTCTACTGAGCAAGAGGTGGAGGAGGCAGAGAAACTAAAAGGAAATCAGTCTTTTTTTTTTCTTCTGAAAAGATAGTTTTCTAGAACAACATGCTATGGAGCAAGATCAGTACCATATGTAAATACAGATGTTAGAGGGAGAAATGTAATGCAAACCAATGTCTTGTTCCTGTGCAAGCTGGAATGGCTGCACAATAAATACAAAGCATTCAGTCTGTGTTCAACATGCTGCAAGAAGCTATTAAAAAATATGATTTCTTTCCCCGTTTACTGAAGTCACTCAAAAAGCTGTGAAATTATAAACAGCAGCTGATTCTTATGAATTTTCCTTCCTGGGAAGAAAAGTTTATGAATATCTTAGTTATTTTTCTTTTGTTTTGATGGTCACACAGCCTGATGCAGAAGGTATACATAGGATGAGTAGCTCTAAAATGCCTCTTTGGAACATTTTGGAGGCTTCTGAGCTGGTTCTGTGCTGAGACATAATTGACATGGCACCTATTCTGCCCCTTCTGCACTGTGAGCTCTGGGTTGCTCCCCTTGAGTGAGGTAACTGACTGCAAAGCAACCAGGCAGCTGGTAGGAAAACTCACTCAGTAAAGCAGTATTTCAGAATTTGCCAAGATTGGGCATTTATCTGGTATTTAGTCAGCACCCATCAGGATAGCAACTAATTGAAGCCAAAGGGACCACTTATGGTGTAAGATACCAGGCAGTGGAGTAATGATAAAACTATTTGGCCTTTAATTAGTCATTTACAGTTTATTTCAGAGCTAGAATGCTCAGGCCAGACTCATTTCTCCTGTATATGGGTTCCTCGTGGATTAATTTGTGGCTCCCAAGAAAGGTATGAAGAGCTGGTGGTCACAGAGCTGCTGATGTTTGCACCACTCTCTTACCCCTTCAGTTCATCACCTGAGAAATCAGGCTTTTTCTCCTCCTTTGTCACAAAATATCTGTGCTCTCGCAGGTGTCTCAAATCTTGCTGATTTCTCTCGGTGCCTGCTAAATTACAGCAGCTTTGCAGCAGGATAACAAGCCTGGCTGCCTCCCAGTTGGTTTCTTTGCTGGTTGTCCAGCTGTTAACTTGACCAGGAAAGTGCTATGGATGTCTGTCACGACGCAGGGTTAGTTTTTCTTTCTCATTCCTTATGTTGTTGTAAGTACATTTGATTAGGGTTGAACATCTGAAGTCTGTGGGAATTAAAATTCTTGATTATTGCCTATTAACATCTATGGAGAGAGGCTGGTTCTCAACAGGGCTGGATGGTGATGGTTTTTTTTTCCTTGCTGGATTCTTTCAGGAATATATTTTCCTGGAGACCTTCTGTTGTTGTTGTTGTTGTCCTGTTGCCTGTGTATTTCAACAGGTAGGCTGAATACCATGGTGACTGCTGTTGAAAAAGTTGGGTGGGCAGACAGGATTAGTGATAAGTTTCAGTGCACCCTTAGTCTGTGTCCTTTGAGGTCTGAGGTCTTTACTGGGATCCTGTGCTCTGGCTGTTGGGATTTGATGTGAATTGCTGTGGCGTTGCCTCTGCTCTTTAGATTTGACATGACTGAATTTAGAGAAGTGCTTTACTGTTAATCAGCTTCTCTGCTAATCTCATACATGTTCCCCTGTTTTATAAAGGCTCTTTGTAAATTTATACTGGAGTCTCTTCTTGGCTTTGTCTCCTTGTTTCTGTTTGGGCTTGGCACGAGCAATTATATGTATTGCAGTGAGTAACCTATAATTGGCTGAATTAAGCTGAGAAAAAAGTCTCCTGTTCTTCACGGTGGTGGGCTGGTTGGTTGTGTGTTTTGGGTCTTTTTGTTGTTTTTTATTCCCCACTAAACTGGCTTCTGCGGTATTGGTCCATGTCTGTGCTGGGAAATGAATCCTTTGCTGTAAATGTTTTTGGCCAATGTATCTTGCTGCACCAATATTGAAAGCTGGCCTCATCTTGACAAAGGGGGCACACGTAGTGCTCCCTTTAGAATGCTTCTGCAACTGAGGAATCTGTTTTTGGTACCTTTGGTCTTCTGCATTGCTGCTAATGAATCATCAGTGGGACATTCTTTTGTTTGAGATTCAAGTGGGCACAGCTACAAAGGAAAGCTGCTGCTACACAGGCAGTGAAATCTAGAGTTGTGAAAGGCAGTGAATGCTTATTGTGTGGAGGGGAGTGGAACATATTTGGGCACCTCAGGTCAATGTTGAGCTTAAACCTAACAGCTTATTATGAATATGATTGCTGCAGCATCTGCTTGTTCCCACCAGGGGTTCTCAAACAGAGCCTGCAGTGTGGCCTACCAGACCTAAGGTGGGAGGGGAGATGGGCAAAACAAAAGGACATTACTTTTTGCCATTTCTACAACAGAAGCATCTAGATTTAGATCCTGTCTAGAGGCCTTACCCTCAAAAATAGCAGCCAGCAAAGTACTGGGCTAGATCCTCACCCAGCTCCAATTTGCTTGTGAAACTGGAAGGCTTGGCTTCCCTCAGGCACCAGCTCCTGTGGTCTAAAGCTGCTGAGGAGTTTGATGAGGATGTGTAGCTGGTGTTATTCCTGTTAAAAGGGGGAGAAGTACCAACCACAAATAGTTGTATACTTTATGAACTAGCAGAATGAAGCTGGAAAAATAATTATGCCTACCTGTCCTCAGGAGCTGCCTGTTTGCTGGAGTTATTCGAGCCTGCTCCTCTTGACTGAAAGATACATCTGAATAGACAAGATTTCATCCTGCTGCATAGTTGTGGGTGAAGTGGAAAATTTAAAAATCAGTCCCTTTGAGGAGCAAATATTTTCAGCCCTTCACTCTCTTCTGTCTTTTCACTCTGTTCTCTCTTGAATTGCCACAACTTTTAATTTCTCTGCATTTGACTGTCACCACCGAGGACATGACTCACCTGTGAAAGGATGGACAGGAAGTTTGTGTAGTGCAGCTGCTTTGTAGGGACACATCTGTCCTGAGGCAATTCTGCTTTTTAAGTAGCAGGGAGCTTTAGTGAGTAGAAGAAAGGTGCTTTTGGCCAGGAATGATAAAAGGTATTCAGCAAAGGCTTCTGAGAAAAATGCTCCCCAAATTCCTTCAATTGTGTGTTAATAGGGCTGTGTGTCAGTGAGCATCCAAAGGTAGAGTTTGGTCTGTAGAGGCAGCACAAAACGATGTGGGCATCCTGGAGGGCCTTCTGTCCCTGTATTGCTCCAAGGTTGGAAGGACCAGTTCTCTGCTTTTGAGCACAGTTCCAGAAAGAAACTTACACCACAAACTGTGGGGTATACTTGGGCTCTGAAACAGAGCTCCATGGAGAGCTCCCAGCAGCAGTCTTCTCCCTGTGGCCACTTATTCTTTCCTTTCTCCCTAGCGTTTTTCCCACTATCATGTGTCAGGATGCCCCGGGGAGTTTTGCAGCTTCAATTAGCTTATGCTGACTAACTCACCTGGATATATCAGCTAGCTGGCTTGCTCTGAGGCACGTGCTTTTGTTTTTTATTTACCCCAGGTATTCAACACCACTTGGATTCAAGTTGTAAAAGTTTGCTTCTGGGCAGATACGAATTGCTCTGCACTGCTCTGGCTTGCCTGAGAAAAGGAAATAGTTATATTGAGCCATTTTCACTTGATCTTCCCACGTTGGGTGAGTAGTTTTCTTCTTTAAACAGACCAGCCCCAGAAATGTTTCTTTTCTAGACTGTCTGCTGTTTGAGAGTATCTTGGGAAGGTATTTTATGATGTTCTATTAGTGAGTTCAGCAAATGCATATAATGTTTTTCAAATTCTTTCACTACCATTGTGGGAACTTCTGGGATTTTGTTATTTCTATTAAAGGTGACTATAGGTGTGTAGAAATCTAACTTCCTAATCCTGTGAACTTGAAGCAAATGAACTCATTTCCTCCAGTTCCTATGGCTTTAATCTCAATAGGCTTTGACAATATAAGATCAGGGTAAGGACAGCTTATTGTGATGGACAGTTTAATCTTACCTGCCTGCTGTGAAATACACTGGCTGATCTGGAGAACTGCAAAGCATAAATTGCCTTTTTAATACTGATAAACAGTAAGGGGGGAGAGGACTTAGGAAAATATTACATCTTAATTGTAGGTCTCTGCTGGGATCAACAAATCTGGTTCATCCTTGAACTTCTGCTGTTTACTAAGTCTCTCACCCCCACAACAATTATTTCCTTAACCCTTAGTAGGTATGTGACATAATCTGTGGCACAGCAGTAATTGTAGAACAGCAGGATGATGAGACCTTTTGGTCCATGCTTATTTTATGACCAAAGCCATCAGCCAGCTGAGTATCTGTCTGATTCTTCAGTGACTTTGTGAGCATGCTCGTGATCTAAATGATGTCTTAATACACAGAGAGTATCCCCCTAGTCCCTCACAGGAGAGTAAGCTGCATTTCCTTGTTCTTTTGGTCTCTTTGGCTGCATGGAAAAGACGTGACAGGTGAATAGTCTGAAAATACATAACTTAATTGCAGAACTGTAGGGCTGGCAGCGATGCTTCAAGAGTTTGTCACATGCAGCTCTTCGTTGTGTCCTGGGAAGAGGCAGGACCCTGTCAAGAGCTTCCTACTGTATCTCACCTCCCTATCATAAGGCAGTGATAGAGTTTATCAGATTTCCAAGCTGATCTGGTGTAAGAGATGAAAAGTTCTATAGCCTGTCAGCTGATGACCACACAGCCTACAGGTGCCACAGTTTGGGAAACACTACAAAGGATGGATGTTGTCTGAGAAGATCTAACCTGGGAAAGCAGAATGAAATTGATTCTAGGCAGAGTGTTGGGGCAATGCTTCCCAGCAGTGAGGTCTGACAGACTGCTCTGGGGAAACTGTAGCAGAAATGGTCTTATGTATGGTCTCCATGTGTGTTTAAGAAAACAAAACCTGGGGTTTTTTTTGTGTTTGTTTTGTTTTTGAAAAACAAAACAAAATATTCCTATAGAGATCTGTATTATGGCATTAGGAATTAATAGGTGTTTGCCTTGGAACACACACCATCTGGCCCTGGGCTACTGTGGCTGTGATGGGAACCACTTGCAGCAGGACCAACTTCTTTCCCTCTCTGGGCAGTAAACTACATCTTAGCTAATTGATTGTGGCCTAAGCCTATTTCACAAAGATGACTCTTGCCACTTCTTTATCCAAGAGGATGATGAAGTTCATGGGAATTCAAGAAGTAATTTGATAATCTGTTGGTTTCCCAGGCCTTGTGCTGACCCTCATCTACCTGTGACACTGCTGCTTGCACCTCAGTTCAGCCTGATTTCCGTGTTTTGCACTGAAATCTTCTCATAGCAAATCAAGTCCAGTAAGTCCACAGTGGTGGTCTGCCCTGGCAGAGGGGATCCTATTGCGTTTGCCTATTAAGCCTTATTTTAGATGGCTTATTTTTCCTTCTACTACAAGATCCCAAATTCTGAATCACTTAAAAGGCCACACTCAGTTGCCTACCCTGTAGGAGTGGGGCTCAGTGTGGCTGTCTCTGGCTGGCACATGGCAGGCACCAAGAAATGGTGTGTGAGCCCAGTGTTTTAAGCAGCTAGGAACAGGCAGAGTTGTGCTGTCATGTCTTGGGGAAGATGATCTCCTATGAGATGTGAGATGGGAAAGGATGGCTGGCCTCTGTGTTTTAAGTGCAGCCTGTATCTACCTTCTGTACTTGTTTCATGTGAGCATGGGAGGGCAGGCATGGAGGGCATCCCTTTCAAGGAGCAGAAAAGGTGCTTGTTTGGCTTTACTCTATACTTAAGAAGTGGAATAAACTTAAATATCCCCTTCACTTTTTTTAGGAGAAATCCCATTTTCATGTTACACCACTATTAGCAGAGACAATGGGACAAACACTGGTATCCTGTTAATTATGGGCATGTTAATGATATATATTTCTGCAGTCAGATAGCATTGCAAGTCTATTTCCTGTCTGAATGTTGTGCGGTGCTGTTTGAAATGTTAATGAAGCCAGAATTCTCAAAGGTCATCCTCTGAATGCAATGGCTTTTTTTTTCTGATTTGTTTCAGAACAATTTAAATGAGATTTTGTTTCTAATGCTGCAAACAGTGTTAACTTTCCTGTTTAATTAATGAAGGTGTAGGAACACACCTTCACCCTGGTCAGTGAGCTAAATTAGAAGAGCTCTGCATTCTTCTTTAAACCCTTCTTGGCCATTTTCCTTCCGTGATGTGTGTTCTGTTTCTCCTCTTTGCCCCAGCAGCTACTAATTCTCTCTTTTCACAGGCTGTGTGAAAGAATGGGTAAAAAAAACCCCACAAAAAAAAAACACCAAGAGAAAAGTGCAAATTTAGCAGAACTGAGCATTGCGTTTTCTGAGGAGCCATTTATCATCCTCAGAAAGTTTTGATTCTTCACAAATAATAAAGAAAAGAACTGGTAATGGCTGTTTTCAGCTAATTGACAGAACTGTGTTGTGAAAGAGGGAGAATTTCTGCATTGCCTTTCCTGATGACACTTGAAGGTTATTTTCAAATTTTCATTGCTACTAAATTAAGAGATTGTCCCTTGCCTGTGTTCATCATGAAACCAGTAGGTGGGGTTTTCGTCTCTTTTTAATGCTATTAGATGACAGGGAAGTGGCAAGTGTAAAGGATGTTTCCATCAGTGGAGTTTGTGAGATACAATATTCACTTTAATATTGCAAAGTACTACCTGATTCAGCTTTCTGCTTTGCAGTCTTTCTACTGGTTTCACTGGAAAGTAGATGGAAGCTCTTAAATATTAGGTGCTTTAATGCATAATCCTCCATACAGCTTCCCAGGTGTCTTTAACACCTTCTGTCCTGGACCTGTTCAGTGGTTGTTGAACACACAAACACTCTTTGCCTGGCTTGCTCAGTTTCAGGCTTAGCTGTTGGTAGAGTTTTCAGCTCTGTGAAGCTGAAAGTTCATGCCAGCAGTGGCATTCTGAGAGGATTTAAAAATATTAGAAAGTATCCAAAGGCAGGCAACAAAGATGGTGGAAGAACCAGAGAGCATGACTTATGAGGGGCAGCTGAGGGTACCAGGTTTGCTCAGCTTAAAAAAGAGGAGGCCAAGGGGTGACCTGGTTGTTGTCCACAGCTTCTTCGTGGCAGGGAGCAGTAAGGCAGGTGCTGATCTCTTCTGTCTGGTGCCTGGTGATAGGATGCGAGAGAATGGCATCTCAAGGGAAGTTTAGGTTTGAGAGGAAGAAAAGGCTCCTCACTGAGAGGATGGTCAAGCACTGGAGCAAGCTCTCCGGGGAAGTGGTCACGACCCCAAGCCTGTAGGTGTTAAAGATGCTCTTAGATACGTAGCAAACTTTTCGTTTGCCCTGCATGGAGTTGTGAGTTGGACTTAATGATCCCCGTGAATCCCTTCCAACTCAGGATGTTCTTTGATTCTCAACTGTAACCTGGCTCCCAGTTTAGAAGCCTCTGATATGGCAGAGTGAAAAAGGAGATTGCCAGAGTAGGAATACATAGGTTTTAGTTCCTGCTGGGTTATCAAAACTGGAATGCAGGGGGAAGAGCAGAGGGTTTTCACTACATATTTCTTGTACTTGTGTATATCTCTAAATCTATGCAGTAGAGGCAAGCCTGAGACCTTCTGAGGGAAGCCTGTTATTTTTCGTGTATATTTAGATATTGTGATCGTGCTGCATGTAGAGGGCAAACAGGAGGGGAATTTTACCTCTTGCTAACATGAATACTACAGTTTACTAACTTCTCACTTCTTCCGTGAAGGTGACTTTGGTCCACTTACTACATTTCTCATTTCACCACTGAGATTATGAACGTTTTTTACCTTCCCTGCCTAGGGCTGGAGAGTTCCTCAAATATTATTTTACAGCACGTGTTTCCACCCACATCTCTCAATTTGCATTTTAGAGCACTTCAAGGACAGCTTCCCAGACTACAGAGCCAAGTGTCATTCAGGGATAGAGGACATCTAATCAAGCCTCTGAATGGAGTTCAGTGTCCTCGCAACATGCAACCATTGCACTGGCATTGCTGTTTTGCCCCTGTGTAGAAGATGGGGAAATATTTACCCTGTGGTGATCAGCCCTGGAGATAGAAATGAGAGCTACAGAGGCTGGGAACCTCTTGAAATGATAGTGCAAAGGAAAACTGGGTTTTGCTCATGCCAACTACATTCCCTGAGGACAGCATTACTGGAAAAATCAAGTAAGAATGCTCTTGGACTCCGCAAAGCTCAGGTGACAAGTTTCAGGGAGGGCTTGCCCATGAAGTACAGCAGTGGAGCTGCCCCAGACCCTTTTCCTGATGCTACAGGGCAGAAAGTCTCTTGTTCTCCCTTCTTCTTACTGGAGTTTTCAAGCAGCAGTTGATGCAAAGGCTGATCTCAACTCAATTTGCACTTGAAAACAAACCAAAAAACCTACAGGCAGAAATTGTCCTGTACTAAATGTAAAATGAAGATGAGGGCTTGGAAGGATGCATACTGGTGAACACCTTAGTCTAAAGTTTCTTACACCTCTATTCACAAAGTTTAGAGCCTTATCCTCCCCTTCCCAACTAAAACCAAATGCCAAAAGAATCCTAAAGTGAGGTGGGAGAGTTGAAGGACAGGAGTCCCCAAACTACTGGGCAGTGCTCTCTGCAACACCCCTGTTTTTGGAGGATAACCAGTTTAGCTCTGCGGGTGTTAGCCACAGTGTGCTGTTGGCTGGCTGGAGTTCTTTTTTTACTGTTACAGATACAGTCACAAAGTCCAGCCTTGTACCCAAAGCACTAGCACATCCATCAAGATCCATTAGGCTCTCTAGGGCTTTTTATTTTATTTTCTTTAAATAAAGACTGTATATTTGGTTTCATACTAGAAATGGGCTCTGGGAGAAGACTGATGTTTTCAGCAAATTTTGATATTTCATGATATTTATAAGACACAGAAAAGTGCAGAGGGAAAACAAGGGAACCATAACTTTTCTCAAGCACTCCAAATAGTTAAATAAAAGTGAAGTTCTTCATAGTTCCTGGCAAAAAAAAGTCTTATTTTGTTTTGTGAGGTAATTATATATTTTCATGAGCACTCCTTGCTAATCAGGTTTAATGACACTAAACCCAAATGACATTCTAGTTATTTTCCAAGGCTGTAGAGACATGCCACATTAACCCAAAGAACAAAGCACAGATGACAACAAACCCAAGAACAATAGTAAGAAGCAAAAAGGAAGTAGTAGGGAAGCAGGATTCTTATCACCTGTGGCTCTACCCGTTGCACAGTGAGGGTGGCAAAGCACTGGAGGAACAGACACTGGTCAAATGATTGATGAATAGCATTGTACTTGAAACTTCTGGGAATCTAAGAGACTATGGAAAAGTATTTACTCTCAAATTTATCTTTATTACAATGTCTAGCTGATTAAGCTAACAAAAAGCCTGTGAATTTAGAATTATTTTATTATAATGCTCTATTACTTCTTGCTTGCTAAGCCTCACCTTCAGTTGTTCAGCACCAAGGGTTATGACTGAGCCCTGGTCATGAGTTCACAAGCTGAAGAAAAAAAGTTGGGAGTTTGAGGGGTGGAGGAAAGCTCTGCAAGAAACTGGTGGTGGAATCTTCCAGCTCTGGTGATATGTAAGGCTTTAGCAGATGGAGATAAAATGATGAAACTACATCAGTTACACTTACCATGAGAAGGACTGAAAGGTTGAGCCCACGGCAAGTTCCATCTAGCTGGGAAGCTGTTTACTTCTGTTCTCCACAGATCTGCTCTGTCTTCTAAGGACAGAATTTCAGTGTAACAGTCAATGCCACTGTGGGTTGCCCACTTTCTAACTTTATCTCTTGCATTTATGTCTCATTTAAAAGCACGAGTATTCCGTATTTTGTTGAGGCTGAATAAATGTTATGTGTCATTTAGCCTGTTAGGTACTGGGGCTCTGGGAAAGTGTTGCTTTGAAAAATCAGTAATAATGGAGCCAGTCTACAATGAAAAGTATTCCCCTCCTTCCCAAAGAAGCTAGAAGGTAATACAACTTGCATATTTTTCCCTTGGCTAGGTAATACACTTGGAAAGCCTGTCTGTAGAGGCTGTGCTCCAAGTAAGGAGTTGATAGGAATTTCATTGCTGAGCTGAGGAAGGAATATCATTGAGCTGGATGTTTCCTAACGTTCATGCACAAAGCATACCTGTACACATATGCCAATCCTGGTAAGAAAATAAAACAAACACTGACATGTTTGTATACATTTTGCTTTTTTGTCATGTGCACTTATTACTTAAATGCTCCTTGTTATCCTTAAGAGCTACTGAGGGAATAAGATAAATGACATCATGAATTTCCCCGTGCTATAATTTTGCTTTCTAGTCTCCATAAAACATCAGGAGAACTTCATCTGTAATTAGTGTGTGAGTTATTTGTGATATTGCAAAGTACTAACCGACTATAACTTGTCTTTTGGCACTGCACAGCGCTCAAAAATTGGAGATGTGGTCTAGGATATCATCAATCTTTTCTTTGTGATTCAGAAAAGGAATCCATTTTCTTTGATAAAAGACCCATTGGTCTTTGTGATCTATAAATCATTCTTTCAAAAGAAGCCCTTTGAAATATCAATTCAAGGTATCCTCACAGACTGTCGCATTTATAGCTTTTTCTAGGGGTGGAAGGTAATCCTTGTTGCCTATCAAAAAGGAAGATCTGTACTGTTTTTCATTGAATTTTTGCAACTTCAGTAGAATCTCTCTACAGGGCCAATATTGCTGTCTCTAGTCTTGCGTGCTGCATGAAGTTAGAGTTTTTGTGTCAAAATAGCATTTCTCTAATGTCCAGCAGAGTCTGAAATGACTATAGTAAACCAGGATCCTATAAAACAGCATTCCTTACAGTGCTGAAAATCCTCAGGCCCTTTAATGAGAAACATTAGCATTTTGTGGATGTGCTTGGTGTGAGGCTTTGTTTATTTTTAATAAAGGACTGGTTTTCCATCACTGGAAAACTGCTTTAGGGTCCCTGCTGAGGTAGCCCTTCTGTTGGAGGCTTTTCAGTTTGAATGTGTCTGATGTTCTGTGGAAATACTTGTTACTACACGAACCTGTTCTAGGTACCAAGCCTGTAAGGTTTGCTTCTTCTAAAAGCATTCACATGTTCAAGTTTTTTGTTAGTCTGTGAAGCACAGAAACTTTTCTTCATATAATATGCAAAATGCAGCCATAACTTTTAAGGAAAATGCCACAGAGTGTAAAAATGCCTGAAAAAATTGCCAGGGGAGGCAACAGGGCAGTTCCAGGGTGGTATGAGGAGTGAGCAGCTCTTAAACGCAGAGTTTATCATTCCCCAGAGGCCTTCAGGAACCTGCTGTACAAACTAAATAATAATAACCAATGTAGCTCTTTTACATAAATAATCCTTTCTATTTCAAATCTACTGGTTTATTCCTGCAGTGGAATAAATATCGTTTGCAGGATTTATCTCAAGGTATTGTTATTGATCTCTATTATGCAAAGGAACCAAATTTATCTGCACCAAACAACACTGTTGGGTAGGCACTCTGTGACTGTATTTACAGTTTTCTTCTGTTCAGTGATTACGCTGTATCTTTGGGTTTGTTTGTTTTTTTCCTTCCTTCTTCCTCAATTTATCTTTTGCTTGGCTGGCTCAGAGCAGCAGGGTGTTTGGTGTGGGCTGCAAAATGAGTTTAAGAAGTCAGAAGTACTTTTAATTCAGCCCTAACTTCTTCAGTCTGTGACCTGCCTGTGGAAATAATGTTATTTGTTTGCCTTTGTATAGCTTTCTCACAGAGATATCATCAATCTGTACTTTAAGCATTTCCAAAGAGTGAGGACAGTCATGAGAAGAGGGGAGAAGGTTGGTGAGGGAAGCCCACTTGAAATTGCATCCTTAGAAAGCTCAGTATGGTAGTCCTAAAGGGTGAGAAAGAGACCAAGATCTGAATCTAGCTGGAGGTCACACAGGAGGAACGGGTGTTATGGCATATGTGTTCCTTAGCCTAAATTCCCTGCTGTGAGGGGAGGACTGAAGGCTTGTTCTGGGAGTGGAGCCTTCACCACAGAGTTGTCTCATCTGAAACCGTCTAACAAAGAGTGAGAAGCCTCTTAGATCCGATGCAAAGATGAGGGGATAAAAGAGAAAAATCACACTTCTATTTCTGTTCCCTCGTCCTTCACAACATTAGAAACTGGGCGGTTGTTTTTCAGATTTCAGTAAGTCAGTTATTTCTTTGCTTTTTACTTGGCTTGTATTATGGGTGGTGTCAAGGTAACCGACAACTATTAAAGCCTTGGTATTGTTCCCATGGGTTTTCTCATCCTTAAAAAGGGGAACCGAAATGCTTTTGTGAGACTGAGCATCCTGAGCTGCTCTTCCAGAAGATCCAGAGCAACCAGGTGTATCTCAGCCCAGCTGTATGAGCTGACTCCTGGGCTCTGAGGGGAAGAGGAACCTCCTGGTGACTGGCATTAGGCAAAAAATACCCCAAACCCCCTCCCAACTCCTTGACCCGAAGCAGGATGTTGGGGAAGGGGTTTTTAGGAACTCTGGAGAGTTCTTAAAGACTGCTCTTAGAGTAGCCCTTTGCTTTTCTTTATGGAGCACAGATTCCAGTCTGCTGCTTTCCTTGGGATAAGGCAGCACTGCAGAATTGCTGTGGAAATCTACTGGCTTCAGCTTCTTGTTTGTCTGCCATAAACAATAAAATCCATATCCTCCTTGCCAGTTATTCAGCAGAACCAACCTGCTTGTTCCTGGGTGGCTGGGTGAATTGGATTGTGAAAGGATGCTTTGTGTCTTTGAAGTCTTTTCTGGCTAAATATCATTAATCTTCAGAGTGATTCAGTTCTTAAGGTAATTTGTGGCTTTCTTTCCTTTAAATCCTTTAAAGGCATGATATGGAAAAACTTCTTTGCTTCAAGATTATCCAGTGTAATTAGAACAGTGTCACTCAACTTAGTGGAGTCCTTTATAGATGTTTTTTTCCTCTGTCTTGTTAAAATTTAAAACCATGATACATGGGAAAAGGTGCACGTTATTGCTCGTTTATTCTGCATCTTCCCATACACTGTGTTCCTAGAACTAGCTACTGCTTCTTTTTGGCTTTGTGATTTTAGGGTGTGATGCTGAGCATGAGTAGTTCTGTGAGGTGTTGCTGTCTCTCTGGGAGGCTCTGAGGTGTTTTCCATCTCTATCAACTTCACTAATTGCATTTGAATGTATGAAATCCTCGTGTTAAGGGTGGCTGTGCAACAAACCAGTGCAACTGGGATGTCAAATATGAATTTACCAGACACCAGTGGCTATGTGCCTCTGTTGATGAAAACCAGAAACCACTTGCTAACCTACTTCCATAAAAGCCTTGGTCCTTGGAGGGAACTACTACTATATTATCAGAGCCTGGTGTTGGTGTTTCCCCATTCCCCCCAGTGTAAGAGATGGACTGGAGTGAGGACAGTGGAGGGCTGTTAATAAGGTCAGGGGATGGATTGTGAGACATGCTGGGGAGGCTGAAGGACATGAGTTGGTTTAACCTTGAGGTGGCCAAAGGGAGAATCCAGGGATCTGTTTGCAGCCTTTGAGTTCCCTAAAAGGGGGCTGGATGGAGTTTTTGCAGATGTACAGTGAAAGGACGAGAGGCAATGGACAGAAGTAGCCACAATGAAAATTCCTGAGAAAATTCATCTCAAGAAGGGGTACTCAAGCACAGGAACAGGGCCCAGGGAGACTGGGAACTCTTTAACCTCCAAGACTTCCAAAACTCAGTGGGTTCAGGCTCTAAGGTAACCTGTTCTAATTTTGAAGCTGGCTCTGCTTTGAGCAGGGGATGGACCTGGTTAACCTGCAGATGTCTTTTCCAACCTGTATTTTCCTATGATTATTAAAATTATGGGGTTTTTGTTTATTTGTTTGTTTTAATTTTAAAAAGGCTAGCTGCAGTGTTATTTTCAGCTAATGTGTTGTCTTTACCAGAATACTTGCTGTGCCTCTTTCGAGTCCTCACCCAGCAGTTGAGTATGACTTTGTTGATCTTTTAACTCCAACTTGAGCTGTGACTTTCCAGGCTATGTGAAACAGGTGGCTCTCATTTCCAGTGTTCAGGATGATCAACTGGGTTTTTTTTCCACTTCAGTCCTTTGGTTGGTTGTGGAAAATCTTATCATGTGGATGTGACCCTCATTATCTTCCTGGAAATGCCTTGGTTTGGTGGAAAGCTGACTGAGAAGTTGTAGGACACTCTTTCCTTTCACTTGCTCTCTTCTCTTTTCTTCTTTTCTTGGTTTTCTGTGCTTCTCATCACTGTGTTTTTAAGTGTCACAATTTATTCCTCTATCCATACAATGCAAAAGATTTCTCCTAGTTTCTTTTTCAAAGATTTGACTGCTTTGTTCACCATTTGAATCTTGGAAATGAAAGTTTGGTTTGCAGCCTGCCAGATTCCTAATAATTCTTTGTCCACGTAGTTCCCATTGTTTGTCAGAAGTTGTGATTTCTTAAGTATTGTTGAATAACTACATGTTTTGCTTTCTGTTAGTGCTGATTCTCTAGCAGCTTCCACCATTCCCTATTTATCATTACTGTAGTCTGTTCTCTGTTTGGAGTTCCCTTTTTCTCCCTTCTACAAACCTTTGTCCCATGTGAAGCTTCCAACAGGCCCATTATTGCTCGGCAAATCCCTGTTTCCATGACTTCATGAGTTATCCTTCACCTGACAGTCTCCTAGGGGGACCTCTTTCCTCGTACCTTCATGGGGGTTGGAGAGGAGGGGGTACCTGGCTAGATGGCTCACTTGCTGAAATCATTTGATAGAAAGCTGTTATTTGCAGACATTTCTCCTGCTGTGTGTGAAGGACAGAGGAAGACAACTGAACTTTGTCATGAGCCTGTGGAGGCAGTTTAACAGCGGGTAGCCATGGAAAAGTCGCTTCTTGAGGACAGGAGTGAGGTCTAAAAAAAAATAATAAAAAATGTTTTCCTGGTCCAGTTGAATTCTCTTTCTCTAGGGCTTTATTTTCATGATCTGGAAACTCTAATTTTATTTTTACAAGATGCCTGGAAAATAGTAGGAAAGGCTAGATAGTGGTGCTAAATGCCATGCTAAATATTCTTTTTAAGTGCTTCAAGCTTATGAAGGACTTTTTTTTTGGCAATTTGATTGTCCTGACTCCAAATCCATCTTGATGCTTTCAGGAGTCGGGGAATTGCCATAAACTGTCAGATACTGGGTACATCTCATAATCTCTCCCTCTCCAGGAGTACAGGCAAGAACACTAAGCTGCCTGTAAGCTGACTCTGGAATACTGCTGGCTTGGTTCATGTCCTGAGACGTGAGGAGATGGCATCTCTAACACTTCCAAATGGTCAGTGTGGGTACTTAAATTGGCCTTTCTCTTAATCTTGACATACTCACGATGGCAATGCTTTTCACAGCTCAGCTATGTACTGATTAAGGCTTTATTTGTAGCATATAATAGGAAATCTAATTATTATAGCTGTGTGACTGAGATAATGGGGATCTTTAGAGAGGGCCTGATAGTGAAATGAGGAGTTCAGGAGCAGGATGTCAGTGATCCATCAAAGGACTGTTGTGGGAAACCTGTATGGCTCTGTAGGAGGAGAACGTGGCTGGGAAAATTCGGGGCGTAACCTCTGCAGGTAACAGCTCATAACATCAGCTTTGACTGTGGTGTTGCTTATTGCTGGAGCTTGTGAGCATGCTTTTCCTATGGGGAAAAATAATTAACCAAATAGAAAATATATCATAGATGATAATAAAACAGTGTGCAATACAGCACACTGATAGCATATATATGACATAGCCCATAGCTTGGGTTCTTTGGGTTCAGATTCCTGGAGTGTTAGACACCACTTCTGGTTGTTTAATCACCAATGATGTAATGTGTTTACTTACCAAAAATAACAATAAATCCAGGATTTAATTGAAATGTGGTAAGTTAAGGTTGAAGCAAGCAAGTTCATTGAAAGGGATGTGATAAGAAATGGCTTCAAGAGCAATAAAACAACCAGCGGGTGATCAGTTGTGTTCTGGAGTGCTGCTGGTGATTTGGGGTCCTGGCAATGAGAGTCTTTGATGTGCAGATACTGCTGTGAAGAGGCAGCAGATTGCTTTTGCTTGACTTAAAACTTACTGCCTTCTATTTTTTTTCCAGTCACTTTTTCTTGAGGAGGAATAATTTGGGTACCCATTGTATTTGTTGTGTGTATAGCTCCTTTGCCCTCTTAATTTTTTTGGTAGAGGGGAATGTTCCCTTTCAACCGACTGGGAACTTTTCTAATATGTCATTTTGCAGGAAGGAAGCTTAGTGCTTGCCTCCTTTGGCCTCATTTGCAGGGTGGGAAGTGCTACCATTTAGTCAGTGGAACTGCACTGTTTCAAAACAGCTTTATATACATTAGGCATCAAGTTAAAGGAATTTCTGTTTTTAGCTGCTTGGACCGAGCTGGCTCCCTGGCTTTGGACCTGTTTGCTGCTTCATCTTTGCGTATTGTCATTCTGCAGTCAGGCTTTGGTATCAGAAATTTCTGGAGCTCTTGCAGATTTTATTTCAAGAAACTCTTCTCCATTCTGAGTAGGTGTTTCTTATACAGTTCAAATTATATTCACAAATAACTTGTCTGTATGTCTGCACCCCCAGTGGCTCTGCGCCTCAGCGTGCACCACAGTGTTACGGATGAATTCATTAAAATGCTTAGGCATTCATTGCTGACATTTGTTCTGTTTAATTGAAATAATTTCTTCACCTTCTAAACTTAGCTTTTATGACACATCAAAAGTTTGGAACATTTTCTTTTCAATTATTTATAAGCCTTACAAATTATTTCCTAATTTCTTGTTTATTTGTCCCAGATCATGTTTTTATGCAACTATATATTCATATAATAGCATGCCCTTCCTCTTAAAGATGCTGCCTAACTTCTGGCTTCCTAGAAAATGCATCTTCTCTGAGCTGTAGGATGAACGTACAACACAAACCACTCTGTTAAAGTGCATAGAGCATAGCGATGTTATGCTTCTGAAACAAGAATACTTTCAATAAATATGTTTCTCTGTGCTGTAACCTGTCCACTGCTGCAAGGAACCTGGCGTCCAGAGCTGCCTAAATGAGAATTTCTTTGTAACTCCACTACATTACAATGACAGAAAACACAGGACACATTCTGCCTTCGCTTATGCTTTTTCCAATTTACTGAAATCGTGGAGGTTTTCATGGCTGAACCTTCACTTGATTAACTTCCTGATATATAAGGCTTCTCTACCATCATACATCCATTCTGTGAGTTTGTAATTGAGCTGGAACAAAGAAGGACAAGGGGGTGAGGGTTTATTGACAGAACAGTGAGTTCTGTGTTCACAGACTCGGTGCAGTCTTGTATTATCAAGTGAAACATTGCTTCCCCAGCACAGAGCTGCTCCATGGTTGTCTTATTCATTTTGCATTCTAACCTCTACCAGCGCCTTCAACGTGTTTGTACCAGCAGGGTCACTCTATAAATGAGTCTGAGGAAACATTTCTCTCTTTGCTATATTTGAAGGGGAAGGAAAAAAACCCACTTCTCAGCATAAATAAGTTTTGCCTGGATGCAGCCAACTCCAAAGGATGTTGAGTTTTTTAAACAGGGGAGTGTCTCCCTAGATTCCTACATCTGCAGTCAGGACACTGAGGAAGAACAGCCTGGCAAAGTTCATCTGCCTACACAAGTCCCCTATTCCTGAGAGCTGCAAGGGCTCCATTTTTTTCAGATTGAGGGGCCTTTTTTTTCCCCTTGACTTCTTATATTTAATTTGTACAGGCAGCCACTTGGAAGGGCAGAGATTACAGGGAGGTGATTTGCAAACCTGAATCCTTGGAACTGCAAAGCTCTTTTTGCCCCCCACCCCACCGTTGAAGTGTGCCACTCTTGGGACCTCTGGTTGAGGCACGTGCTGGGTTTCACTCACGGTGCAGTTCTCTCCAGTTTCTGAGACTGAGTTCTTAATAACAGGAGGGGTTTTTTTAATTTTTTTGGTAGTGTTATAATTGATGATCAGTGTTGGAACTAATACCTTTTATGTGGGCTGGACAAGAGAGCTTCAGAAATTGCCCAGGGTTGTTGTTAAGTGCAGTGAAAAGCAGCAGTGTCTTCTAAAACAAGAAATAACTTGTGGGAGCTCCTGTGGAGATGTCTATTTTCTTGATCTTCGTGTAAGTACTCAGTATTAGTGTTCATAAAAAGATCTTGGTGCTAATCCTCCTGTAGGCTCCTTTGAAATATAACATTTGACTTTCTTTTTCTTATCCTCTTAAAAGTTATTAACATGCCTCCTACACTTCTTTCAGTGAACATACAGTCTCTGATTTAGTAATGCATAATGTGTCTCAGAAATCAGTTTAACTGATTCCCATCCATCAGTCAGCACCACTTTTTCTATTATTTTACAGACCAGGTTTCTGTGAAGCCTTATTTTGTAGACTCTGGATGATATCTCTGCCTAACATTCCTGAAGAAGAGAGAGAACCTCTCAGTTTTATTATTTTAAGATTGAAGGGTGCATTAGTAAGACACCTACTTTCCCTGTGTGGATTGAGTTCTGTTTTTCAGAAGCTGCCTTCCACTCGTGTTTTTAACTCTTAGGAATGAATTTAGTGATAAATAAAGGACCAACAACACTAGTTAAAGCCGTATTTAACATCAGGTCTGTGTAAAAATGCAAGGTCTGTAACCCTGGAGTATGCTATCCAAAAAAAAACCAAACTGGAAATGTTATGCCTGGGAGGCATACAGTGCACAAGCCTGGTGCAAAGACTACGTTTATCTCCATATATTGTCAAGCAAGCATCTTCCATCCTGCATTTTATGTCTGTCCTTCACCTAACAGTACTCCGAGGTGCCTGTCCTGAGGCACTGGTCTCTGCTGAATACAGAACATGTTGATTTGCATTTCTGCTCCGTGGCAGCCTTTGTAGAGGGATGTAAAGCTTGGACTTGTTCTACCACTTCAGCCATAAAATACTGCCTGCACCAAAGCAATCTCGTGGTCTCTGGTCAAAAAGCAGGCAGCAACTAGGGCACAAAGACAAAGTTTTTCCTCAAGGACTTATCTTAGCTGGCACTTGGGAATGATTCAGGGACTCCCCCAGCTGAACACATCCAAACCTACACCTGGAGCTGAAAAAGCTTGGCTGCAACTAGGAAAGACTCGCATCTCCTGTGGAGCAAATCACAAGAGAAGTGCTGAAAACAAGTTGTTCAGCAACGGCTATACCGAAGCTAGAAATATTTAAAGCAAAAGCCCAGAATTTGCAATCAAACAAAGAAAGTGGGAGATGAGAGATTTCTGGTGCTTACTTCTCCATTCTGGGCACAAAGATGGAGTTGTTCTGTTAAATTGATCCCATTTGGGTTTGCTGATGGAAAAGCTGTGTTACCCGACTTCTCTGAGCATTGAGACAATTGAGCTTGTCCATATTTTGAATCAACTAACTTCCTACAATTTAGCAGGAGTTTGCAAAGCCTTAGATTAATTATGTTCCTGGGTGTGAATGAACTCCGTTTTTCCTGGGGGTGCAAGTCCACAAGCAAGGCTGTGTTTCAGTGTCTCACAGCTTCGTGCCCTTTCCCAGATCATGTGAGGTAGCTGTGGAATCTGTAACGAACAGCAGCAAGCTAAAAGTTAGGTAAGAGGCAAATTGTGTGTTGCCACTGCGGAGAACTTGTGTGAGGATCCATTGAGTCGTCGCTGTGTTGGAGCTGTTGAACGGGTGAGTTAGGATTGCTGATGAGTGTATGCACTTTGGGAGTATAAAAGTGCATGCATCAGCATCTCCAAAATAAGAAAAGAAGTAGGAATCTCGAGTCTGGAAAAGTTTTACAGGTAGGCAGCACCCACTTGCTTTAATCAGGACTAGAGGAGAAGAGCTCAAGGTGACTTAAAAGGGTCTGCTGCTTTACCAGGTATAAAAAGAGGCTTGAAGTTTGTGTGTGTGTGTGTATATCATACCATAATAATAACTTAAAGGCCTGAAAGAAGAGAGCTTGTAGTTGATACTTGCTACTGATGTAGAGGAAGCCACAGCTTTTGGATGAGCAGGGACCTCCTGAGTCCCTGAGAGTAGGTCCTAGTTCATTTAGCTGTTCAGTAAGAATCCATACTAATTGAATGCAGCCCCTTTCTTCCCACTAAGTAGAAGCTGATAGAACATTACAACAAATTTTAGCATTGTCTTGGTTTATTTTTTCTATTAAGATTGTGACTAAAGGGAGCAGGTCAGCCTCAGGACCGTTCCCATGGGATATGGTTCAGAGGTGTAACATACAAAGAACAGCATCTCCCTTTTCATAAAACGTATTGCTTCTGTTCAGGGGACTGGAAATGTTTTTGTGAAGCCAGAATTTCCTTTTCCCCAAGGAAAGTCTGTTGAGAGCTCTGGTCCAACAGTGTCCTGGTTTCCAGCAGGGACGGGGTTGATTCTCCCCTGTCTCTATCCAGCACAGATATCCCACCCCATGTGCGCCAGGCCCAGGGGCAGCAGGGAGCTGGCCGGGGAGGGGAGGGGCCACAACCGGAAGTGGGCGTGGTGACATCACGGCGTGGGCCTATATATGGGCGGGCGGCGCCGGGGTGCGTGTAGGTGACAGTCGGGGTGGCGCGGGGTGCGGTGGGTATGTGCTGGTGTTTGTACTCTCCATCGTGTTACTGTTTCCCTGTAATACCTGTTGTTCTGGTGAACAGTTTTTATCTCAACCCACGGGTCTGCCTTTTCTTTCTCATCCTCTCCCCGCCGCTGGGGGGCGGCAGAGCCAGCGGGCTGCCACGTGGCACTTTTGTTGCCGCCGAGGCTAAACCATGACAAACAGGTAGATAGATAGTGGCAGAACTTAATTAATATTTAGCATCAGGAAGCCTTCATTAACTAATGACGTGAAATCAGTGTTGATTTGATTTTGAACAGGAATGGAGATTTGGATAGCCAGGATTCTCCTCTGAAAAGGAGAGCGATGACACAAGTCAGGTAGTGCGGAAAGATGTTTCTGGACAATGTTCAGAATGCAGATGTCACTACTCGATTTGTTTCCCAGGTTGTGCCTGTGCTGTGTAACTTCATTTTGGCAGGCCCCTGGTAGTTGCCAGCGTTCAGTTTGCCGGGTGTTTACGCCTGAGGGAGAGTCCTGATCTCGGTGTTTAGGCTGTGTGCTCTCCATGCCACCTGGCTGTCAGCGTCTCAGGCCCTTGACCTTCTTCTGACTGATGCATCCCATCCTGTGCTCCAGAGGAGACACACATGCGCACCCGCTCCTGCACAGGGTTCATAGAGAGGACACATGAATCCCATAAACTTTGGTATTGAAAACTGTGGCCTTTGCCCTTTGCTTATTTGTTTGTGGATGTTTCTGTACAAGAGCCTGCTCTGTGCATGTTTATGTCTAGTTGATAAGTGACAAAATCTGCTCTTGTGTTATGCTCACCCTTGGTTACTTTCTGAAGTTGGTGTGATACAGGTGCTAAGAGACATGGGGGAAACACAAGACCCAGATGTGCTTGTATACTTTCTTTTTGTGATTAAAGCTGTTCCTACTGCATTACCTTCACATCAAATTTGCAGTTGGGTGATAGGGCAATAAATGTCCTAAACAAAGCCTAGGGACACTTATTGGGCAATTTCTTTGTAACGCAGCCAGTTTTGAGTGGTACCTTACATGACAGTAGTACTAGAAGGCTAGTTAGTAAGGGACAGGCAGTGGCTGTATATAAAAACCTCAATCCCAAAAAGCCTTATAAATCTTAAATCATGAGAAAGATGAGTGCTGAACTACTGTATAATCATTAGCACCAGGATCAAATAGATGAGTACACTGTGGCTGACTCTGCAGCTAGTGAGCATCAGGTGTAAACGGTCACATAAGAGGTGAAACAGGAGAATTGCATGCAGAGGTTTGGTTAGTATGTGAGGTAATGTACTGGCAGAGAAGAACTAGAACTATTTACTCTGATAACAAGATGAGTCATGCTGAAAAAGCTCTTGTTTTTCCTTGTAAATAACTTCAAATATCAAATGTGAAATTAATGTATGTTTTTTTTTCCTTTGGAAATACCAATGTCTTGAATCTCATTTCACCAAGCAACCTTAACGTTTTATTAACATCTTAACATCTTAGGTTAAGATTGTTAAGCAATAGTGTTTTATTGCTTAGACATATCCAAAGAAACACAGCCTTTACAGCCAGAAAAATAACAGTTCTTCAAGTGAAACTGATGTGGGAAGAATGCAATTTGTGCTTTACAGTTTATTATTGTTGAAAAACTTGATATTGTGAGCTGTGAAGCAGCCTTGATTAGTCTTTAGTGTAATGCAGACAAATTCTTTAGAGGAGATTCATGTGGAATCAGGATAAATGTTCTTAATAGGCTCTTTCATTTGACCAAGCAGTAGTAATAGACCTGTAATTGTTGTATGTGTATTTCCAGACAAGTCAATAATTTGCTTCCAAACCCACTCAATTACACGTGGCCACTCAAAATGAAAAGGTTTGTTCTGGTTAATCTTCAGTTCAGTCTCTTCTTGAAGATTGAACTATGATGCCTGATGTGGTTCTTGAAAGGGATGGCCTTGTTATGCTTTGCTAAAGGAAGGTGTTGTGCTTATACTTCTAAAGTAGATTAAATTAAACTTAATGATGCTACTGTGAAGAGAAGAAGTAGGGAGAGAGCAGGATCACTGAAGTCATCACTGGAAAGCAATACAGCTCTTCATCAATGCTCTGGTAATTTTGCTATTAGGAGGTATGGGCAGAATTTAAAGAAAATAGCATAAACTCCCACATAGCCTCAGGCTCCTCAATTCCTCAAGTGAGAAAGGTTTGTGCATCTGTGTAGAAACAACAAAGTATGTCCTGCTGAGTGCTTTTTCGTGGGTGTAACTTAACCAACTTCAGCAAAATGTCCAGTTACCTGAGAGGGATACTCTAGGCACCAGTAATGCCACAAGCCTCTTACCCCATGTTGTTGATGCCAGTTTAAGTTGTCCTAGCACAGTTACAAAATAAAGTGGTCAGAGGGGAATGGAAAAAACTGGTTCTTAACACTCAAGACGAGCAAAACTGCTCTGAGTTGTTGGAAACTCTTTGGAGGCACATGCTTCCCCACTTGTGAGCAGCCTTTTGAATGTTTTGGTCTTTAATGAATTCAGCAGAATTCGTGGCATCCTGGCAAGTCCTTTGGAGCACCTGGCTGCTCCTAGGACCTGGAACTGAGTCGGTGTGTCTGGGTGATGGACAGCTGAGGTAGAGTCTTTGGACAGGTGCTGTGATGTCTTGTTCCTTGCACCAGCCCTTTGAATCTGAATGGGTGGAAGTTTTTGAGGTGGAGTTCAGAGTCACAGAACCTTCACCTAGAACCACCAGCATTGGATGATGAGGGTTTCATTTGGGACTGAAAGATTCGACAGGTTTATAAAAATCCTTATACAGTTGAAGTAAAGAAACCCACGCTTGGGGCCTGCCCTGATCACCAGAATGAAGATTTCTGAAAGCTGGCATACAGCAGGCTTAGATATTCAGGATTGGGATTGGATGCATTGGGGTGTAGATGCAGTATCCAAATTCTCATTATGGAGACCTATGGCTTGATTCACTTGCCTGTACATCCACAAGTGGTCTCATTTGAAATGACTTAAGATATCCTGTCTTACTTCCAGCTGTTGCTCCATGTCTGCCACGTGTCTGTCTCTGATATCCCAGAGAAACTCAAAGGCTGGTGGGTGACCGGTGTTAGTCAGGTTAGTTGCTCTTGCAACGTCAGTAATTAAAACTACCTGGCCTGCTATGTATTTAATTAAACCATTGCATGCTTATGTCTAGAGCCATATGCTGCTTCTATTTTGAATACTCTTCCATGTGTTATAGAAATCAACAAAATCTTTTCATATGGGCTTCCTAAAGGCTGATGTAACTTTTAAGTTATATCTGGCTTCTGTTTGCTTACTTTGAAGAGCCATTCAAGAGAGAGGCTGAAACAGAAATGATATTGTAATGTACTTGATGCCTGACTAAAATAAGGGTCTTGTGATCCCTAACTGTTATCCCTGTTCTCACCCTTGTACCATTCAGCACTTTTGGCAAAGTTGAAGAGGGTATTTACTGCTTTTAACAGCTTGGGTGCGAAAAAGAACCTGTAGGGAGTCCTAAACTACTTCATTTATTATCTGCTTTAAAACAATAATGCCAGAACTGTTGTGTCTTCACTATGTGTAAATAGGGGAGGGGAGGAAATTGGAATGACAAACTGCCAGGTGATGGAATAAGTTGCCACGGCGTGCTGGCATATAAGCATCAACGTGCTTTGTAGGGGCATTTGCCCATGTCCCGTGCTCCTGAGTGCGATGCACAGAGCTGGTGTTTGCAGTCACCTACAGGGCAGCTCGGCGTGCAGCTACCCACTATCCGCACCTAACAGCTTAGCAGAGTGCACAGAATGCAATTTGTGGATCCATAAAAATATGTGCCGAGAATATAATTCCTCGGGAGCAAGCGTACTGATCATTTGACTCAAATCGTTTCTTAATTGAAACACAAACCAGCTCCTCTTTCAACTTCAGATTACTTGAAATCATGCCTGGTAGGGAATATATAAACTGCATCTTCGAGGAATGGTGTGTCTACTTTTTTTTCCCCACTAACAGATGCCATTTGGATTAACATATAAAGATTCTTCTCACAGCCACAATATCTGATGAGGTTATCAAATTCTCCTAAATTGAAGAGAACTTGACAAGGACATTAAATCAGCTGTTACTGCTGCCCATACAAATGTTCCTTTGTTTGTCTGAGTAATAGTTCATTTTTGCACAGATGAGGAGTTCTTTTCTTTCAAGATCTGGTAATAACTCAGTAATGTATTTGACCAGGTTTGGATACATACATGATTTCAGTAGCACCAAAAATGATGCTCATCTGAGGCTCTCCGTCAGCAGAGCCTGGCCTTTTTTTTTGTCTGTGGCATAGGAGGTAATTTCAAGTCAAAATTTCCTTTGGTAGATTCACTGATCTGTGTGTTTCACCTATGATTTTGTTAAATTGCATAGCTCTAGGATGTTGAATTCCAACCTTACTTAAACCTATATCAAATCTGAGGAGTCTGGACTTTGAGTTTTCACTTCCGTTTTATTACAGAGTGGGGATCAATCTTAAAATCCCAATTTTGATCCTTAATGTTTAGGGGGTGTTCAGGACCAGACTGTTTTTGCCTTTGTGACTTTAAAGAGAGTGATTGTACCAGTGGCTGTGTTGTGTAGCTAAGTGCACACATGCTGTATGTAGGAACGACCTGAGCTTAACAGTTTTTTTTGTTCACAGCCTTATCAGGTGTAGCAACAGCTCCCGTGTGTGTGTCACAAGCTTTTGCCTAGGGAATACCCTCCGTGCCATTCTCAAACAACCTCCTCTTGCCACTGAGGCTCCTAACAAGACAAAAATAGTTTGCATGCATTTCAGTTTTCCTAGTGGAGAAGTTGCTCACACTAATGTTTTTTCAGGCCTTGAACTTTGAAGAGGTCTGTGTCCTTACAGCTGCTTTTGCGGGAATAAAATAAGATCGGGGAAAAGCAGTTGTCACCCCATAGTAGCTGTACGCAACACTTGGTGAATTACATGGACTTTCTGGGCTGTTTCCCTAATTTGGCAGTGTTTAGTAGGCGGCAGTCAGAAGATTCCTGGTCTTTTTTGTTTCTAACAGTTCAGGGTTTAGTACAGTCTCGACTTAATACCGTGGTCCTTCCACAGTGGGACATGAGGAGAAAGGCTACGCTGTGTGAGCATGACTGGGCTGGGATGTAGAGCCCTGGACTGAGTGATGCTGACCTGTGGAGGGGAGGTCCCTGGCCTGGAGGAGGTTGGTATACTCTTAACACATTTTAGAAAAAAAGAAAAAAAATAGTTAAGAAACACTTAACATAGCTGCATGTTTCCTCAAAGTATCCGATAGGGCAAAAGCAGAAGGAATTTGGTTCATTGCCAAGGCAGGCAGAAGCAACAGAATCCCAGCCTGTGTTCACACTTGCTGGTGAAGGGGAGCAGATGCTCGGGGATGCAGAAGTTGCACTTGGAAGAATCTGTGAGAATGATTTGCTTCTTCAGATGGCCTTTTGTACAGGCTGGTATAAATGCTCTGTAGAAAAATGTTATAGCTATCCCCCATCCCTTTACAGCCTCCCATTGGGAGGATTTGCTCTGGAAGGTACAATCTGCCCTTGTCTTGCTCGCAGATGTACATTATTTCTAGTCTAAGAAGTCTGCGTTGAGTAAAAGCAGTCACAGGGTAGGGTTCATCTGCCTGCAACTGGGTTTCGTTTCCAGTCAGTGGAGATCAAATCAGGACAGTCAGTAAATTCAGGAGTGTGATTCCTGTTATCCTAAAGCAGCACTTAAATAGATCAGATAAAGCACTCCTGAGAAGCTTATTTCTTTCCCCTGATTTTTTGAGGGAGAGTAGGTAGGTGTGTTACAGTCATCAACCCTGTAAACACTGAAGTTTGGTGATGTGCATCCCACCTGTGTGTCAAGGGAGAGTGGCTCCTGTGGCAGGGTGTCCTCACAGGGCTCCAGCTCTGCTGTTGGAAGAGCTGGGCCCTTCCCGCATCTCAGAGCTCATCGGTATGAACGTGGAGCCCCCAAATGTTTTAGATTGCTGTATTTCTGCTCAAAGTGACATGCTAAAATTGAAACATTTGAATTTATGTAATGTACAGGAAGGGAGTGGAGGTGCTGCAGGAGTTTTTTGTCAACTGGGCCTTTTGCTGTAAACCAAGAGCAAGTTAGTGCTGTTTTGAGCAGGGGTTTGATTGTGTGACCTCCAAAGGCCTCTTCCAGTCTGGTTTATTCTATGATTCTTTTGACACAAAGTCTTTCTACTGCATGATTGTTCAGTGCCAAATTTGGAATGCAGTCTGCATTTAGACAGCTATCCAGATCACAAAACAACTTGCAGTCTCAGGTGTGGGTGCTGTCAGATTTTCTGACCTACTGCCGAGGCCAGATGAGGAGGTCTCATGAGCTCTTCTCCCTAAGATGGGGCTAAATCTTTGTAGATATACAGAGTATTGCTTTGCAGTACTAGATTAATTTTCTTCCCCTGTCCTCTACAAAGAATAAATACAGAAATTAGAGTGGAAGAAGAGGTTTTTCTGTTCTGCTAAGAACGTTTTATAAGACTTGGCATGAGTATCTTGGGAGTCTGAGCTAAAGATGGTGAACATATGGGAAAGCCCAGGAGGAAGCATACAGTTTTAGTTTTCAAACCTTGCTACTGGATTGTTACACTAATGTAATGAAAGGACATTAAATGAGCTGAGGTTATTAAACCCTAAAGGTTACTGAGTCCTGTTGGGGATCACATTTAAAATGTAATTAAACTAAGTCCAGATATTTTAATTTCTAGCTGGAGATTTATGTAGCGTAAGCCAATTCTTTTTCCAGTTCTGAACTTTATTGAAAATGGGCTTGTTAATTTGCTTATTTCTTTTCAGTTGTTACTGAATAGACATTGTTTAGGCCCGCTTGGCTCTAGTAAAACAGTAAGTACCAGTATCAAAGCCATGGTTCAAATGAGATCAAGTATCTGGGAAGATAGATGCTTGTGCACTGTTATTAAAACCTCACTCCTCCAAAACAACGTCAAGTCTGCAAACAGATATCCTCTAAGGTTCTGACTGTGGATTGTTCCGGATGGTCGGATGCTGGTGTGATGCTCTGCATTATGGTGTGAGAGGGAACAATAGCCTAAAGTGTTAGTTTCACATATTAGGAACATGGGATTACATTTATTAGTGTGGGATTGTTACCATCTAAGATGTTCCAGTTTCACTGTAGCATGAACTAAATCATAGAATCATAGAATGGTCAGAGTTGGAAGGGACCTTCAAGATCATCCAGTTCCAACCCCCCTGCCATGGGCAGGGACACCTCTCCCTAGAGCAGGTTGCTCCAAGCCCCATCCAACCTGGCCTTAAACACTTCCAGGGATGGGGCATCAGCAACATCCCTGGGCAACCTGTTCCAGTGCCTCACCACCCTCACAGCAAAGAACTTCTTTTACCCCAACCTGCCTATAATCTAAAGAGCATCACTAGGACCCCAAACAAGAATACTTTCTAGCAGGAAAGTAAATCTCTTAGAGGTTTTCCTTTACCCTGCTTGTCTCAGGCACAGCAACCTTGTTTTTCTAACGGCTGGCCATTCAGAAAGAAAGTCTCNGAAAGAACTTCTTTTACCCCAACCTGCCTATAATCTAAAGAGCATCACTAGGACCCCCAAACAAGAATACTTTCTAGCAGGAAAGTAAATCTCTTAGAGGTTTTCCTTTACCCTGCTTGTCTCAGGCACAGCAACCTTGTTTTTCTAACGGCTGGCCATTCAGAAAGAAAGTCTCTCACTTTCCCTAAAACATTCCTCATCCTCCTCCTTGTCCTATAATTAAAAACTCAAATGGTTTTATAGTAGTGTTCCATTTTCTGCAATGGTCAAGGAAACCACCGCAGATGTGGCAGTCTTAGGTTGAAGTCTCTCTCCTGATCTCTCCTGAGAGTTGTGTCCCTGCCCATGGCAGGGGGGTTGGAACTTGATGATCTTTAAGGTCTCTTCCAACTCTAACCATTCTATGATTCTATAACTGAATTCAGAGAGAACAGTCTGTATGCAGAGGGAGGAGGACATGAACCTTTCTTTTTCACTGATTTGTGGTAGGGGTGCATCTTCTTGGGCTGGGTAGGAACAGGCTGCTTAGGTGAGTGACTGTGTCAAATTAGGAAAAAGGCCAATTTAGGATACTTTTCCTCCCCTCCATCAGTGACCAGGAAAAAACCCAACAAATAGACAAGTGGGAAGCATCTGGCAATGTGTGAGAGTAGCCTTGATGTGCAGAATGCCCCAGAGAAAGTGGCTCAGCAGCAGTTTGGTATGTAGGAGTTAGCCAGTATTCCCGCGTTAATTAATGAGGTGAGGAAAGAAATGGAAATGCTTCTCCAAGTTCATTCTCTGTGGAAGATTTATCTGTAAATGCTTCTAAGTAGATGGAGATCTATGCAGTCCTGAAAAGAATTTGTACATCTTGTTCTGGGCTTTTTGAACAGGGATCTCAAAAATAGGGTAGGGCAAGCAGTAATAGATTTCCCCCTGTTGGTTATTTTGGTTTTTATTTATTTCTTAACAAGTGAAAGTCCCGTGGAATTGAGGGCAATATATAAACAGTTGTTCTTCTGCTCTCACTGGGGGCTGTTCCCTGCAGGAGTGTTTCCTGAGTAAGAACTGATGAGGAAATAGGGATTAAGGAACCCGATTTTCTCCCTGCAGCTCTGGTAGTCTTACCTTGGAATTTTATCAGGAATAGCATGGCCAGCAGGAGTAGGGAAGTGATGGTGCCTCTGTCCTGGGCACTGGTGAGGCCTTACCTCAGGTGCTGTGTCCAGTTCTGGGCCCCTCACTACAAGAAGGGACACTGAGGTGCTGGAGCGTGTCCAGAGGGGAGCCACCAAGCTGGTGAGGGGTCTGGAGAACAAGTCCTGTGAGGAGAGGCTGAGGGAACTGGGCATGTTGAGTCTGGAGAAGAGGAGGCTGAGGGGACACCTCCTTGACCTCTACAGCTCCCTGAAAGGAGCTTGTAGAGAGGTGGGTGGTGGCCTCTTCTTCCAAGGGAATAATGTCAGGACCAGATGAAATGGTCTGAAGTTGTAGCAGGGGAGGTTCAGGTTAGATTTTAGGAGGAATGACTTTAGTAAAAGAGTGGTCAGGCAGTGGAACAGCCTTCCCAGGGAGGTGGTGGAGTCAGCATCCCTGGAGGTATTTAAGAACCATGTAGATGTGGCACCTGAGGGCATGCTCTGGTGGCCAAGATAGTTGGGTTGGGTGATTTGTTTTGTGGTTTTTTTTTTTTTTTTAATTTTTTTTTTGGGGGGTGTGGGGGGGGGTTTTTTTTTGTGTTTTGTTTTGGTTTTTGTCTGTTTGTGGTTGGACTGGATCTCAGAGGTCCCTTCCAACCTTGAAAATCGTGTAATTCTGTGACTCTGTGAAAGGTGCATGTTAGCACAGGCCAATGTATGAATTTATTCTGTATGTAAAATGCTTCCTTAATGCTGGCAACAGGCCAGTGACTTAAACAGGAAAGGGAAGAGGGGGATGTAGGTGGTGATGGAAAAGGAAACTAAGCGGCAGCAGCCTGTAAAATATATATCCAGATGAAAGGGATAAAGTGAAAAGTGAACGTGCTGTGGGCAAGGGGAGCTATTTTGAGCGAGGTCAAAACTGAGGGGGGAACAGGTCACAAATTCAAGCTAGAGAAGATTGGGTTTGAAAGGCACCGGGATGGATTTTCTCTGCAGTGAGGAGAGGCAGCAGCTCGTGGTGGCTGCTGTTAACAGCTTGTTGCGTGTGAAAGATGCAACAGATCCTCTGTGAAAAGCTGGCCGAGCCCAGAATTGGATTTGCAGGGAGTGCAGGAATAAATCAGTCGATTGGCTCATGAGCTAAACGAGTGGAAAGTGGGTCAGTATGGAAAATCAGCACCCCACGGCAGATGATCGCCTCAAGCAATGCCAGGAATTCTCTGCAGGCTCTCACCTGCCTGGTGGGTGATGCTGGCCAAAAAGGTGTGATGGGTGGAAGCCTTATTTTATAAAAAGGAGTGAACCAGCAGCTGATGTTGGTGCTGAATGTCAGTAACTGAGTTCAGGAGACTGTAACATCCAGAACCAAGCCCTCAAAATGCAGAAAGCCCAGAAGCAATCAAATGCAAAACAGACCTTAATAGGCAAAAGCCTGAAAATACACAGCCAGGAAATTTCTGAAGCTTTAACTTCGGGTAGTAGTGTAAGGATTTAAAAAAAAAGGAAAGAAAAAGAAAGCAAAACATTCCTCATCTCACCTAAAATCCTCCACAAAAAGTACCCCTTCAGGTCTCAGGTGTTTTTTGAAAATTAGTGGGACCATAAATGTGCTTATACAGCACTCTGAAAGGTATCATTACATTACATTGTGACTTAATAATGCATTCCCTTGCATCACGTTTTACTTGAATTTTCTTTTCAATTTAAACTTAAATTGAGATTTCTTTAGCTTTATGATTCTTGGTTGAGGGGTTATTACAGTATTCCTATAATGTTTTTGCCTTCACTGTATCGCTGTAATTCCAGATTAATATAGATTTGATCTAAAGTATAGAATGGAAAAGAGACAGTGCTGGAGTTTGAATGCACTTGGAATTGTGTGCATATTTAAAGAAGCCTCCTCTTTGGTAAAGGTACCCCTATGTTTTGTGACAGTTGGTGGGGAAAATCCTAGATAAACTGAAAATATTGTTCCATCAGTCCTGTTGTGTCCCAGTCTCGCACACAGCGCTGAGCTCAGGTGAGAGCTCCAGGGACTGGAACTGATTTTATGGAATAAATAGGTTCCCTTTTATCAGAGCTTATTTTCTCAGCTTTACAGGGCTAAACTTAGTGCCCTGCTGTTGATGCCATTTTGAAACCTATTGCTTAGGCTTTTGTAAATCTTTGACAGATGAATTCTAATTAGCTTGATGGGCCTAAGTCACACAAGAATTCACAGCTCTTCTCTTGAGGTATCTAGCATGTCAACATAAAGAAAAATAGAGTCTCTCACTTCATAATTTTTTAGGATACTTTCGTCTTCCAGCTTGTAATAACTCTATCTCCTGTGATATATGTGCCCTTAGTTGTTTTTTTTGCTAGTTGTTTCATTTAAGCTTGGTACCTGTGGGACCAGCAGGCCTTAGTGATTGCAAATATTGTGTTGAAATTTGAATGAGTCAGCTTTGCTCTCCTTTTTCTTTGTCTGAACTAGCACAGATAAGGTGGTTCAGGGTCTGTGGCACATAAATATCATTTGGCTTAAAATTTCCAAGTGGGGTGAAGATCTTTGTGAGGAATGTCCATCCTTTACAACAAGACCTGAAACACCTGTGGCGATGTTTTCCGGTGAACTGGAAGTCAGGAGAAAGATGAGGCTCTTCAGGAAATAAACCTATAAAACATTTGAAATGGAATTTGAAATGGACAGTTTTCCTGCTGTTTCTGCATATATTCCAAGTCTGTGGTGTACGGTGATAACCTCTCCTGTGCTCACCAAAGGTTTTGTTGTGGTGGTGTTTGCTTTGAAGCTGTAGCAGAGCACTGCTGTGGCACTAGACTTAAGTTGAGGGTTGACAGACTGGTCTCATTCCACAGCAAACTCCACAGTCACCTCAGTGTCACCAGTGCCACGCTCCAGATACATCCTGGTATGGTTTTCCTCAGAAGACAAGATGATAGTTCTGACAAAGTCTGTGAAGTGGGGATTACCAAAGCGGCGTAGATGGGAGTGGTTCATTGGAGAAAGGAGATGTTTTCTTCTGGGATTGGGAGAAGGAGAGCAATGAAATGAATCTTTCTTGTAAATGTTACACGCTGAGGAGAGATGGAGAGAAACTGTTTTGCAGGCTTGGCTGAATGATGAAGCTATCATGAAGTAAGCTGAAGGATGAATTATATAGACAGTCATATTGGCAGGCCCTGAATATTTTCATAAAGACAGTGTCCTGTGTGACATTAATGCCATTGGTAAGACTCCCAGCTTTCCCTTACCTCTCCAGAGTTTTGCTGGGTGGTTATTACAAATTTCCGTAGGCTGGGAGATCTAAGAGTTTAGTTCAAACTTTAATCTAGCTGAATTTTTTTATAACTCTGCACTGGCATCTAGATTGTGGGTTACTGTAGTGGTTTCCCTTTTTCTTTTCTATCTACTTTCCTATCAGTTTCTCAATAAGTCTGTGATAATTTTTGATCTAGTATTTTTTTTCAGAGAGTGTTTCTAAGAGCATTCAGACCTTTGGAACCAGCATAAGTGGAAAAGAGTTTTCCTGTTGTCCTCTGGACACAGAAGGATGAAAGGATGTGAGTTTACTGAAGAGGGTCATTACAGGCTCCTTGGGTTAGAACAACCTCATGTTTCCTTACCGTGGAGACCCTGGAAAGGCATTCAGAATGGAGAAACTTGACATGCATGATGTAAAAAGAGGCTGACCAAGTGCAAGCCATGCATGGCATTTTAATATTTACAGCTTTTCTCACTGAGGGAAAAAATCCAGTGGCTATTTCTAAATGAGTTCTGGCGGTGACCCATGTAGTCCACCTTCTTCCCTTCTGCACGCAAGGGATCTCTCACTGTAAAGAGTGCTAAGTTTGCATGCTTTAATTTAAAATCCTGCTTAAATAGAGTTTAACTGAGACCTTAACTCTCTTGACATTAGACATAATTATTAGGCAAAGCAAGTACTGTCTTCTATTGAACTAACTGGTAGAGCTGTAAAAAGTAGGCAAGCTCCTGGGCATACAAGGATTTGTCTGCTTTTTCCACCTCGTATAATAAGTCTAAGAAAAAAACAAAACAAAACAAAACAAAAAAAAGGTATTTTTCTCTTTCCATTCAAATTTTGTCATTATCATGTCCTGAGATCCCCTCAACTCCAGCAGCTCCGAGGTATGCATTATTATTAACTATAAATTGTACTCTAGTTGTGTTATACAAATATCCTAAGAGATGGATCCTGCTGGGAGAGGCTGCAGTCTCATTGGAAGCCAGACTCCCCCATGAAGCGTCAGAGGATGGAGCACCAGGGAGAGATTACTGAAAAAGCATGTTTGTGTAGGTCAGCTCTCCATAAACTCATTTCAAGGTGTAGGCATATTCTGGAGCACACTTCAGAAGTTGCTGGTAGCTTCTCCTCCTTCTTGCTGGCAGTTTTTTAAGGGCTTGATGGTGAAAGAGGCAGTTTTGAAGGATGAGTTAAAGGGTATAGCTGAAACTGATCTAGCTTAAGAGGTTACACATCAGCATCCAGTAGATGTGGGCTTCCAGCGCTAAGCTGGCCTCTCTGTCCTATCACAGACCTCTGGAAAATGAAAGATTTGAGTAAGCATGGTGAGTTCAGACCTAGAACCTGGGTTAGGCTCTTGAAGGAGGCAGAGAATACTTAAAAAATTGGTCTGAATTGTAGTTTTGACTAACCAGAGGATCTGAGAGGCTCAGGTTTGATGTTAGTGTAAAACTTCAGCTGGCGAGATGCTTGAGCACCTCTCTCCTGTTCAGGTGGTAAAATAAGACTGAAGTATGCTTGGATTTTCCAGTTGGGATTTTCCAGTTTAGCAGAATTTTACCTGATGCAACCCATGTATAAATACTCTCTGCACCATGCTGTGAATCCCTGACAATCTTGGATGCAAGCAGCAGCCGTGGCTGTTGTGTCCAGTTCTCCAGCTATCCCTGGTCTTGTGGTGCAGTGTCTGTTAGAGAATGATGCAGATATCCTTGTGCAGTTGTAAAGCTGTAAAGATTTGTCTGGTTTGCAAGAATAACTTTTTCATCTGCATTGTTCTGAGAGCATGTTATTTTTTAGAATAAAATGGAAGATGTGGCTAATAAATTTCATAGAAATTCATCAAGTCTGCTAGTGTGAGGGTCTAATATGGGCGGATTTAGTATGAGACTTGGGAAAATGGGATGAAGCCTCTCAAAAGCCAAAGTTATATCCTCTCTCCTGTTCTACACCAGTCAGCATCACCTCCTTACTAAGCTAGGACCTTCTGCAGAGGTGGGGTGTGTAGTGCTTGCCCCAGAACTAGGTCTGGGTCTGAGTAGACAGTGATTTATATCAGGGTTCAAACCATGTGTAACCCATTGCTGTGAAATATTTATATTACCGAGAAGAAGTTTATCATGGAAAGATTTCCCAGCAGGTTAGACACATAACTCTGCAACTTTCATTTTTCATACTCTGATTTAACTGGGTCTTTTCAGGAAATGAGTAATTGCTATGCCCTTGTGATTTTTGCTTTCTCTTCGAATTACAAGTTTAGCTGTTGCCTGCAAAGTTCTAACCTGAACCTGGTAAAGCAAGAACCAGGTGCTGCTTGGACTATAGGTGAAATTGCATCTTGACTTGGATTGCTTTGCATGATTTCTGGAATAATCTACAATGTCTCCCAATACCCCAGCTGCTGAACTCAAGGGACAGTAGGTGGTGACTTCTTCCAAATCAGCAAAAAGTCCTCGAAGGTGACAGTTTGGATCCCGTGGCCCTCGAAGGTGACAGTTTGGATCCCATGGCCCCGGGCATGCTGTGCTCCTCTAGCAAACCATCCTTAAGGATGAAGCAGCTCTGGCAAGTCCTGCTGCAAGGGATGTTCAGTCACTGTCCCTGGGCTATTGACTTTTTGTGAGGGGAAAGCTTGCATTTTTATGGATCCCGTGGCCCTCGAAGGTTGTCATTTGTCCTGTTTATCTTGTCCTGTTTGTTGGTGCCCTGTTTATCTGATGGCTTGTTTATTGTCCTGTTTATCCTGTTGCCCTGAAAGCCCTGAGACTAAGAGGTTGCTCAGGGGATGTTGCAAAGTGGTTTTGCAGTTATTGTCACTGTAATATTTGCTTGTAAAAACATTTCTAGTGGTAATATTTATATTTCAACTAAGGATCTTCTCTCTACTTTTTCAAGCTCCAGACTTTACAGTTTCATCATGGATGTGTATTCACTTTTTGGGAAAACTATTTTGATCATATGTTGATGAATTCACTCTTGTATTAGTATTGCATCGCAACATGAATTGTGATTCTTACCAGACACAAAAATGCTGTAGTTAAGTTTAGTTTTGGCTTCCCAAACTGACCTACACTCTCAAGGAGCTCTAAAACACAAGGCTGAGAGCAGTCCAGGTGAATCTACTACATTCAGGTTTTTAAAATACAAAGCCTGTCCCCCTCTGCAGCACAATAACTCATTTTTCAGCTTTGAAATGTTTTCAGACTTCTTTTCAGTTTGCTTTTAGTCCCAGAAAAAGAGGCATTCTGGAGGTTTGTATCTCAGAAAGAGAGGTTGAGGGACTTGCTTCAGGCCACGGAGGGAGCTGGTATCAGGGCTAAAATCTGGGGTCTGTCATTCCTGTCAAAGACCTGTGCTGTACATTTGACTTGACTCAGCATCAGGGACTCTCCCAAGAAAAGCCAGCTAAAGCCTGTATCTATGTAGGCTTTATATGTCTATATAAATAAATATATAAAGGGGGGCCACAAAGCTCCAGCCCTCTGAGCACCTCTCCTGTGAAGACAGGCTGAGAGAGCTGGGGCTGTTCAGCCTGGAGGAGAGAAAGCTCCAGAGACCTTAGAGCAGCCTTCCAGGATCTGAAGGGAGCTCCAGGAGAGCTGGGGAGGGAACTGGAGTGACAGGACAAGGGGTAATGGTATTAAATTGGAAGAGGGGAGATTTAAATGAGATATTAGGAAGAAATTCTTTGCTGTGAGGGTGGTTAGACACTGGAACGGGTTGCCCAGAGAAGCTGTGGCTGCCCCATCCCTGGAGGGGTTCCAGGCCAGGCTGGATGGGGCTTGGAGCAACCTGGTCTGGTGGGAGGTGTCTCTGCCCATGGCAGGGAGTTGGAGCTGGATGATCTTGAGGGTCCCTTCCAACTCTAACCATTCTATGATTCTCCTTTTTTATTTTTAATATTTTTCCTGAATAATGTCTGTATTTTATTGCTTCACTTCCCCTGCAGCAGCACTGATGCAAGTTTGAGCGCTGCCGTGGTGAGCACTCGAGGTGTTTGTGGGGTGTTTCTCCTAATGACAGCTCCACACAAATGACAACACAACCATTCTGTGTTGGGAGTTATCTGATGGTGACAAAAACGTTCAGAATCAAAGGTAGGGGGATAATTAGGACTCTTGCTAATCATTCTGTGCATTTTTATGTTTCTCCTTCTCAATGAAATGAGATTCATGCGGATTAATTACTACCTGCTATAAATAAACCCAGCGAATGGCAGCCTGCGTCGCAGAGGCAGAGGGTAGCTGTCGTTCCATATATCACAGCTTTCCACGCACCTGTTCGCCCGATGCTGTTGCCATGGGAACTTCAGTTTATAAGAGAAGCTCGTGCATAATTAGCATGGATTGAGGTCTATATCAATCAGAATAATTTGGAGGAGTACGAGGAGCCCAAAGGAGAAGGCGAAGCTCCTTGTCTCCGTAGGGGAGGTATCAGACCTCCACTGCGTGGTAAACAGCGAGGCAGCTACTGGAAGAATTCAGCAGAATTAGCAAATCTAAGGGAACCAAGTGATACAAAAGACAGAAAACTTTGTCCCCTTGCTTGTCGTTATGAAACTCTGTTAGAACAGGCTTGGAAAAATGGACAAAGACCAAAAGAAAACAACCAACTGGTGTAATTAACCTGGAGTCTTTGTCACGAACATAGACATTTCACAGGCTGGGCTAGTGCCGTCAGGCTGCCGTGCACGGCAGTGCTGGTAGTACACAGCTACACCTTTTGGCCCTTCTGACTTGATTAAGATTCCAAAAATTAATGCTCTGAAACAGACAAGGGAAGCATAGTAATTTCTGTATTCCCATGCTGCTGTTTCATAATCCCTGGTACCTGGAGTCCAGTGCTTTTTGCCTGATTCTGCAAGACACACAGCCATCCTGCAGGTGCACTTACCCAGCTACTGTATCGTCTCAGTCACAGCACAGCAGATCAAGGGTAGAACAACAGCTATAAGTTAACTCTTTTTCCTTCTTGTCAGCTGGTGGCAGGCATACCACTTTAAAGAAAAGGACTTACTGGCTTTGTAAAATCCCTGAAATCGAAAAGTTGTTTTTAGAAAAAGTTGGAAGAGCTCTTTGTGTGTGTGTGTGTGTGCCCATGCACAAGTGAAGTGACTGAGTGAGCGAAATCATAGAATCACAGAATCATAGAATGGTCAGAGTTGGAAGGGACCTTAAAGATCATCCAGTTCCAACCCCCCTGCCATGGGCAGGGACACCTCTCCCTAGAGCAGGTTGCTCCAAGCTCCATCCAGCCTGGCCTTAAACACTTCCAGGGATGGGGCAGCCAGAGCTTCTCTGGGCAACCCGTTCCAGTGCCTCACCACCCTCACAGCAAAGAACTTCTTCCTAATATCTCATCTAAATCTCCCCTCTTCCAATTTAAAACCATTCCCCCTCGTCCTGTCACTAGACTTCCTGACAAAGAATCCCTCCCCAGCAATCCTGTAGGCTCCCTTCAGATACTGGAAGGCTGAATCTTCTGCTGATATTGTCTTGGCTGTGAGTCTCAGCTGGATGTGATATGATATTAGTGAAGTGACTGCAATACAGCAGCTGCCTTTGACTCTAGCTGTTCCTGAGGCAATAACTTCGAATTCTTTAGGGGTCCAAACTTGAATGCAAGTGTCCAAGTAGCATTATGTTTCTGTGTTGATAATACATGTTGATAATATGAACTGTCAAAACAGCTCAAAAGGAAAAGGTGATGAGAAAACATGAAAATCTGTGCTCTCCGGCGTTAGTAATGATGGGAAATAGTTTCAAATACAATGGGTGGATGAGCTAAAGGACTTGTGGAAAGACAGTGATGTGGTGGGGTATAGCACATCTGTTACCTTGGCTTTTGAGGGTGCAGCTACTGAAATCAGTATATGTTTGAAGAATTGGTAGACCTTATACACTAGACAAGCTCTTCGATGACACTGGATTGGCCTGTGCTACTTTATTTAAATTATTTCAGAAGATTGTGTTAATCTTCTGTATTGGATAGATTGTGAAGAAGAAATTTGAATTAAAATCCTAAATTTCTTTTAGTCCATGTACTTGAAACCCTCACTGACCCCTAGGATTTTATTCAAGGAAGAGCTTGTTGCGCTGCTGAGTGCTGCACTAAACTACGGACTGGAGAGGACTCCTTTGCTACATGTGGGCAACAAGTCCAGAAAAGACAGTGAGGTGGTTCTTGACCTCTGTGGATCCTTGGTAGCAGATGGTGAGGCTTCTGCCTGTTCTGCATCTGTTGTCGTGTTGAGGGAGGGCACTTCATGGACACAGCATGGATACTGCTGCTGCAGGATGTAGACAATACCTCACATAGCTGCTTCTGTGGGAGCAGAAGGCAGAGGCACAGGTCCTGCATCTCTTAACCAGAGGAGTGTCCTCACCACTGGGTTTTAGAACTGTACCATGTCTGCCTTTCTTTCTCCTCCTTCTCAAACTCCTTCCCACTTGGAGTCATCACAACTTCAACAGTCAAAGCAGTGCATGCTCTCTCCCAAAATAAGTGGCTAGAGCACTCTTTTTGGAAAAGCAGTTTTGAACCCCTTCATCCTAAAGAGGGACTCTGGAAAGGGAAGCTACGGGTGCAGCCTCTTCTTGCTGCACTTGCTCCAGCCTGGCTTTGCATCAGGCCAGAGCTGGGTGCCACCCCGACTCCCCTGGGCATGGAAGAACGTGGTACATGGCAATTTTCAGTGAAAAAGGGAAGTGTTTAAGGTGTTGAGCTGCTTCCAGGGAAAAATTGCAATTGAGTAACGTCTTTTGGGGCTGTAACTTTGCAGGGAGGCACCTACATTTAACAGAAAATCCTGCTTTTAGGAGCAAATCTGGCTTCAAGTCACTATTTCAAGTTAAGCATTGTAGCTCTGAGAGTAATGATGCAACCTAAGTGCTTCCATAAATTCAATTCATTAAAATAATATTTCCTCTGGCCCCAAAAGTGCCAGATCTCATAAACTACCCATTTGAAATTGTTAGATAATTTGGGGGTTTTTATTGTTTTTTCAAGAGAAAAATGTTGCCTCGAGACTAGGAATGTGTTTGGTACAATTTAGTCAATTTTAGAGATGTGTTCTCGTTGGAGTTATTCCTCATTTTGCTTTTGTATGAAGTAGAGGAGAACTGGGTCCTTAGCTCCAGCGCTGCAAATCTGTTTATACCTGTACAGTAATAATTTAGAAAGAAAGGGAAAAATTTAGTCATGATGTGGGGGACAAGCTTGGAAGGTAATCTTTGTACTACATTAAGATTGAATTATAGTATAGAGGAGCAGTTAGAAAAATTTCTCAGCTTATGTCAAATTATTCTGTGATCTAGTAAAACAGCAAGATAGATTTTTCTTTGTGTCTGTTTCCATTTTTTCTATTTTTTTTAAATAAAAAGTTACCTGTTTTATCCTTTCTATTAAAAACAGAGTGAAAAATGCATACAAATCTTACCTAAATGTATTATCATCTATTTACATCTGTACCACATACATATCTGAGAAAAGAGGATGAATAGAAAGTCTTCTGGTAGAAAACCTTCATAGAATCATAGAATGGTTAGAGTTGGAAGGGAGCTTAAAGATCATCAAGTTCCAACCCCCCTGCCATGGGCAGGGACACCTCTCCCTAGAGCAGGTTGCTCCAAGCCCCATCCAACCTGGCCTTAAACACTTCCAGGGATGGGGCATCAACAACTGCCCTGGGCAACCTGTTCCAGTGCCTCACCACCCTCACAGGAAAGAACTTCTTCCTAAGATCTCATCTAAATCTCCCCTCTTCCAATTTTAAGCCATTACCCCTCGTCCTGTCACTAGACTTCCTGACCAAGAGTCCCTCTCCAGCTCTCCTGGAGCTCCCTTCAGATCCTGGAAGGCTGCTATCAGGTCTCCCGTTGATCAACTGGATGGAAACAAAGATTTTAAATTTTTTTTAAAGCAGATACTTTTAGTGTTTATGAAAGGGACTGGATGTGACAACGGGGGAAAATAATACTGTGAGTTTGAATTAACAAGGAGAATGCTCGTAGCTTGGGCAGGTTCACTGGCTGCAACATTACTGGTACCTTAATGGTAATTGTTGAGGGTTCGTCCCCCATGGAGATGAAATAAGACTTTGCTTTTCCTTCCCATTCATAACTCATTGGTGGGATTGGAAAAGGAGGACTGTCATCCAAAAACTAGCGTGGAAACTATGGATTCATTTCATATATGCCTTCAAAACCCTCTTTCACCATGATGGACTCTAATCATGTTTTGAGATGAAATGAAAGAAAGCCTTCATGTGTTTTCCCTTGGCCAAGCCAGCCAATGCATTTGCTGTAAGAATGTGATCATATTTTAGGCTTAATTTCAGTGTGTCTTGCTGAGAATGAAGAGATTGTAAGAAAATTGTTCTGCCTTTGAAATTATAGCTGGTCAGTGGAAGGTGCTGAAACCTTTCCAGGTAGGAAAATGGGATCAAAGATGTCCTGCCATATCTTCTAGTCTGTGATAACAACAGCAACTGAGTCAGCACTTTTTGTGAACTCAGAAAACTTCAGTAGATTCAGAAAATGTCATCCTCACACTAAAGAGGTTACTCAGCCAACAAGGTTTAATAAACACCAAGCAGGCATGTATGGTGGAAAGATCTTTAAAGATTTGAGGATTAGCATCATGTGTTGAGAGTTCTAGTCTTGCTCAGAAACTGCTTGGTCCAGTTGGTGCCACACAGACCCAATAGAATGAGTTTCTTGTGGAAGAATGGAATATTTTATTGTTGGTTTTTGTTTGAATTTCCACACCCGAGACCTCCTTAAGCCTGTGTGCCACACTGGAGAATGTCAGAGGTCAGTTTGCCTTTATTCCCATTATTTCTCACCTATCTTGTCTCCAGTCTTTCTTCTCTTGTGGTTTGCTTTAACTCCTTGTTCAGAGTTGGAAGTCTGGCATGGGCACATGGCATTAGCTCAAGGTTTCAGTAGTGTGCTGGGTTGCTGTGCTGACTTCCCAGTGTAAACCTGGCACCACCAGCTTTTAGAAGGAGGTGTGTAGTTTAGTGGTGTGTAATCTTGTGTAGCCATGCAAGGCTTTCACCTTGTCAGGGGGGAAAAGGGGAAAAGGACATTGAACTGTTGGAACAGGTCCAGCGCAGGGCCACCAAGATGATTAGAGGGATGGAGCACCTCTGCTGTGAGGACAGGCTGAGAGAGCTGGGACTGTTCAGCCTGGAGAAGAGAAGGCTCCGGAGAGACCTGAGAGCAGCCTTCCAGGATCTGAAGGGAGCTCCAGGAGAGCTGGGGAGGGACTCTTTGTCAGGAAGTGTAGTGACAGGACAAGGGGGAATGGTTTTAAATTGGAAGAGGGGAGATTTAGATGAGATATTAGGAAGAAGTTCTTTGCTGTGAGGGTGGTGAGGCACTGGAACAGGTTGCCCAGGGAAGTTGTTGATGCCCCATCCCTGGAAGTGTTTAAGGCCAGGCTGGATGGGGCTTTGAGCAACCTGCTCTAGGGAGAGGTGTCCCTGCCCATGGCAGGGGGGTTGGAACTGCATGATCTTTAAGGTCCCTTCCAACTCTGACCATTCTATGATATCTCTTGCCCCAAAAGCCTGTTAACCACACTCAGTGGGCACATTTGCTTCTGCTGGCATATTGGGGCTCGGAGGTGCTTTGGAGAGCAATGGGATGCAGGATTTTCCTTATCTGAGTGGCACTGGGCTTGAAATGTCACGTATCCTTGTAGGGGTCCATTAATCCATTTTGAGATGCTTTTGTTGTTGGCGCATCTGAACACAGATCTTGATGGACAGCAATGCATTAAAAGCAAAAGACATAATTAATGGTGGTGCAAGAAAAATGCAGCAATCCTGAACCTCTCCTTTGAAACTCAGGGAGTCTTTAGAGATTTGTAGGCAGCAGGGGCTGCTTATGCTGCTTAACAACGTCTTCTGCCACTGACACAGCAGCAACTTCCTTTTATAGTTAATGTTGGCAGAGTCTCTCTTTCTATCCCCGTTTGGCTGCCCATGGAAGTTATTTACAGCCTCAGCAGAAAGATCAAACAACAGTGTGATAACTGGCCCCTATCAACACTGTCAGGTTTCCAGGTCTGGAAGACAAATGTGGCTTCTGGCTCGCAGCACCCTGTGTGCTGTGCATTTTGATGCAGATTTTTATTACCTGGCAGGTGGCTTGGGAGGCACGGATGGGAAAAAAAACCCAACAACCGAGAGCTGAGATCAATAAGGGAGAATGATCAAGTCGTGTCAGAGAAGGGTCAGCAGACAGCAGTTGGGGAAGTTGCCCCTTGACATGACTTTCGGGGGAGGCAAGGGGGAGTGTCTTGATTTCTAAAAAGCATCGTGCTGCGTTAAGAGTGCCTAATGATATCTATTGCTGTGGCCAGCTGAAATAGCAGAGGAATTTCAACAGTGATGGTGGATAAATGCATCCTCTGGGGAGACCTGAGAGCAGCCTTCCGGGATCTGAAGGGAGCCTACAGGAGAGCTGGGGAGGGACTCTTGGTCAGGAAGTCTAGTGACAGGACGAGGGGTAATGGTTTTGAATTGGGAGAGGGGAGATTTAGATGAGATCTTAGGAAGAAGTTCTTTGGTGTGAGGGTGGTGAGGCACTGGAACAGGTTGCCCAGGGAAGTTGTTGATGCCTCATCCCTGGAAGTGTTTAAGGCCAGGTTGGATGGGGCTTGGAGCAACCTGCTGTAGGGAGAGGTGTCCCTGCCCATGGCAGGGGGGGTGGAACTTGATGATCTTTAAGGTCCCTTCCAACTCTGACCATTCTATGATATTATTCTGGTTGTTGGTGGTGTTGCTGCCGCCTCTCTCTCTGCCCTGGGTCCCCAGGGCTGCAGCTTCGTTTTTTCCTGATGCCATGGGTCTGGAGAGTCCCTGGGAGACCCTCTTGTCCCGTCTGCAGCCATTTCATTCTTGAAATGGGGTTATCCTGCCTGCTTTTGAAAACTTCCAGTGCCACCTTCCTTTGATGTGCTCGCTTTTGTGTAGCAGCTGGTGCTGCCACTGTTTTATCCGCAGACATTTCAACACAGGATTAACTTTTCCAGCTGAAAAAGGCGAGTGGCTAAGGCTTCTGGTGAGGGATATGGGCTGCTATTGTGCTTTTATCCTGCTATGTGTCTTCCAGGATCGGAGATGTCCTGCTTTCTGTAGTAAGACCCACAAATATTGTTGCTGGATTTCAGTGATGTACTAAAACCTGAGAAAGCTTTAAGGACAAAACAAAACAAACAAAAAAACCCTCACAGTTTTTGCTCTGGTTGCACAAACAGGGCTATGACAGAGAAGGGCTTTGTCAAAGTTTCAGGCAGAACTTGGTAGATTTAGCAACCTCTTAATTTTATCTTGGATGTGTCTCCTTGGAATTAGACAAGCAGCAGATTCTGCAGTTTTCTTCCAGCACAATCCAGGAAGGTGTCTGTAAGCAGTTTCTGTGTGATAGTCCCTATTTATATCTGTAATTAAAGAAATAAGTATCATAGTTATCTTTCTAATTTCATAATTGCCTCTTTGAAATAATAGCTCTGTTCCAGGTGTTTTCTAAAATAAAACAGCCAGGGAAATTAATTTCAATTACAAAGGAAAAAAACTGGAGTGTTACTAAAAAAAAATCTTAAACTACAGTCACACAAACAAAAAAAAACCCCAACCAAACCCAACACACATCTCTTGGAGGGTACTTAATTTAGCTAATTAAATCTGTGCAGTGTGAATGAACCATTGGCAGCAGTGCCCTTTATCGAGTGACATTTAGAGCACATTAATCTGCTGAATTCTGAGGCTTTCCAGCAGCTTAAAACACATCTGGAGGCAAAGAATCAGTGAATTCTTCATGGGAATGAATAGTCTTTTGGTACGTAGTACAGATGCTCTAGGCTTTCTCATTTGGAAGATTTAGTAATGTGCAGAAACCTGAGTTGTATACATGTAAATTCGTAAGAAATCCCACGTTTATGGTCTGTGCATGTTGGAGTTCAGAAGAAACATAATTTTTCTGTTCACAAGAAAATAAGAGAAACCATGAAGGAGCACTCTTATCTCAACCATGGCTTTCTTTTCTTTCTCATAGAATAACAGAACGGTCTGAGTTGGAAGGGTCCTTAAAATTCCAACCCCCCTGCCCTGGGCAGGGACACTTCCCACCAGAGCAGGTTGCTCCAAGCCCCATCCAGCCTGGCCTTCAACCCCTCCAGGGATGGGGCAGCCACAGCATCCCTGGGCAACCTGTTCCAGTGCCTCACCACCCTCACAGCAAAGAATTTCTTCCTATTATCTCATCTAAATCTTCCCTCTTTCTGTTTAAAACCATTACCCCTTGGCCTATCACTACATTCCCTGGTAAAGTCTCTCCCCAGCTCTCATGTAGGCCACCTTCAGGTACTGAAAGGCAAAATTGCTCAGGTACTGAGGAGGTCCCAGTACTGACCCCTGACAAACCCCACTTGTCACTGGCTTCCACTTAGACACTGAGGCATTGACCATAACCCTTTGAGTGCGGCCATCCAGCCAGTTCCTTATCCATGAAATCCATGACTTCCCAATTTTGAGACCAGGGTGTCATGAAGAATAGTGTCACATGCTTTCCAGGTAGGTGATAGCTGTTGCTCTCCCCTTACCTATCAATGCTGGAGCACCATCAAGGAAGGTCACCAAGCTTGTCCAAGCGCTCCCGAATCTTTCTTCCACTACCTTTTGTATTGTCTGTGACCACTGCACATCCTATTTTCTTCCTGAGATAGGGTCGCAGGGGGAGAAACTGTTTGATATGGGATATGTGGCAAGGAGCTCTTGGAGAGCTGCTAAAGCTGACAGATTTTAGGAGAAAGTCATGCTCATTAGAGCTCAAAGTCTGGAGTTGAATTCTGCAGTAGCATCTCTTTTCTTCTCCAGCTTTAGGTAACACCTGAAAATGGCCACTGGAACAGAGCTCTCAAGCAAAAGGATGGCCTGAAAGCGAATTATTAGGGTCATAACTCTCTTTGGAGCTTTTCAAAGTGTGCCTCTTGCTATTACTCTTGTAGATTTGCTGTTCCTGTCAGGAATTACATCAGCAGGGTACGGTAGCACCAGATATCTTGAGCTATTGAAGTCTTCAAAGTACTGATACTTTTTTTTCCTCTAGGTTTTAATTTATTAATGCAGACCTGCTGGGATGTGGAAGGCCCTTGATGAAGTTTCACATTTAACCAAATGGTTAGCTCAAAGTTTGCACCTTTGAGTATGTGTAACTCTTGAAACTGGCCTGATGATATGTTATGAAAGCCTTCTCTGGTAGGATCCCTAGAGTCCTTGCCTTCATTTTGGGTAAGAATTAAAATTGCTCTCAACCAGCATAGGGAAGTGCTGTAGCAGGGGGTGAAAACAAAGAGGAAAGTTCACTTTACCTCTTTAGAGGTAAAATGCAGTCTTAGAGATACTCAGTGTCTGCAAGTATGTAGTTTTAGGCTTAGACAGAGCTTAGCAGATTTGCATATTATGCTAGCCAACTGCTATTTTCATTTTCCTTTCACTTCTAACATGGGACTAGAAACTTGGCAAGGAGATCCTGAATGGGCATTGGGAAGGGGTGGAATGTAAAAAGGCCAGGGATTCAGTCACATAAAGGGCATGTGGGATGGAGGGCGGGATTACAGGTTGGAAGAACAGAAACTGGGCATTTAAGATCTCTTTGAAATTAGTGCTTCAAAAAGCATTTGCCTTCTAGGGAAAATATTCTTTGAACATTCCAAAACAAAAGTGAATTTGCCTGGGATGTGTTTCTCATAATTGTTCTCCTCCTTTGTGTTAATAACTAAGGCTATTGCTGCTTAAGGACTCGATCCCTTACAGCCTGTCTTTTTCTCTCTCCTTGATCCTGCAGTGAAGTCATAATACTGCAATTTTTTGTGTTATTACAATCATTTCCATGGCAACAGACTGATGTCCGAAATACGGGATCACAACTTTAGTGTGGGATCAAGGAAGAGGAGATAAAATCCTTATTAAAATACACTTTGTCGATAAGAAAAAAGGGAACTCATAAAAAGCCATTAATTTTATTATGCATTTCCTTCTCCAGCTGAGTACGAGAGCAAATGAATGGTATGTCTTTGAAGGAGCTGTTTGTTTTTTACTTGTTTATGTTGATCAATAAAAGGTTGGTTTGCAAGGAAACATGAACTAAAGAACTGCAGCTATAATAGATATAAAAACTCTCATAAAATCCTGATGGTAATTTTTTTTTTGAAACAGAGGAGTACTTTCCTAATATCAATAGACCTATATAGGGCGATGACCATGAAAGGTTGCTTGGCTGACCTTCCCCAGGAAAGATTACCTTTATGCAGTTGTTTGTAGACCCCTTAGGAATTTCCAGATCCATCCCAGCTGTAGCTCTGCTCCATTAGGCTCCCCTAGTCATGATATTTCTCTCTGAAGGCCTTGCTACATTCCTAACAATCATTCTGCCTCCAGTCAGCCACACCAGGGAAAAAGAAACCACGGCCCTAGAGACCTGTTCTGCAAACCCTCACATATGCTTAGCAGACAAGAGCACCTTCTGCCCTACTTTAGAATACTTTGAACCCAGCAGATACATTGGAGGGCATCATGAAGGCCAGGAGATGTTAAAAGAAACCCATCTGCTAATCCGTATTACGGAGCACCTCTCCTGTGAGGACAGGCTGAGAGAGCTGGGACTGTTCAGCCTGGAGAAGAGAAGGCTCCGGGGAGACCTGTGAGCAGCCTTCCAGGATCTGAAGGGAGCTCCAGGAGAGCTGGGGAGGGATTCTTTGTCAGGAAGTCTAGTGACAGGACGAGGGGTAATGGTTTTAAATTGGAAGAGGGGAGATTTAGATGAGATATTAGGAAGAAGTTCTTTGCTGTGAGGGTGGTGAGGCACTGGAACAGGTTGCCCAGGGAAGTTGTTGATGCCCCATCCCTGGAAGTGTTTAAGGCCAGGCTGGATGGGGCTTGGAGCAACCTGCTCTAGGGAGAGGTGTCCCTGCCCATGGCAGGGGGGTTGGAACTTGATGATCTTGAAGGTCCCTTCCAACTCTGACCATTCTATGATTCTATACTGGCAGTCCAAAGGCATCAGACAAACTTACCAGGTAACAACACTGTCAGGGCTAACCTTGCTTTGTGTGTGCCCCTTCCCTAGATCTGGGGGCAGCTTGGAGAGGACAGTGCACAAACACTTCATAGATATTTCCAAATAGAAGCAAAAAAGAAGCAAGGGATGCCCTGGTTTAGTAGTCCTATACTGCAAAAGATGGTGCAACAAGAAGTTGGCTGACTGATGTATCATATAGTAGTTCCTAACAGAGAGATTCTGAACATAAGGTTTTGCCAGACCTGTCTATTCCCTGCAAGACAGTTGTCTCCCCAGCAAGGAAATGCCAGATTATCTGGACTTCTGTGAAGTACATGTGGAAGGGCTGGAGGCATGGCTGGCCAGCCTGGGGCAGAGCCAAGGGATGGTAAGGTAAGGACGGCTGAGTTTGGAGCATGAGTCCCAACCTGTCCAATCTGTCAGCTTCTGAGGAGCCACCATGAGTCAACCTCTGGTACTTCAACCCTCTTTCTGACTTTCTTCAGCAGACTGAGATGTCAAACTCCTTTGTTCTTATCTCATGGGCCTGATTCTGCTCTGACTTAGACTGAGGCATGTCAAAAGCACTCCCTTTGAGGCCAATATATTGGTGTAAGTTAGAGGAGAATCAAGCAGTGGGTAAAGAGAGTCGTAGGCTTCAGGACCTGTTCTCCCTTTGGTGCATGCTGTGATTTATGCAGAGAACTCCTATTAGCAACAGAGGGAGAAGAGATCATTACCTTGCTAAACAGGATTTTTTTCCTCAGCTGCCTGAAGCTGCTCAGTGTAAGCCTGTTGTGAAAGTGATTGGAGATTTAGGGGAAGGAATGCCAAAGAGAAATAAGAAAAACGAAACTAATCCAAAACTAAGCAACTGTAAGAATCGTGGAGGTTTTGCTGTTGGTTTTGTAGTTTTTTTTCCTTGAAACCTAGAGGGTTTTTTAACAACTAAATAATTGTTCTTGATAGTCTTGAATTTTTGGAGAGGCTCTGTGGGTGGGGATTTGCACAGCCACCGATGAGGATAGAGAAAAAAGGACAAGGGAAGTTGAAAGTGGAAAAGTTGGAATCTCTGCTCATTTGCCTCACTGCGATTTGCCTTATAACAGCAAACCTCTGTGGAACTACAGCTCTTGCTATTTTGCAAACCAGGTTTTGCTCCTTTCTCCTTTTAATAGAAATGTAACTTTTGATCTGTTTGCCAGCTGCAGAACCATTGCAATTAAGATGAGTTTTTCTTCTCTTCTGCCTTCTCTGCAATGCCTTCGAAATTTCCAAGTCTTCTAAATTTTTATTCTCTTTAACAAAAGACCTATTTTCTCCATCTGCCTTGAGATGTACACATAAGGACAAAGCTGCTCCTTGATGTTACGGAGTGGAATTTAATAATTCTGCTATAATCCAAATCTAGGCGCTGCAGAAAACTGGCAAGAGTTAATCTTTATTAAGCCAAAGCATATAGGACCCACACAGGCTGTATCGTCGCAGCGTATTCTCCTGCTTACCATTTCCTTTATTGATTTGCCTGTCTAAATGAGTACTTCTAAACTCTGTGGGTGTTTTCCAATTAGATAAAAGGCAATTCATGTCACCCTGCTGCAGCTCTAACAGCCATAACCAAGAAAGTGCGTTGAGGACCTCTCAGCAGAGCAACCCAGTTTAATCAAGGTGGCCCCCTTCAGCGCTGCCTCCTCGGCAGGACATCTCTCTTCACGCGCGGTGCTTCCTTTATTGGGACTTTAGAGGAATGGGCTGCAGCTCCACTCACAGCTGTGGCTATGCTTTATGGGCCAGCTATATGGTTAGAGGAGAAGATGCATGAGTTTCCCCTTTTCGAGCTGTTTTGGGAAAGTGCTGCTTCTCCAAGGAGGATGTGGGTGCGATGCACGCAGAGCTCAGCACCTCTCTCCAGTCAGAGCTCCCATCGGCATTGCCTTTCCCAAACAGGGACAGAAGCATCTCAGAAGGTTGTCGCTGCTGCCTGTGTGAATGGTGCTGCTGCTGTGAGAGCTGAATCTGGGAAACCTCCTCATGTCCAGAACCAAGCAGGCTTTTATGCATTTGCTGGAGAGTCACAGACTCTGTCTCTTGTGGGTGAAGCAAGTTTGCTCACGTGTCCAGGGAGCTCCTGAGTTTCCCTTCCTGAGATAGCATGGGCGGTCCATGAGGGTGGCTGAGGAAACCACAAAGGGAAGTGAGGGTTTCAGTGTGAAACTGTTGAGCTTAACACTCTGCATCCTCTCTGGGTTTTGACCCTGTGAATTTCTCCTTGCTGCTGCCTTTCACACTCCTCTGCTGCACAGAGGAGACTGCCCAGCTGAAAGACTCTGGGCAGATGCCTTCAGCAGTGTCCCCGTGCTGCCTGCTTTGCTGTCCAGCACCGTGTCCCCACTACTCTCTTTGATTGCTCTGGTGACATCCATGGAAACCTTACATCTCTGAGCCAGTTTGTCACCTATATGTGGGACCACTGGTGTCAGCCTCTGGTAGATAGAGTGAGCAACCAACTGTTCCTTATTCATCAGCTAGAGCTCTGGGAGAGATGGGGAAGGCATTCTTGGCTCTAGGTACTTGTTATGAAGAGAGAGAAATGTGTCTGGGTACACAGAGTTCCATTTGCATTGCTTTCCGTCCATAGTCCTCTTGGAAGATACCATGACTTCATAAATCTCAGAATCACTGGGCAACTCTGAGCTAAAGGATGGGGATGGATTTCTCTTTCCATACTCCTCAGACTCATTTACTATTGGATATATTATAAGGTATATTCATAGTGTTCCTCAGGTGAGATTTGTCTAGATATTGGGCAGGACTAAAATTTCCTTACCTGTCTAAGATCTTCCCCAGAACATTTTCAGTATCAGATGGCCTTTGTCAAGGGCCAGGTCCATCTAGGAGCTTCCTGAGATGCCAGGGCAATGCTGTTATAGATCCCAAACTGTGATTGTATCTTGTGAAGCATCAGGTGGTCAAAGAATACCTTTCAGTTGTAATCCTTCAATTGTAACCAAAGTTAGAATGAGGAGCATTTTACTTGCCATTAATACGTTTTATTGTTACCAAAGTTAATGCTGAGTTATTTTATTTTTCAGTAAGAGGAGAGAAAGGAGTATCCTGTTACTCTGTTTCTTATCTAGTCCAATATATGATATGATGGAGATGCATTTAGTTGGTTGTTTTAGTTTATTTTGTTTTGTTTTGTTCTGTGGAGTTTTCTTTGCTTTTCAGAAAGGGGAAAACCAACAGTGAATGGCATTTATTTATGATTCTCTATTGTTTTAGGTTAGGATCTGGTACTAGTGCTTGCACATTGCTGATGCAGAGCAGCCAGAGAAAGTATGCTGTGATTCCAGAAACTTTGGATATCATTTTGAGCAGATGGTTCTCACTTTTCCTGGGCTTGAAGCAAGATGACTGCTCCTTCCTACTTCACAAACTACTAGTGCTCTTGCTGTGACAGCATGAAGCAAAAGAAGTATCTCAAGTGCGGAATAAAGGAAATGGCTTGGCCTTTCTAGGGTTTGGAGCTCACCCTGGTACCTTTTGGCCTGGGGCAACATGCACAGAGCTAATAAACTTGCCAAGGCCCTACATAACTCACCAGAACTAGTAGTTGAACTCGGCTGCCTTTATGAGATGCAGCTGCATCACCTTTATGAAGAGAGTGACTGCAGAAGGTAACGTGATTTCTTCATCTTAGCATAGCTCTTTGTTCAGCCTGAGCAGAAAGGGCTCCCAGCAGCCCTTCTCCTCCCGTTGCCACGTGTGGCAGCCAGGCTGAATGCTGCAGCAGCTCTGCAATCTGCTCCCCTCCAGCCCCTTTACAAAGTACATTAACTGGCTGCTTTTAGAAGTCTCAGTACTGCTGCACTTAGTCACGAGACTGCTTTAATCCTTCCGTGGTGTGCAACGTACCTTAGGTGGGGGAGTTTGCAGGCCACAGCTCTCAAGCTTTAGAGGCACTGCAGCTCTTTTTGGAGGGAATGGTGGTGAGCTGTCACTGGTGGACCTTGCTCCTCAGGACTGTACTACCAGTGAGAAAATATACAATGATTTATCCCTCTATCTACACACCAGTGCAACAACCCCCTTCCTAACCTGGAGCTTTGCATAGCCAGTACATTAATGCCACCTGGCTGCTGGAAAGCAGAATGGGAGATGGCTCTGGTTCTGCACTGCTTGCCTTTCTTCTGGGGTCTTACTGGCCAGGCCATGTTAATTCCTATCTGTCTTCTGTAGCCTGCCCATTTTTCCATTAAACTTATGGGAACTCAATTATATTGGAGGCTTATATTCTCCTCTGTCAAATTCGGGTCAGATTAGGCATTGAGCTCAGAAGATAAGAGGAGGGCTTGCAAATTTACACATTTACAGGACAGCATAAATGTATAAACTTCCTATTATTAGAAGGTTTGGTTAAACATAAAATGCCTGGAAATTTACAGTGCGACTCTCATAACCTAAACATCATCATCACTGCAGTTTTATGCTTGTTTATACAATTCATTCCAGTGACAAAATATAAGGGAAAAAACTCCAAATAATCATGGCAAATGGCATTTTTCAACTCTCATTGGAGCATAAGCAGGGAAGCAGAAGCTAAATGCCAGAAGTTAAAACAGTAATATGCTACTCATTTCTCAGATGGAGAAAATTTGTGCAAAAGGATACGTTCAGAAGAGTAAAAAAGTAATAAAGTAGTTAAAAATACATTTATTTCCTTCCAAAAATCAAGGCGGTTCATTTTTTTCCCAAAAATGTGTGTTTGAATGCCTCTAGCTGTAAATCTTCCAAGTGTGCTGAAGGACTTTATTAATTTTAAGGATTCTTTAACCTTGCTTTACATCATCTACCAGATGTAGGTTTACTTAGGAATGTGTAATCACTGAACCAAGCGCTGCATCAGAGGGCAGGATGAATAGAATGAAGGTTGCCATGGGTACTTTGCTTTTGAATTTCTTCACTTTGGAGTTGAAAGTCTCAACATAAAAATCCCAGTAATTTTTGGCTTTTGTTGGTTAGCACTGAATGCATGCATAAATTAACGGCTTACTCATGGCTGCAAGTGTAGCTATTACTGTCTAATGTATAATTCCCTGTGCACAGACAGGCTTTGTTTTTTCCTTGTTCTCTAAGTTTTTAATTGCCTACTGTTTTGCAGTACAGCGTAAAGAGCAGGTGTTCAGAAACTGTGTAGAAATTAAAAAAGAAAAGAAAGAAAAAAAAGAGGAGAAACAGGTTATCTTTTGACTGAGAAATTTCCTCCGGCATTTGGAATAACGGAAGATAAATGAAGACCAGCATTGAGCTGGTGTTTTTATGGTTACTAGTGTAGGCTATAAAACAGATAAATCAGAAGTAGTCTGTGAATAAAGACACGTAAATGGCATTGATTTGGGGAATATCGAGTTGCAGAGTGTTTCTTTACCTTTATGCAAACTCATGCAAGCAGGCTGTTGCTGTGAGGAGAAGAACTGATTCTAGCCTGAAAGCTTCATCAGGAAGCTGTGTGATGTTCACACCAGCGTCTGGAGGGGTGTGCAGGTGGGGTGGTGGGTGCTGTGCAGAGATACAGAGAGCAGGAACCATCCCAGGAGGCCTGAACTTTGCTCCTCTGTCACTCGCTGCAGGGACTGCAGCCTTTTTTGCATTGCAGCACTGCGTTTTGCACCCCTGTGAGCTTAACGTACCAGGGTGATGCTCTTGTCTCCTGTGGAACAGGCACAAGGGTGAGACCCAGCGTGTGCTGACCCCCTGCTTGCTGAAGTCTTTAATGAATATTTCCACTCTAGCCTCTCTAGACAGAGCCAGGCAATTAGTGAAGTAGCTTCCCTGGTTATTAAGAACAGTGTAGCTCTTGGATGAGTCTCTCCCAGCTTTGGGGAGAGTTTTGCAGCCTGTTTCAGGTTATACCTTGCAATGCTGACTCTGTGAGCCAGTGCCAAGCGAGCGAGGTGGTTCAGGGCTCTCCTGGGCATCCGTAGGAGCCTCAGACTCTGCTGCCTGGGCATAATCCTGCTCTCACCAGCAGGGCTTCTCCTGTCCATGAAGACAGGGTATGCCATTAGCATCCCTGCTCCCTGTGGCAGTGCTGGTTTGTTCCCCAGATTTTAGAGATGCAGAGAACCTAAAAGACCATCTTGTCCATCTCCTTGGCTGGTGCATGATTTGTCTCGATTGATTGATTCAAATGGTGGGACTTTCCTTGGCTTGGGAGACATATTTCAAAATATAAGACTACTTTGTTGGAAGATTTTTCCTGCCATGCAGCTTACACTTTCACTGCTTGAATTACTCCTGCCATTTTGCAACTATCAGTGCTAAATACCATTGCCATGATCATTTTTAAAGCGATGTAGTGAGTTCTGAAGTAAGCTGGCTTTTTAGGATTCTGTCAAATACAACTGGAAGAATATTCATCCTGTGGGAAACTCTCCGGTAAAATGCTGTAAATTCCATTAGGAAGCAAGGTAAAGCATTGAGATGTAAAAAATTCTTCTGAAATGAGGAGTTCTGGGAAAAAACCTCAACCACTTCAAAATAAAGTATTTCAAATTTGACATTATTTTAAGAAATTTAACTTAAAAAATTGATTTTCATTTTAGTTGTCTGTCTTTCCACGTTAACTCCTCCCCCTCCCCAAATGACTGCTTCCCCTAGAGCAAGGGAAGCATAATCTTTCCTGGTTGATGTGTCCCTGGGCTCAGATGTGTGATGACTTTTCATCCTTTAGAGCACAGTGTTGTTTCCTCGCTATCCCTGGGACACCTGAGGAACTGGAATCCCTGCCTCTGGGACAGTCCATTGGCAGAGTCACTTTTCATACAAGTTGGTAGGTCTGACTCCTCCACTTCAGAGCAGCCCCTCTGCTGTTCAACCAAAAATCCAAGGAACCCAAGTAACCCTCGCTGCTGCTGTGCTGGAAAAATTTGCCTGGAATTATCTGCAACTGACACAGTCCCATAAACAGCTCATTTTTTTAGCCAAGAACTTCCCACAGGAAACGATTTTGTTGTGGAAAAAGTCCTGAGCAAATGTGGGGAGGGTTTCTTTGCATGTGAGCAGAGGAATGATGCTTGTGTTGGAGCACTGCTGGCAGGGTTCAATTCCTTCTGGTTCCTGGAGACACAGTGCTCTGCTGTTCTGCCTCTTCCCTTGTGATACCTGTTGGGGATGTCTTTTGAATGGTAATGGGCACACTTTCTAAGATGCACCTTGAGATGAGATGGATTTTATGCACTCTTACCTGCATTACAAACGTGACACTTGTGGTGAGAGTTGGTCAGAGTTATTTTTGATAGAGTTTAGTCGTTATTTCAGCTTCAGTGCATTTTAATCATACTGCTTCTGTCAAACACAGCAAATATTTCCATTCTTCACTCAGGTAGCTTTTTCTTTTTCCCCGTGGCTCTCGGAAATGAAGCAAAAATTACTTCATCTATACGTTTGTGTGTCTCTGCTCTTCACCAGAAGAACAGCATTTAAAAATCCAAATCAATTTGGAGAACTGTGATTATTAGCCTAGCTAGCTGAGATTCTGCAGTGCCTGTAATACTGAAGTCTGCTGGAGTCTTTAAGGCTGGAAGAACATTTAATAGTGGGAAGGGAGCTGTGCAGGGAATTGTATGTTTTAAGGCCAGTTGCTGGAAGGGATTGCAGTTTCTAGCCCCATCAAACCAATGGAGGATAATTTTAAGCAGAGCAACCCAATATCTGAATAGGATCAGCAGTGATCAGGTTGGGATCTGGAGGCAGTAACTCTAAAGTTCTCCTGATCCTCACTCCAATGTAAGTTTTAGTTTCGGGGAAGGACTTTACTCTGTCTCCAGCTCCAGTTTTCCTGAAGGTGATAACGTTTGCACTGATTGAGAAAAGGAATGTTATGCTAATAGAAATGGGGTGGTGGTTTTGAGTGTGGTGGGTTTTGGGGTGTTTGTGTGTTTTTTTTCTATTCTCCTAGGCTTAGAAAGAATATAAAGTGGTTTTATCTTTTAGCATTTTTTCAGAAAACTGATTTATGTAAGAGTTTGTATTGGTAGCCTGCCCTCCATAGGGTTGATATGCTTGTTCTCATTACTGGTACTTCCAATCAGGGGAGGCAGTGGGGATTCAGAATTCTAATAAAATGAAAACAAAACCAAAATCCCAAAACCTCAAGAGACAAAAAGTCTGTATGGAGAAGATGAGAGGAGCTTTTATAGCCTGTATAACGTACCTAAGGCTTTGCTGTCCTAGAGGACTCTGAAAGTGGGCTGCAAATAATGTATTAAACATTTGTAAAATGGTAAATCTAGAAAGGTAGGTAGCTGATGAGGTCTGGACGTTTGTTTTGCTAGAGCTCAAACTGGCTGTGCCAACCAGAAGGAAAATACAGCTCCAAAGGCAGATCCTGTGTGCTGCTCTACCTAAATGCCTACCTCAAATTCCTCCTCACCTCCACTTCTTACAGGAGTGTAATTTTGGTGCTGCCTACCTGAAATCTCCAGCTATTTTTAGTGTTTCACTATTCTTGCCCTTTCCCCATTAGGTTTACCTTTGTATTAAGTCATAGAAGTGGCTTAAATTCCCTGCCCGCTATGAAGGTGAAGGATTGAAATGAAATCTCAGTAGAGGGAGCTGGTTCTTGAGGGAAACAGCTGGAGGGGAAGTGCTTTATGGAGAGGGACTGATCTGCAGAGTTAGGGCAGGAGAAATAAGAGGAGCTGCAGTGAGAACAGCTGAATCCCATAGATACAAATGCAGTAAGAATAGGATGCAAGTTATATTTCATAGAAAAATTCTCTACAGATGAGAAATGGGAAAGAGATGTGTTTCACATCCAAGTTTGCCCTGATGTGTTCCTTACCTGGATGGTTTTCCATTTGGATGGCTTGCTTAGGATGGGATACCATGACATGACCATCCCTCTTGAGCCCCCTAGATCTTACTGTTATCTTAATGTTTCCTTTGGGTGTCTCCTGTCTCCTCACAGGCTGTCGTCAACTCTTCTGAATTTGAGGCAAAGTTGTAGTATTTTTCATATCGAGCGGAGGTTGTTTCCATTGCAACAGGCTTTGTATTTATTGACATATATACACTAAATAGAGGGAGTCTTGTTATGTAAAACTTCTTTGGAGGATTAGTCCGTATTTTAGAAACTTATAGTTCTCAAAGATATGTTTGAAATATCACTTTGAAGACTTCCTGAATGGACCTCACGTGTTGTATGAACAGATGAAACCTAAGGTTTGCCTTGGTCCTGCACTGCTGACAGGGACTCTTTTCCTTTGTCTGCTAGAGCTGCTGCTGCTGCTGCACAAAGCTGTCAGGAGAGCCCAGCCAGATCTGCAGGAATGGGAAATAATATTCTGGGATGGATCTGAAAGGCAGGGGAGGAGTGGATGTAATTGTGTGGGCTCAGCTGTTTACTATTTGTGGTGTGAGACTACAGTTAAAGAATTTTTGTAACTCAGGCTTCTTAGGCAAAGACAATGAATTGAATGTACATGTTAGCTCAGGCTGTAGTCCCCCAAAGCCTGAGGGACTTGGGGGTTTTTAGTCTGGAGAAGAGAAGACTGAAGGGAGATCTGATCAATGCTTATAAATACTTGAAGGTTGGGTGTCAGGAGGATGGGGCCGGTCTTGTTTCAGTGGTGCCCAGTGAGAGGACAAGAGGAAATGGGCACAAACTTAAACATAAGAAGTTGCTTCTAGACATGAGGAGGAACTTCTCTCCTGTGAGTTTGGCAGAGGCTGCCCAGAGAGCTGGTGGAGTCTCTGTCTCTGGAGACATTCCAAACCCCCCGGGGCACATTCCTGTGCAACTTGCTCTGGGTGGACCTGCTTTGGCAGGGTGTTGGACTAGATGATCTCCAGAGGTCCCTTCCAACCCCATGTCATTCTGTGATTCTGGTATTTTTCTGTGGACTGGCTAGATAAGGGTGGTGCTTGTAATCTTTTGTTTGGTTCCCTAAAACCCCACTGAAAACTAACTTAAATGTGTGTAATCATGCTGCTTCTGCTACTATGCCTTTTTTGTATCTCCCTCCCAATCAACTTCTGCCTTGGTTAATTGTAAGGTGACCTGATGAAGAGATAGAAGTTTCAAACCTAGTAAGTTTCCATTAGTTTCATGGGACCAGGTGGCTGATAGGAGAAGATGAGGGCGCCATGCATGTCCCAAGATGGGGAAAGCTTTGAAAAATCCATAGAAAGCACAGAGATATGAGATGCCTTGGGTCAAAACTTTCTGGAAACCAGACTTCCTTACTTTGCCTGCTAATGGTGCTGCTTGCTTTGCCTTTTAAATGCACTGAGTTTGTGATGACAGGATCAGGATTACTCTGATCATTTGGTTTATGTGATGAAATTTTCCATACAAACACTGCATGCCCAATTTCAGGTAGGTCTGAGGCTCCTGAATGCTCTGCTCAGCCTGAAAGTGTGGTGATTCATAGGAGTTTCACACCACTGCCAAACTTTCTGATTTATGAGAACATAAAATGTTAAAACGTTCTTTTTCTCCTTATAATTGGCCATCCCGAGTCTCTTGAGGGGAAGGCCCATTTTACATTAAAATAAAATAAAATGTCAGTTACACTGGGGATGGCAGGGACTTCTCTTTGGTTAATTAACCATGACATTATTTTTACACTTTAAGATTACTTCTTTGCTTTTCTGCCTTCTGCAGGTAATAATCAGAGGGTGCCTGTATGAACCTGCAGTTTTTATTCCCTAGTTAATATTCCACAGAGTTGCATCTTACAGAAACTTTCTAAGTAAAGGCCAGGGAAATCAAACAGGAATGAATGGACAGTAGTTAATTTCAGGCTTTAAAGTTATTTCTTTGAACTTAGCTCACTTAAACATAAACCTAGAAAAGTACTTGGCTTCCTTGATAAACTTCAGTCATCCTGATGAACATGTGCAATGACGTTTGGATAACGGAAGAGAGAGCATTACCAAGGTGATGCTTAATTAAGTTAAATCCACATAATAATCGTTCCTATTCTAGTGAAGTATGGTAGCATTTAGGTGAAGTAAACCACTTAAAATATTCTGCAAATGTTCATTGTGTTGCTGCTGCTTCTCTGACTGATGCTGATGGGGATGAGGAAATGCTCTATTGAAATCCAGGGTGCTAGGCAACTGTTAAATATCACTTGACATGCCAACATTAATGCAGGCTCATATTTTCTTTGATTTTATTTTTTAGTAAATTGTTCATTATTATTAAAAATGAAGGGCAAAGCTTAAAAAACCCACACAAATAAGATAAAGAGAAGAATAGGAGGACATGATGTCTGATGATCACAGGGCTGATGTCTTCTACAAATCTGGAAAAGACAAACAGGTGTTGCTTTTGTCCTAAAACATCTCTTGCCATTCCAGATTCTTATCAAAGGAGTTTTACACAGATTCTGGCTTCATATAATGTCAGTTTTATCCAGCCTAATTTGTCCATGGCTTTAGAAAAACCTGTTGCTATTCAGGTGCCAGCTTGGCTCACCCAGATAAGTTCATGGGGAATGTCCTACCCTGGTGGCAGCCCATTTTTCTGGGAAGGGAGAAGTCAAACTGCATGCTCATTCTTTGTCATGCTTTAAAACATTCTTGCTTTTTTTTTTTATTTTATCAGAAATTGGTAAATGATTAAAGAAAAGGGAGGTGAAGTCTGCAGTTATTTCACATTTGTAGTTAGAGGATCTTTTCTGGACATAATCTGGATTCTTTGGTCTCCTTTATCCCTGTCTGTGGTGGATGGAGATGGGAGGGCAGAGCTCTGGTTTAAAACCACTATTCATTCCTATTTTTTTTTTTTCTATTTTTTTTTCTTCGTGGGCTTTTTGGCTGAAGTGAAATGCTCTGGAAGTTACTAGAATAGTTCATGATGTTTTTCCATAGGAGAAAGCAAAATATTCCTAATCTTACCAAGCAGTAGTTTTCTTTAAACCTCTTGCTTGCACTTTCTGAGCATTTGCATCAAACCATCCATGTACAGTCTCACCCAAGTGTGAATTCAGAAAAGCAGAGAACAATGTTTGGCTCCTTTCCTGAGAAGGGCAGATGAAGTTCTTGGCATCCGTTTATTCTTTGTTTCTGAATACTGGATTGGGCATAGTTTCCGACATTCTTTGCCTGTTTCTTTCTCCAAGTTTTGGTCAGCCTGAATTCTAGAACAGCTGGATCTTTTGTGAAAACCAAATGTCAAGATGTCCCTTGGGCCCTAGATCAGCAACTTCTTTCTTCCAGTCCTTCATGTCAGAGAGTGACTGATTGTGGCTGACAGTGCTGTGCTTCATAAACCTTTCTTTCCATTTGTTTCTGACAAAGGTAAGGAAATATCTTCTGATATTGCTTTAGATGAACAACTTGTCCTCTGGTTTCTTGCTGAGAGCTCCCTACGATCTTATTATTCAGAACTCGTGAATTCCTGAGGGGAATAACTTCGGTAAACTGGGCTGGGAATTTAGGTAATGCAGCAACATTTCCTTGAATCCTCTACTTATAGTAGAAAAGAAAAAGAAGTTAAATGTAAATGGAGCAATGAAATATATGGCAGATATTATTTAATGAAAATTAAGCATTCTGCGAGTTTGTGCATGGTTTGCATTAAAAGAGAACAGAGGACCTGGTTAGAATTTAGTCCACACGAGCAGTGCTATCAGTTACTGTGGATAGCCCTCACTTCATTCTTTAGATGAACAATAAGAAATTGTTTTTCAAAATACGAACTAATATTGGCATTTTCTGGGGGAATATAAATCCTTTCTGCTTTCCCAAGCACTTGTGCATCACCTGTAGATAGATATTAAAGATGGAAAAGCCCTATTCAATAACGAGCAAGGCCATTACAGGTTTTATTCTCTGCAGTACAGTTTCTAGGACTGTGCTCTCCTATTTTTGTGTTCTCTCAACAATAAGGCTGCCATACCTTTTTCTCAGGAGACTTTTCCACTGCCTAATAGGAATTGCTATCAGGAAATACTTGAGATATCAATCCTACTGTTTCCAAGAGCTCGAATGCAGCAGTGTACAGACAGTTACTCTGTCTTGAGCTGGTGCTGATCCTTCAACACAGGGAAGCTCAGTCTGAGCTTTGGGCTGCTTGAGTTTGCAGCAAGGTCCTCACCAGGGGCGAAAAGTTTGCTACATCCTTGTTGGATTTATTTCACCTTTGTTAATTCTTCATGACACTTCTTTGTCTTTATTCATGAAATATTCTGGTTAACAACAGGACAGTGACTGGGAGCAACACTGGTGAAACTGGGCTGCTCCCAAAACTTATCACAGGAGCCACAATTTCATACTGTTCATTCCAGTTGTTCCACTGAAGCCCATTACATACGTCCTCTCTGTGTTTCTTATTGTCATCTTTCAGGCATTTACAAGTTACTGGTATCTGCCTTTCCTCATGGCTTGAACAGGTTATGGACACTTAGTCCTTTTAATTTCTCTTTATAGTTGAGTCCCTTCCTCTAGTTTGTCTTGCTTGTCTCTGAACTCTGTCCGTTTTACTGACAAACAGCAAACACTGTGATCTACCAGCGAGGACTGAAGGGAGTTCAGCACGTGGAGTCACTCTGGAGCCAGAGGAGCAGGGATTTCTACCTCCCCAGTTGATAAACAGCAGCTGTACTAGGGCTGAAATATAGGTATTAATTTTACTGCAAGCGTGTGTGGTTGTGTGAATCTTGCAGCTCATCCCTGAAGTCAGTTATGACAGTGCCTGCAGAACACCAAGGAAGCAGGTTACGTTGTTAGGGATACTTCATTACTTCATCCCAACCACTAAACTACTAATGAACTTTCTCCTCTGTCATACCTTCCCAGTATGTCTTTGATATGCTTGTAATCTTTGGAGATGTTTGGAGAATTCTTAAAACCTCTGGTGGCTGAGCTTTTTCCAAGGTGCCTTATTGCTGGCTTAATGAGGAAAGGAACCACGAGAAGGATGCTCCTGACACGCAGAACCAAGCCTGTTTAGAAATCTACTGCAGCTTTTCTTGGTGAGGGCTCCCTCACTAGTTTTGTGGGGAGAAACACTGGAAATAATCCTGTCCTTTTGGTGGAAGTAGGGATGTGTGTTGTGGCTTAGCTTTGCAGCCAAGCCCACTCAGTAACCCAGGGTCAAGGTACTGCCCTTATGCAGTTGTTACCCCATCACCTGCTGAAGAGAAGGCGAAGAGTGACTGTGTTGATGATGGAGAGAACAGGGAGCATGTTTTGTGCACGTGTGTGCTAGCGTGAGGGGAATTTTAACTGCAAAAAACCTCTGTTTTGCTTTGGTCAGAAGTTGCCAAATTAGCTTTTTGATGTGAGGAACAAAGATAAATACCTGGACCAAGTTTTTTCCAGTTCTCATCGATATGAACCCGAATTTGGGCTACAGAATCCAACACAGACTCTGTGAATTTATACTAGTGAGTACAAAATTTGAACCTCTGCCTGCACAGGCTTTTCCGTGGTATTAGCTCTAAATTTCCTCTTTGTCCCAAACTGGCCTCTTTGTCTGTGTTGCCATACACATTAGATCTTTTGGGCTGGGTTTAATAAAGGAGATCTATGGTGAGGAGATGGATCAAGGAGTCTGACAATGTGACCTCTACCAACCAAAGCTGGGGTACCAAACTAATGAGTGCTCTGCTCACAGTATTTGGTTAACCTTAGAGATGCCCTGCATCATTCATTCCAATGTGTGTGACTTCATCTCCCACCAGCTCCTTGCCTGTAGGGAAATAAGAAACCCATCTGTCTTGGAGGTGCCATGTTCACACTCTCAACCTGCTCCATTTGTGTTTTCCCAGTCTCTTGCAAGAGAAAGGGCAGATTCGTGCCCTCTGTCTCCTCTTCTCCTGTGTTTTTGTGGATCTGTTGCCTGTCCCTTCATAAAATATATCTTATCTGCAATAGTAGCCTCATGTAATTGAGGGTCATCTCTTGGGACAGTGTTGTTGTTTACAGCTATTGCTCCTCTCCGTTGAGATGCACAGGGTTATTTTCATCAAGTAGGACAGTTCCCATGGCTTCAAATGATATTGTTTTATTTTTGTTTTTGCTTATCTCTTACTTTATACACATGCAAGTCTCTAATGTGTTTGACATCAGGTGTTAACAGTGCAGGCAGACATTCTGGTTTTCAGTTTTCTGTTGGACAAAATGTCAGAGGGTTAAAACCTGCACTTCAGTAGCATTGTTCTTGAATTAAATAGTGCTAAATATGGGTGGGAAACTGATTCCAAGGTCTTTTAAATAAGCACTTTGTTTTTATATTACTTCCCAATACCTCTTTAAATGAAGGATAATGGAGATTATTGGTTGCTTCTCACTAGGCAGTGTTTAAATTCAAGTCCATCAAATTCTAGCCTGGTCTCAGATGTATCTCTGGGCAGGCAGAATACACAAGAAAAATGGGTTTGATAAAAGCAGTTGTTAATTTAGTTGCACTATCTGCTGAGGAGACTGTGTCAGGGAGTGCAAGTAGCAGTCTAAGGGACAATTATTTTTCTATATGGGATGAACCAAGATTGGAAATGGCCCTTTGCAGCCATGCTGTGCTCTGTACATCACCTCCTGTGTGAGCTAAGCTTTGCCAATCCTTATGAAAATGGTCATCCTTGCACCATTAGGGACATTTTTTGTAAATGCAGACTGGCACACGTGAAACACAAGATTTCTCCCATGAGTTGAACATGCCTGCAGTCACCAGATATCTTCTCTTTGGTTTCCCATGTCTGTCTTGTTCATTTGTACACCTGCTTTGGGCACAAGTCCTTCCTCTGCTTTCCATCCTGGAGGAATCTCTGTGTCCTGCCTTCTGCTGGGTCACATTTATTGGTGATGGCTCCAACCAGAGCTGACCCCACCACCAGGGGTTACCTCAGACACCCCACAGAAGTTGTCTTTGCCTCTAAAGGGGGGCAACTAGACAGTCTCCAAGAGAAAGCAATATGATCAACTTGGGGCTGTCTTGACACTCTTTTTCAGTGGCTGCCAGGCTGAAAAAGGACTCTTCAGGTCCACCAGGGTGTGCTGGATTCAGGAGGTCACTCACATCGCCTGAGCTGAGTGCTCTGCATAACATCAGATCTGTGGTGGTGTAGCTCTGTCATTCATCTGTAGATTAAAGAACCTGTCCTGGATTTTAACCTGTTCTGCATAACGAAGGGAAAAAGTGCTAATGTTCAAACCCAACTGACGCAGTGAAGCATTGACATGTTTTGGTAGTTGAAAGAAGTGCCAAGGTTTATTGTAGTCAAACAGGGGATTGTATTTGCATTTGATTCTGCAGCTCTAATCTCATCAGATTTGAGACAGCCAAGATAAACCTAAGGAGCTTCTTACTTAACATATCTTCTTTACGCAGTCATGCTCAGCAGTGTTGCTGTATATTCCCAGGACAACTATGACCTGTTTTTTTAGTGTGTATTGGAGTGTTTCTATTTTTAATATACAGGTCTAACTTTAAGGAGGAGAAAAACATGCTTTTTGTAAGTTTTTTATGCTGAGAACCACAATTAAAAGTAATTGCTTCTATTTCCAAAGTAAAACATGCCTTTTAAAGAGTATAATGTTCACTAGTACTCAGGGGAACACTTGTGCCATGAAGAGACAGTTTCCATAGTTCACTTTGTAGGTGCTTCCATCTGCCTCCCTTCAAGCAGTTCTTCCTGAGAAATGAATGAAGCAGTTTCCTGACAAAAGCCTGTATAAAAGGAAGAGGAACATGACATACCAGAAGTAGAAAAAGAAAATAAAAATTATTATTGCATCAATCTAAAGGCACTTGTGCAAATTGCCTCATAAATCTAAACAGTGCAGACTGCTGTGGTAAGTAGAGACGTTTTAAGGTTGAGATGTTTCATATACAGCTCCGATGTTAATTGGAAACGGAAAAGATTATATTGATAAATGAATCTTGCCTTGCATCTTTTTATTTGCTCATAAAAGAAAGATAGAAATCTCATGAACTAAAGTTTTTTTTACCTATAAACCATTATAAATAAAGGAGAGTCAAGCCAATACCCGAACTTTGAGGGGAGACAGAGCAACATAAAATGGATTTGGAAACTAGTCCTGATCTGGTAACAACTTTTTCTAAACCAGCCTAATATAGAGGCCCAGATGAGAATATCCCACATTTGGAAATTGGAATTTTATGCCTGGAAAAAAAGGTACCTATAAAACAATGGTTTAGATTCTGCAGAAAAGGCAGACATGGCTTTCTGCATAGCTCATGCCTACTTGGGATAACCTACTGTGGTAGGAGGCAGCCAAGGGGAAGCAGGCAGGGAGGTCTCTGTGTTCATCCCCCTCAGAGGGGTGGGCAAAACACATACGAAAGCACAGGTGTGGGGCACACCTTTGCTCTTCCCAGGCTATGAACTTTGTCTTTTTTTTAAGTAACTACTTCACAGGGAATTAAAACTGGACAGGTACTAGTTTTGCCGACTACCGTAATGTTTATGTAGCTGCATAAACTGTAGAAATCAGACTTTTGCTAAATACTACAGAAAGGAAGCACAGAACGGGGTCCCTTTGCAACTTTTAAAAATGTTAAGAAACTGGTGGGGTTTATACAGCCTTATCATTGCTTTCTGATTTGCTGAACTGGCCAAATGTATTTTCCAGTTCCCTTTGGACTTCCTCTGTAGTTCAACCTCCTGTGCAGATAAATCTTCAAGCAAAAATGGAGCTCAGTCTATGAAGCAATGCTCCAGGCTTGGAGAAGACCTGGGCCTCTATATCTGAAAGCCTGGTTTTCAGAGGCTGTGTTCAGGTGGCCAGTGACTTAGGAGACTTTTAGAAGCAAGTAGGGGGTGGGAGGTTGGGACACTGGTAGGATGCTCAGGAGACCCGGTGCCCTGACCACGTGCTCTCCAGAGATTTCGTGGAGGATTTGGGGCAGATCACTTTGCATCACAGTTACTCAGTTGTAAAACGGGGACAGCTGTCCTCCTCTATTTCTCAGAGGACTTGTGAAAATAAAGGCATTAAAGATTGTGAACCCATCTGTTGCTATGGTGATGAGGCTTATTTAGGCACCGAAGAACCAAGATTAGAAACTAATATGCTTCCTTCTACAACTTCCTTAGAATATGGATGGGCGGTGCTGACGTACGGGGTCTGATTCTGCCTCTGGTAGTATGGTTATTGATTCTCAGCGGGGACAGGATCAGTCCTCGGTAGATTACAACAGACACGTTTTGTTAAACTGTATTATTTTAAATGCCTTAAATTGGGTCAGTTGCATAATGCCTTATGGTGACCTGTTATAGCAGATAAAAATGATGTGCAGGATTTTAACACCTGTCATAAGTGCTAGATGCTTCTACGTTTCTTGTCAGGTGTTTGGAGCTAAAAGTTAATGCAGTGGAAATGTGGAAATTCAGCAGTGGGGGAGGTTTGTAAAATTCCTGGAGGTACTGGGGGAAAAATAGTGGGGAAAGCACAAAGGAGAAGGGATTTCCTTGTATCAGATCTGTGGGAGAGCTGTCTCAGGGAGCACGCTAGAGATGAGTCAGAGGACATGGAGCAAAGTGCCTGGGGAAAGCAGAGTCAGTGGGATACCTGTGGGGAAGGCTGAAATAACCTCCTTTTATGTGATGGCTTGGTCTGCAGGCGTAGATTTGATACCCAGAATTGATAATTTTTGTAAATCCCATTTGTTTATCTTTTCCCAGTGCTGTGAGCATATCATTGGTATATCAACACCATTTAGTATTGTTGAGTAATGTAGTTTGGAAGGAGCCTCTAGATCTTCTGGTCTGCTCTCTGCTTGAAGGAGGCCCAGCTCCAAAGCTAAACTGGGTTGCTTGGATTCTTGTCTAATCAAGTTTTAAAAAAACTCAAGGATGGATATGGCACAACATTTCTGGGTCCCGCTCTCAGTGCTGGTCCAGTGTGAAGAAATTTTTCCTTTTATCTCCCCAGAATTTTCTGTGCTGCAACTTGTGACTGTCATGTCTTCATTGCACTACTCTACCATTGGACTTAATCTACCAAGCAAGTTCAGTGCCTTGAAGCCTTGAATGTGTCAACAGGATACTGGGCTTACTGGCAAAGGCAGGGCTTTTGTTCATGGATATGTGGGTGCACAAGTCTTACTGCTGACCAGACTGGAGCTGTAGCTGTGTGTGGGACAGCCCTGAACCCCCTACCAGGTTGCCTCTCGTCCTTGTGTTTGCCCTTGGACAACAAAAGCATATATAGAGTGGGGAACTTTCATAACCTCTTGGTTCAAGTAGATGAAGCATCTGGGGTCAGCTGTAAGATGTTTGCTTTTAAACAGCCTATCAAAATATGAAATGGTTTCTCTAATCTGATACTCAGAGAAGTCCCAGACATCTGTGTCCGTTTCCAGATGGACTAACTTAATATCTCTGTGAATTATTTGGCACATTTTAAATATAATCCTCTTTTCCCTGCACCTGAGACAAAACTATCATAGTGCTGTGTCAGGATAGCTTGGTGAATTGTTCTGATCCTTATACTAAGGAATAAACTATTCCTTTGCAGACTTTCTGACCCCTCTGTAATATTCAGTCTCTTTTTAAACCTAACATGATTTTTCCATATGTATTTGTGTCTGAGCTTTCTCACCCAGCTGTTTTTGTCCACTGTTTTGTTCCTTTTTCCAGCTGCCCTGCAGCTCTGAGATCTCTGCTGCAGAAGGAGCATAGGAGGTGGTCAAAAAAGTAGAGCAGCTAAATGATTATATGTTCCTGCTTGAGCAGCTGACTTTTCCCAGGTCTTTAACCAAAGCAAATGTGACCACTAAATACGCAAATCTCTGAAGAAAGAGAAACCCAAGAAGCTGATCTTATTTTCTGTATTTTGCTAAGTCATTTTAGTCAGAAGCAATAGGAAAGCAAACATTAGTTTCTCACATCCAGGTGAGACGTTGGTTCTAATTGTTGAGAAAAAAATTGTTTCTCAAGTTATCTGTGCATTACAGGTAGTTTTGCCACTAGTTTTCTTTAAATGAATAAATAAAACGAACTTTGTGGAATGACAGAGTAAATATACTTCTTTACCATGGACTGCCTATTTAGTAAATCATTGAGAGGAAGATTCATGTTTTCTAGAGTTTATATTGTTATAATAGCCAACCCCGTTCTATGTATTCATCAACAACCTGGATGAAGGGACAGAGAGTACCCTCAGCAAGTTTGCTGATGACACAACACTGGGAGGGGTGGCTGACACACCAGAAGGNTGAGGGACTTGCGTCTTTTTAGTCTGGAGAAGAGAAGGCTGAGGGGGGATCTGATCAACACCTGTAAATACTTCAAGGGTGGGTGTCAGGAGGATGGGGCCAGTCTTTTTCAGTGGTGCCCAGTGAGAGGACAAGAGGAAATGGGCACTAACTTGAACAGAGGAAGTTCCATCTAAACATGAGGAGGAACTTCTTTCCTGTGAAGGGTGGCAGAGCCCTGGGAGAGGCTGCCCAGAGAGGTGGTGGAGTCTCTGTCTCTGGAGACATTTGAAACCCTCCTGGACATGTTCCTGTGCAACTGCTCTGGGACGACCTGGTTTGGCAGGGGGTTGCACTAGATGATCTCCAGAGGTCTCTTCCAACCTCATATCATGCTATGTAATATTATTTTGTTTAGTCATTCTTGGCTCTTTCAGGCAGTGAAGTTAAGGCTCAAATTCTACTTTCTTGTGCCTCTGGGACATTGCAATGACTTACACCTCTCATTTGCTTCTCCTGCGTTTGCAGCGCAGGGAGTGGAAACATCCCGATTCTGGGCTTCCCTCGTGCCACTGAAGTCTGGGAAAATGTCCATTGCCAATAGTGATTGCCTCTAATGAGAAGTGTATCAACAGCTAGGGCTGATTTGCAGTAGGTATCAATCTATATCATGTCCAAAAGTTAAAGTTTCTTCCTGCCTTATGTTCTGTTTGTCATCCTTACCCCTGACCTTTCGGAGTAATTCTCCCTCATCCTCTCCGCGCCACCTATTTGACAGCATGAAAGAATGAGCAGGAAATAAAATTTGTTTCTTGATATTAATTGCTCCAGTACATGGTGGGGTTTTTTGTGTGTGCCTGTCTTCTTCAAAGTTGGCTCCTGCTCGAAGAACGTGCTTCCCGCTGTGCGGAGTTAAAGGGCTTTTAGCAAAGGAGCGGTGCCGCTCGGTGATGGGGATGATGTTGTGCTTTGATCAGCAGCTTTTGTGGCTGCTGAACACCCTTGCTCTGATCTGAATGCTGTGTCTGCCCCTCCGGATTCTTGATCTGTGTGGTTTGTTTGCTGTAGTTCTTGTCACAGCATTATGCAAAGCTTGTTAAAATGCTGACGCTTCCCCCCGCCCCTGGATTATTTTTCCTGTGTTATTTTTGTGACCTCTGGCTGAGGCGTAGCCTCTGTATCCCTCATATACTAATTTGCTGCTCTTTATATCAGAAATAGGATGCTCTAACTTGTTATCTACAACTATCTAGGTTATAAAAATATATATTCAGCAAATATATCCTCTTTGTTTTGTTACTTCTGTAAGAAAACAAAGCGTTCGGCACCTCGGTAGAGCTCAGACTGGCCAAGCCTGCAAACAGCACCCGGCAGATTTCAGCACTCACATCAAAGCCCTAAAGTTCCTAATCCTGGTACCCGTGTCCATACCCCCAGGGCTGTACTCACTACAAAAGACCACTTCTGTGATTTCCTTCGACAGCAGGTGGTACCAGTTGAGGTGGCCAAGGTGAGTCACTGGGCAAATGGGAGCAACTGGCTTGTCTTTGTACCCTGCCAGAGGGGATTCAAACCCCCTTCCATGGGACAGAAGTGGTTGCCACGTGAGTCATTGCATTCCGTCACCCCACAGTACATGTCACACTTTCATGATCATGAAGAAAACATAACATACCTTAGGTTTACCCTAAGATAAATTTAATGAGATAAGGGACAGCATGGGCCTCATCTGATTTATCCGCAATAAAATATAAGTGGCAATAGCCTTGAGATCTAGATGCATGAAAGCAGGTATTTAATGCTTATGGCCTATATTTGCAACAAAAGATGCATTAATGTGTAAAATATATTGCCAAGATTGTTCAAAAAACAGTATTGGCAGCAGTGATGAGGCACTTTCTGATCAGTCATGTGGCATGGCTTGTCAGTCGGAGAGAAATTGCTGCTCTCTTCCCCCATGGCCTTTGCGGACACAGGGTCAAGGTGGTGAGAGCACCCGGCAGCAGAGCTGGCTCCTTTGCAGCATCAAAACTTCCCTGTTTGCTCTTATTTGCTAAATATACAAGAAGCAGAATTTCTAATTTTCTGAACATCTCAGTCCAAGAATAACAGCTGAACTTTTCTCTGCACTTTACATGCCATGTACTGCATTTGCTGTCTTCTGCTGCAGCTGAGACATCCTGTGTGGCAAACAGTAGATGTTCTGCCTTTCCCCTTAAATCATGCTGGCAGGGAGAGTGACTCTGATTCTGCTCTGACACCAGCGTCGTTCTGAGTGAAAGCCTTGGGAGAAACACGTTTTCTTTAGAAAGCGCTGTCTGCTTTATTAATCTTAAGCTTATTTTTCTGTATTAGATCACTAAAAAGTCCATTCTTTTGTGGGCCCTAACAGTGTAAACTGCTGGCAAACAACAGGACCTGTTTTACCTTTGCATTAGAGGGACAGGCTGAGGGGGCTGGGACTGTTCAGCTTGGAGAAGAGAAGGCTCCGGGGAGACCTTAGAGCAGCCTTCCAGGATCTGAAGGGATTTACAGGAGAGCTGGAGAGGGACTCTTTGTCAGGAAGTCTAGTGACAGGACAAGGGGTAATGGTTTTAAATTGGAAGAGGGGAGATTTAGATGAGATATTAGGAAGAAGTTCTTTCCTGTGAGGGTGGTGAGGCAGTGGAAGAGGGTGCCCAGGGAAGTTGTGGCTGCCCTGTCCTTGGAAGTGTTTAAGGCCAGGCTGGATGGGGCTTTGAGCAACCTGCTCTAGGGAGAGGTGTCCCTGCCCATGGCAGGGGGGCTGGAACTTCATGATCTTGAAGGTCCCTTCCAACTCTGACCATTCTATGATTCTATGATTATAAACTCTTTAGGCACTTCTTTAAGTAATGCAAACAAATTGGGGTGCAAATAACATGCACTAGAGTGATTTGAAGAAGGAGAAATCATTGTGCTTAGGGAAAGATGCTTTAATCACTTCATCCTTACACACAGTGATAGGACTTGGCTGTGGAAATGTTGTAAAATGCTCGTTCTGACAGCGGTCTGAATCAGCAGCATGGGAGCTGGCTGCTCCACAACGGCAGCTGAGGAGCCACCGCTTGGTTTTCCAGCATGGTAACTATATAGAGAGGGGCACCGGATCTGTAAAAACACATCCCACCTAGCAAACAAAACCAAAAAACCCCAACCCACTAGCTTAAATGGCATTGAGCTTGAAATGGGAGCAAGAGAACGTAGCTAACCTTCTTCCATCTGCTTCTGTCACTGCAGTAGGACTCTAGTATTAGTTTCATAATGCTGTTCAGACATAGAAATACCCTTTCCTTTACGTCCTCTCAAATTATTCCACCATTCCACGGGAAGGTATTTCTCGTGCAAAGAGATATTCCCAAATCCCCTCACCAAAGAGGCAGGTGGATTTAAAAAAAATGAACAGAGATAACCCTTCTGCCTTGAGGCAGCTGGATATTTAGCCTATTGCTACTTTTTAAAAGCCTTATCTTCCCAAAGCTCTCCTTTCCACCTCCCTTTTCCCTTTTTTTGCCACTGTAACTCAGGCAGCTGGCGACATCCAGGTCGCTTGCATGCTGCTGCTGCCCAAGCCTCTGAGCCTCCAAATTATTCCCCTGACATAAACAAGGTTATTTTTCTTTCCCCCCCCCCCCCCTTGGAGCAGAATATGGCCCTTTTCAATCTTGTCTGTTGATGCTGACTCTGCCTTCAATCCCAGCTTCTGTAATAACATTAATTGGGGCTGAACACACAGAGGGTAGAGCCCAGGCAGCACTCCGTGGGTACGGAGAGATGCAGAAGGCCGGTGGAGATGGAACGTGCTCGTTATTTAAGGCTCACTAATAATCACAGCAGTTTTGTCTCGGTTGCCAGTTTTTAGATTTGTGTGTTGAAACATCTTGAACAAAATGTTAGGCAGAGCATTTCTGCAGTGTCCTGCTGACTGAATTCAAGGTGCTGCCGCATTTGCCATCTGCCTGCGAGCTCACAGTGGTAATTATAGCGAGTCTGGCAAGTGCTGGAACCAGAGGTATGTCAAATGCGTTTTCCTTCCTTTTGAAGGTAATTTTCATTTTCTCAACTCATTTGAAACTGCATATGATTATCGGCTGCAGGTGTGAGAGGCACACAGAAGCAGGCAGATGTTGTGTGCACACTCATGGAGCAAGATATCAACTCCTAGAGTGTCTAGAAGAGCTTATGTACTAATCTTGGCAATTTTAAATCAAATGCAGTGCTGGAGAAAATTCCCTCATTATTACTGCTCCTGTCCTTGTGCATAGAATCTTAATGGCTCTCTTATTAGTGTGACAATATAAAAAAAACCAAACACTTTTTGATTTTGCTGAGCATTAGTGGAATAAAATATACTGGAATAGTAACATATACCTTCTAAAAGCTCCTGAAAGTGAAAGTCACTCACAGCTTGCTGAACTTTCCGTGGGTTTCTAGTTTTAGTTGAGTTGCTGGTGTTACTGGTAGATTGTTTTAAAATCTTGCAGGGTTAAAAAGGATTGGGAATGGCAGAGAGAAGCTGTCGTGAACAGCTTTCCTCAGCTCGGTGCAGGCCATTCAGAGCAGCTGGTTGTGTTGTGCAGAGTCCCTGGAGGAACCAGGAGCCTGGAGGCTGATCCTTAGGGACACAGCTACGGATCAAAGGGTAAAATCAGCACTGTGTGATGAACAGTTTCATTTGGGGCATGAATGCTGCTGAGGAGTTGGGGTCCTAGAACTGACTTTTGTTTGGGAAGTGATTAAAGACCTGGTGGATTTCAATATTGACCACCTTGGAGGAGGAGGTTTGGCTCTGGCACGGCACGAGGCGGTGAGCCTGGGTCTGTGTGGGTACTCCAGCCCTGCAGAAGGCTGCCCGTTCTCATTCTGGGGAGCACAGGGCTGCGGTTGGGCTTCATTTTGAAGCTCTGCAAGAGCAAATAGGTGGAAGGTACACTCTTCTCAACATGTATCTTCTCTACTGATCCACTGAGAAAATTGGGGTAGAAGAGAGGAATGAGTGAAGGTTTGTTCTCCTTGGATTTCCTGGTGGGACCTGCTTGGTGTGACCCACTGGATGGGACAGAATTCATTTGAAGATGGGTATTTTTCACTCCCACCCCAAGTTTGCCCCCTTTCTGGCTCTGGTGCCTGGCCAGAAGGTGGGAAGGGGGATACTGTGAGAGATTCCTTTGGGCCACTGCTGCCCTTTGTTTCTCCCTTAGAAGAAGAGGGGAACTTGATCTGCTCCCCAAGCTGCTTTCCTTTGCGAGAGTGGAAAGATCTGTGCACGGAAAGAGAACTGAAGGTGATGGGCTCAGTGAGGGAGACTTACAGACCATTCAGGCTGTGGATAGATTTTAAGGGGTATAGAGAAGGGTCCTTTAGGAGATTGTGAGCACCAGGTCCCTCTCAACCTGCTTAAACATGACATTCTTGCATGCTTTGAAGTAAAGCCTTTACATTTGTGCTTGCAGGTTGAAGGGTCAGGCCAGCTCAGCAGTTAAATCTGTCAAAGGCAAGAACAGGCTTGAGCTTTCCTGATTTTATGCCTTAACTGAAAGAACAGTGTTATTGTCATCTTTCCTGTTCAAGATTTAAACTAATTCTGGGGCAGTAGAATATCTAGTACTTTTCAGACAAGAATTTCTATAAGCATCTGGACCAGTGAAGCCTTGTTTCCCATGGATTTGCATTTCACAGTAGCTTACGAGCTCCGAACATTCCTACAGCTGGGGTTGACGTGATCTTTTTTCCTCACCTTATTCCATACCTTAATCAGTAGACTCTGGTGGCTGAGCTTGTCCGGAAATCCTTCTCTAGTGAGGGCAACTACTTGGATACCAAAGTGCCTTGCACGAAGTGGAGGATTTCACTTATCCTGAGCTCTCCATCATTCTGTGAGAGGTAGCTGAAATTAGCTGTTGGGGTCAGAAGTTATTGAGGAGCATATATAAAGCGTGATCACATAAGCCACACTTCCATAGGAACCGGCTAAAAATACATCTGTATGAACACTCAGCGTCTATCACCATGAACTATTATGTAAGTAAGTTTTTGTTTTTTTTTTTTCTCAGTGAGAACATTGCAGCTGCTTGTTAATAATTTGTGGTGGAATTTACAGAGAAGTTTACAAGCCGTCGCATGTGAAATCGACTGTGTGCTTCTTATATCCTCTGCCTTCTCTCCTGCTGGCTAAAATGGGAAATTAACAGAGCATCCTTTCTCAAGACTTAAAAAACATCTAGAAGATTAAATATATCCTGAGGCTTAAAAACTTCTTCCCCTGGTAAGACAAGAAAAGTCATGGAAAGTGTGCCATATTGCAACGTGGGAATATTTGCTATTTGCAAGTAAAGGGTGGCTTCAGACCATGAAGTTGTCACCAAATAAATTATTCAGATGATGAATACACTCTTACCTCGGTATAAATGTTCTTAGGATAGCAGATTTTTGGGGAATGGTGCCTTAGGTTGTGTGAGTGAGACAAAGAAGGTATTTTACCATGAGGTGACATGTATTATAACATCATACATCCTCCAGGACTAAGATGAATTTCTCTGCTTGTAGCTGCTTTTGTCTGTGTTTCCAGAAGCACGTTAGGAATTGTCTCCTGTGGCAACTGAAGGATGGGACTGGATGAAGCGTTCTTAGGGAAAAAATCACTGAAAACATCAGATTTGAAAAACAGTATTAAAATCTATTTTGTCTCAACTTACCAGACTTTATTTTCTAAGTATCTGGAGGCTTTTCTTTTCCTGTCTTGGTGTTTTATTTTAAGTTTCTTTCCAAATCACATTAAGGTTCAAATTGTAAAACTAACATCTTGAGTTTGGTTGAGTTTGTTTTGTTTTTGTTTTTGTTTTGTTTTTTAAATTCAAATTTTAACTATAAGACAATATAAGACTGTCCATGTGACAGTAAAATTTCTGAATTACACATGATCCTGTACTATGCATATTGTTCCAAAGAGGAAGGAGGAAAGTGTCCATATGTCTTCTGGACCTCATAAAATAGCATGCCACTGAGCAAATTTGGAGTTGTGAACATTAACAAGTGATGAATAACTCACAGACCCGGAGTTAATCATCAAAGATATTATTTAAATTAAAAATGAATTCACGAATTCAGCATGCTGTCTGTGGACAAATCATTGATACCAAAGAAAAAAGGGTGAAATTAATCAAATAAATAATTCATCGTGAATCAGGCGGTTCTAATTATAACAAGGTGTTAAAAAATGGATCAGCTTCTGAAAGCATGGCTGAGTTCTGCTGTGCATACCTATCGCCACAAATGCAGCAGCTCAAGTGTAATCCCTGTTTTAATTGCTTTTGGTTCAAGACAATAGTCAGGTACAGGAGTTCTAACAAAGGCATTGACTTACCCCATTTGTTAGAAGCTGTTCTGTTTGTTTGCTTGCCTGACAAATCACCCCAAGCTGGTGGCTCTGCACGGGGAGAAAGACCAGCCCTCCCTTTGCAAATTTTCAAAGCAAAATTCTGCAGGAAACTGAGGTTTCCTGACCTTCTCTCTCATCGGCTGCCAGCCCGAAGGTCTCAGAGGGGCTGGTGATTAAAAAGGTGTGGAGCAGACCTTTCCCCAGCTCTCTTTTGTTCCTCGTAGAGCAGCACTTGCAGATGCTCCCGTGGGACTCTGGCTCTTGGGTGGAACAGCCAGCAGGAGGAACACTGCACTAGTGGATGCGGGGACCTTGTCAGGAGCATTGCACAGCAACCCCTGTGCTGCTGGATTTTAGATGGAGGGTGAGGAAGAGTCAGCACAGAAACTAATGAGATGTGTTATGAACACATTTGTTCCGAGGCCTCCAGAGCAGTGGATCACCAGGCACTTCAGCTTCCTGAACTCTTTGCTAGTGCTTGGTACTCAGTACTCAGCACTGGTGAGGCATCACCTAGAGTGCCATGTTCAGTTCTGGGCCCCTCAAAAGAAGGACATTGAGGGGCTGGAACGTGTCCGGAGGAGAGCTACCAAGCTGGCGAGGGGTCTCGAGAACAAGTCATATGAGGAGAGGCTGAGGGAGGTGGGTGTTTTTTGTTTGGAGAAGAGGAGGCTGAGGGGAGACCTCCTTGCCCTCTATGACTACCTGAAAGGAGGTTGCAGAGAGGTGGGTGTTGGTCTCTTCTCCCACGGGAGTAAAGTCAGGACCAAAGGAAATGGTCTAAAGTTGCGGCAGGGGAGGTTCAGATTAGATCTTAGGAAGAATGACTTTACTGCAAGAGGGGTCAGGCAGTGGAACAGCCTTCCCAGGGAGGTGGTGGAGTCACCATCCCTGGAGGTACTGAAGAAATGAGAAGATGTGGCACTTGAGGGCATGCTCTGGTGGCCGAGATGGTAGGGTTTTCTGTGTGTGTGTGGTTGGGCTCAGTGATCTCAGAAGTCATTTCCAACCATGACAATTCTGCAGGAGCTGTGTTTAGTGAGCCACACCAGTCTCATTCCCCTGTCCTGCTGAACCACCAGCACTCACACCACTGCAAAGCCTGGACCAGTGAATAGGCAGAATCCAACTTTCACTTACTTTCCTCCCTGCCAGCAGAATGAAGAGGACTTCTTTCTTTTTTTTGCATCTGCAAAGCAAGTCAGGGTTGGATGGTTCTCACTTGCAAGAACGGTGTTACACAGGCAAGGACAAATCCAGTGCTTTACCCTGTGCTTGCAGAGGTCCTAGTTTAGTTCCCGATATGGTAAAGGCTAGCAGTGATTGTAGTGAGAAGATGAGGGCATTTATCCTGAAATATCTGTGTAGATTTTGAGCAAAATGGCTTTTATTGCCTTAGCCACTTTTAGGGCAGTGATGGAACAAATGCAGGCTGGAAATCCTGAGTGCAAAAATAGCAGGAGCAGGTGAACTGGAGCATCCACTTAACTGCAAACGGTGCTTTTCCCACAGAGCTAAAAAGTCCCTGTCCTGTCAAAATCGATGCGGTGACTCGAAGTTTGAGATGCTCCATGGTGCAGTATTTTGGAATATCTCCACTGTCTCTTGGATTTATCACATCATCGGGTCAGGGAACAGCTGGTAACTTGACTCTGTCCCCATGCTGTAAGTGTCCAGGGCTTTAGCCATCAGGAATTGCTGAAGATACCAGTTTCCTCTGCAGTCCAATAATAAAGCAGAATGTAAGTTGTGTACAGTGCCTGTAAGGTGATTGAAAAGTGAGGTGGAACAGCAGGAAGAAGAGATTTAGAAAGAGGATTAAAGTTGTCTCTATGTCAGCTGTACCATATCATATTAGTAAAAATAAAATGATCAGAATAATACAATCTCACAAATGTATTTACATCAGCATTTTGTCCTCTGCAAATATATTAGCTGCAGCTTTTCCACCATCCTAGTGAAATCCACAGTGGTAGAAAATTGCCTACCATTAGTATACAATAAGGTTTCCATTTCTTCCCCTTAAATTTCAGACCCTCAAATACTACATAATAGTCTCCAATATGCTGGTAACTCTGGGATTTTTCTAATGTTAGCAATTTTGGCTGTACTCAAAATGTTTTTGCCTTGGTGCTATGAAAGCAATCAGCACTGCACTGTAGAAGAGGGGAAAAAGAAGGAAAAGGCCAATACCATGCATTAGTCAGCTTCAAAACATCACAAAATTCAGATTGCCACATGCTGAATACAAATATGGTAGAAATGTTCAGAAACTGCAATCAAATAGCTTTGAATGTCAAATGAAATTACTTTGGGAATCTTCTAAGCCCTCTTCTTAAAGCACACCGGAACATAAATCCCCTACTTTCATTTGATTAGTCCAAAAGGCTATAGGATATATTATTACATCTAGAAAACATGACCAGAGTCTTAGTCATTAGCGTCTCTGAACACACAAATCCCCTTAGGTCCTTATTTTTCCTTTCTGAATGAAGCATAATCATTGAACTTTTAAAACGAAAATATACCTTAAACTCGCTGGCAGTTATAAATAATTTATTTTTTTAAAAACAAAATCCCTTTGGAGGTTTGCATGTACTCAATTATAGTGTGACAGCAAAATGAAAAAAAAATGATTAGTGAATATTAAGAACTGTGGATAAAATGATCTTGTTCCTTAGATGTGGTGAGAATCTTTTGTTGACAAACTCCCTTGCAGTAGTAAGGATCAGCTTTGGCAACAGAACTTTGGTGTAGTTGAGCACGCAGTTCTATGATTTAGTCTGTCCTTAATGAATTATTGCAGCACTATGCCCATTTTGGTTTTTGTTTTTAACTGACCGTAGCAGAAGGTGAAGAGAATTGTGCAAAGACATTGATATGAATAGTTACTAACAAGAGCTCCAATTCCAGAAAATACCTCAGTTTGAGAAGGGATTTTTGCCTGTGCCTTAGTTCTGTTAACTTTAATAAGACTTAAGCATGAGCTTAAAATTAAGCATGCAATTAAGTGCCCTTCTGTCTCGGGAACGCTTTGGTCTGCAAGAAATCCCTGCTTTCCTCTCATGGCCTTATTTTGGAAGAGTATGGAAATGGCTGTTGTTGGTCCCAGTGGGGCAACGCCTTGCACTGGGCTGACTCACAGGACCCGCCAGCTCCGTAAGGACAGGGCAATGTTTAGTCCTCCACGATGGCAAAACCTTTGAGACTCCAGCGGTTTGAAGTCCTCAGCCTGGTGTGCTGTCTTCATGTTTAAGAGGCTTAGATGGAATTATTTAGTTATTTATTGATTTTTCTCCTCCATTAATTTTTTTTGGATCAGGATTCCATGGGTTCGGTAACAATTTCTACAGCTGAGCTGATCATTTTTTGTTTTGAAGGTATAGTCTGAAAACTTTGTTTGATTCTTACTAGTTCTTGTACTAGAGAAGAAAAGCAATTGTTTCTTATCTCTGTGCCCTTCGTGATTTTGCTGACCCCTCTTATTCTCTCTCTCCAGTCATTTTTCAGATGGAGGAATGCATTAGTTTGTATGCTGTGCCAAATCTTTGATCATCTTTATCACATCTCTTTGTGTCTCTTCAAGCTCAACTTATATCCTTTCTGAGAAGAGGGGAGCTGAGTTGAACACAGTAATCAAAATGTGGGCATAATGATGGTTTTGGAGTTTGTTTTCTATTTCTTTCCAGATAATTCCTAACATTCCAGTTGCTTTTTTGACAACGACTGAGCAGCAAGCTGACACGTTCACAGTGCTATCTGTTATAACTTCAACATCTCTGTCTGAAGTGGTAATAACCAGTTCAGAGCCCATCACTAGATCCTTAAAGTTAGCATTTTTTCTTTTTCTTTAGATCATGTACCTTGCTTTCCATTGTTGCTTTCACACCTCACACAGGATGTGGTGTTGACCCATTTACTGCAGATTGTTATTTGGGAACTGCTTTCTGTGTCTGGCCCACAAACACCAGAGTTTGAACAGAGTCAACTGGTCTTGGCTTTGAGGACTTCGGTGGAGCCATGGCCCTTTGTGTTGACAGGGGAGCTGAGTGGTGTTTGGAGTCTCTTCTTGGCAATAGGTTGCATGAAATGATATGCAACTGAGATAAATGAATAACAAATGGAAAAACTGACCTGTGTGGTGGAAAAAAGGGAAAGATAGTATCAAAACTATCTCAAATTCCCCGACGGTTCTCACCAACTAAGAGATGTTGTCCCTTTTGGTTACAAAATGCCCAGTGCATTGTCCCCAGCTGCTGCCTTTGCACCTATGTGGGGTACAGCTGTGAACCTGCTGATGTGGAAGGAAGTGACTTGAACGTTAGCTTCAGGGTCAAACCCTGCAGTTGTTGGTCATTTAAGGGTAAGTGAATGCACTTCCCTGAACAAATCTCCAGGGCATGCATTTTCTTGATGTTTAGGTCTCTCTTAAAGATCTGTCTTTGTGAGGATCCTTGAAGAAGTCTGATGGNTGGACCCATTCCAACAGGTCCATGTCCTTTCTATGTTGAGGACTCCAAAGCTAGACGCTACTCCAGGTGGGGTCTCACAAGAGCCAAGGGGTAGAATCACTTCCCCTTACAGTAGGGATGTAATGTCTGTACCATTTTGCACATGGATTCTTTCTTGAAGAACATTATTTTTGGCTTAACCTGCTTCATTTAAATCTGAATTTGTCTTGAGACAGTGACTCTAATAAGAGTAAGCCGCAGTCTCTATGGATCTATAAATGCCAGTGGTGGGATCTTTCCACAGGTTCTTTTTTGGTTGAAAAATAGTCCATGTCTTCAGGACTGAGACATGATATAGTCTCAGCAAAGGATACTCTTTATTACCCCTAGCTGCGATACAAATGCAATAATTCATGCAACTCTTTTAATGTTTGCAAATAACAGTATTAGGATGAAAAGGAAAACTAAAAGCCTTCAGAGGTGGGCCTAGATCCATCCAAAGATGCTACTTATTCTTCTATTTCAGTTTATTTGTACTCAGAAGTCAGGCTCTGTGTGTGAAAAAAGAGAAGGATGAAATCAGCACTTTTCCTTCCAACCAAGATTTCTGTGTATGTTGCAATTAGGGCAACAGATTATGCCTCCAATTTTAGAAAATTTTCTGTTTAAAGTTGCAAGTAGATATACGCCTCTACAGTATCTGACATCTGCTCCAACATGCAGATATTTGTTTTGACACTGTAGCAGTTGCAGAAAATGTATTACTTAAAATTTTGAAACATGTCAGTGTGATAATTAGACCTCAGTTCCCATTTGCCAGTGACAGAGATTTTGAAGTCAAGTGTTTTCCTTTTGCTTGCAGGCTGTTCTCTCTGGTCCACATGGGTCGCTTTTGAAATGTGCGATGTCTCTGTAGGATGCAAACTTCATTCAGCAACCTGTTGGGCCCCTCTGCCCCAGCTCTTCCCCTTTGAGTATCTTGAACCCAGTCAAAACCAGGATTGCTTGGTGTCCTGCTGTTTGTTTGCTGATTAGTGAAAGATATATTGATATTGCCTTGAGAAGTCTTACAGTCCAAAAGTCAAGATGACCTTTGTCTTGGTGGCCAAGTCTCTATCAAGATGCCGTAAAGCCCTCCAGTGCCCACTCCTTTCCAAGCAGGCTAGATGTGTTTCCATGTTTACAGCTTATCTCACATTAAATCTGATTTTCCAGTGCTTACATCACTGCTTGCCCTTAAGGGCATTCACAATGCCAGGCAAAACCATAAAGTAAGAGAGAATTTTCCATAGCTAAGGGACCCCCAGCTGCCCCCAACTGTTTTGTGACCACAAGATGCAGCCTTTTCTGTGTTTGTTGTTCTGTGTATAAGGTTGTCTGTTTTATTTTGTGCCTCCTGTGCTGTTATTTGGTTGTAACCTGGTTGTATTCATTATAAATTGCTCTAAGTCATTTCCCTTTTTGCCCCCTATCGTCAAGCTCCTGGCATTGTTTGCTTCTCCTGATTTTGCTTAGCATTTTCAGGAATTCCATCATAAATGTACCAGTTCCTCATGCTTATGATGAAAAGATGAAAAGAAGATCTTTTGTTCTTTCTTCATAACCTTTAGCATTTTGCACTGCTCCTGTCGCCATGAACATCTCATGCTCAGTTCCCTCTTTCTTACAGATCTGTCTTCTTTCTCAAAAAAACATTCTCTCTCTCATTAGAGCAGCAAGGCAGTCCTGAAAGGCATCCTAGCAAAAGCTAAAGGCAAACAGAGAAATGTCAGAGGTAAGTCCAGCTCTGGAGAATTTCTAGAAGCAAAGTTGGGAGTTAATGTTATTTTTGAGGTAGGGGAAAAATCCCACCGATGAGTTTGGTGTTGGGTGTTCGCACAGAACTTAAGTTTTGGATTCTTTTTTGCTCACCTTGCAGCATTCTGCAGTATCTTGGTGCTCCAGAGCTCTGGACAACTCTTACAAAAGGGTCAGCAGGGTATAGGGTTTTGTATCTGGATATAGGAGTGGTTTAGGGACTTTGGAAAGTTTGAGTCTTTGTTGAACTGTTTGGATGGAAACAACTAATCTCTCTAAGCCCATAATACTACTTTGCTTTGTTAGTTTGGTTTCCAAGTTCTCTGTAGGCCTGTTTGTGTAGCATGTGGCACAGAAGGATGGAATATAAGTTGGTTCCTATTTCAGCAATACATAATTAAGCTGACCATTTCTTTAGAAGAACAGTGAATACAGAGTCTGTATAAAATGCATTATCAGATCTCTACCTTAAAACACACACGTGAATCTCCTTACTAATTTCTTCCAGGTGCATGCTCTGTTGTGATTATAAGGACAAAAAAAGCTTCTTTTTTAACATTTATTTTGTAACTGTCCTGCAGCAAAGCTGCCAACAGCTGGGGATTGTTTTCAAACCACTGCGTTTGCTGACTCCTAAAGAGGAAAGCAGGGGGTATGCTCAAGAAGCTATTTTATATGTGGCTCCAGTCTGCAGCATCTGTTTTTCCTCCATCTGCAGCCTCCACTCCTGCTGGGCTCTTTGATGGGACAGCATTTTCGTGGGACCTGTCCTGTAACCATCCATGCATACAGGAGCTAAGGTGCATGGTTGGTAATTCCATGTTCCAAGGCACCGTTGGATCATGAGGTAGAGAACACAGAAGAATAATGTGCTTGTTTAAATATGCTTACTGAGGATTTGACAAATGTAAACTCTTCTGTCTCTGTTCTGCATTGGTGAGCCCACACCTGGAGTGGTGTCTACTCCTGGTCTCCCCCGTGTGAGAGAGACGTGGATATATGGGAATGAAGGTAGTGAAACACCACAGAGATTATTAAGGAATTGGGGCATCTCTCACAGATGGAGAGGCTAGGAGAGCTGGGATTCTTCATTCTTGGAAGACAAGGCTTAGGAGATCTTCTCAGTGTGTATAAATGCCTGATGGGAACAAGGAAGGGGCAACCAGACTCTCCCAGTGGTGTCCTATGACAGGACAAGAGACAAGGGGCATAGGTTGAGTTACAAGAAATTCCATCTAAGCATGACCCTTTCTCTGTAAGCACTGATCCAGCTTACCCAGAGAGGTTGTGGAACCTCCATCCTTGGAGGTATTCAAAACCAGTCTGGACACGGTTCTGGGCATCCTGCTGTAGCTGACATTGCTTGACAGGGAGTTTGGACTAGGTGAACCTCTAGAGATCCCTTCACACCTCAGCTGTGCTGTGATTCTGTTCATGTTGACTTAAAGTTGTCCTTAAATGGCTCATTAAATGAAACTGGCGTTTNCCGCAGCCATTCTGCAACAGGAGAACAGAAATCTGTGTTCCTTCCCATGGCTATAATGCACCACCAAGTAAATAGCTCAGTTTCCTGAATGTGTTTTTTTTTGTGTCTTCTGTAAATTTCATCCTTTTCTTGAGGACTTTCTTTTCCCTCTTTTTTTTTTTCTTTTCTTTTTTCTCTTTTTTTTTTCCTTTTTGACAACAATCCTATGTCTAAATGCTCGTATATTTTTTCTCATGATAGCCAAGTACACTTTTAGGACTATTAAAAACTAATTCAGATAGCAGTATTGTTCAGTAATAGGGTACAACTGCCTCTCACCTGTGCTCCTGGTGAACTTATTCCAAATCCAGAGAGAAAGAAGTGCTAAAGTCCTATCACAGGTGCATTTTATTTTGACCTCAAGAATCTCCCAGCTCCCTGGTTCAGTTCTAAGTGTTTACTGAAATGGTCACCTCCAGAAACGGCGAGTATTCAGCTTTTCAACATTTTATAGTGTTTCAGTTATATTCACTGATTAAGCCTCTCAACATCCCTATGATGGAGATGACTCGGTGTGTATTGCAAATTAATAGCTAAGGAAGTTAATAATTCAGTTGCACAGCTATTTTATTTAAGCTTTACTCCTTAGACTTCTAATTACATGCTGTAACAACCACACTGTGCTTCCCTGGGAGGGAAAGTCCCTTAATGAAGAGCTTTATTCCAGGAAATATCTTGTTCCCCTCCTGCTGATCAGGAGAGCTCTGTCGGACGGCTTTCAGAATCAGTGTGGCAAAAAAGATGGATTTTACTCCAAGACAAACTTTGGAAGGCACATTTGAGGTTTGATTGGCAGAAGCAAAGAATTTGGGCAGACTTGGCATTAAATGAGGGCAGCAGTTGGTTAAAGTGCCTGAAGCACTGTCACTCACTCACTAAAGATCTGCTCAAGAAACAAGAAAATATGCTGGTGGCAGCACCCGGGTAATCTTCCCTCTCACTCCCCCTCACATCCAGCATTGGACATATTCAGCAGACATGGAGCTCTGTCTTCTGGAGAAGATAACCTGCACCTATGGGGTTTTTTCTATGCAAGGAAGGATTTTAGTTGTGGAAAAGAAAATCCTGACAGTGGGTCTGAGAGGGGCAAGAGTAGTCACCTGTGCAAGATTAAGCCAGGTGGTCCAGCTCTTGGGATGCTTCGGAGCAGCCTTAAGATTATTCTAATATTTTCCAAACAGCTGTTCCAGCAGCTGGAGAATCATGGTTGTGAGCTGCTGCTGACGTTTGCCTACCTCACCACCGCAGGGAGTTGGAGTTTCTGGCTTTGTGGTGCATGAATTCCCTGTGCAAGGGGAATTTCTGGCTTGTCAGCCAGCATGGCTTTATGGCTCCTTTGGGTTACTGTGCAGGTGCACCTTAGGGCCAGGTTCTGGNCAGGCTGGATGGGGCTTGGAGCAACCTGCTCTAGTGAGAGGTGTCCCTGCCCATGGCAGGGGGGTTGGAACTTGATGATCTTGAAGGTCCCTTCCAACTCTAACCATTCTGTGATTCTATGATTTTTTTTCTAACTATTTCCATTGTTGCTTGAACACAAGGAGGATGTCAAGTTAGTTCTGCATTTTGAGACCTCTACAGAGATACGTGGCTGAGAAATTTCTCATAGTTTCATTCCAAGAAGCTTGGATGATCCATAATGGGTGCATTAGAGTGCTTAGATGTGATTTGCATCACTGTTCCTTGTAAAAGGTGTTGGTCAGGTGTGGGGCTTATGCTGATGGTCAGATGCTTATAGTGGGTGGTGATGGTGGGACAGGACCTGGAGCAGAAAGGCGAAGAGCTGTGTAGAACCATGGTGTGCTTTCCTTGGTGCCCAGACCCACACCTTTTCTCCAGTGCCAAGTACTTCAGCCACTAAATCAAAATCTGAATGCTTCCATGTCTTCTTTCCTCTGGGAATGCTGACAGGGCACTTACTGATGTCAGTGGCATCGCAGCTCTTATGATGCAAATTGTCACATTCTGCTACCAGCAATGTCTCTCAGGGGACCTATTTCACATTAAAAGACCAGCTTCTGCTCTCTGTAACCCCAATATAAATCTAGAAAAAAAATAAAATATGGTCAACAGCATTTATACATGCTCTTCAGGACATAAGTTATGGATGCAGGTCCTGCCCAAAAGTTGATTCAAAGCTCTGATGATTGGAAGGTGTTCTTACCGCCCATCTTCTTAACTTTTGGCATGGACTCATGCCTTCCATTTGGATTCATGTTCTCATGGTTGTGGTGCAAAACCAAACTTGCCTGCGAGTGCAGAATATGACTTGGCCATGCACATTTTCATGCCGTTGCCTTGGATTTGAGCAGACTGTTCATCAATCACTGTGAAATTTTGCATTTTATTTCTTCACCTGTCTGCATTCACTTGGGTGGTGTGTTGGGTAAATTAACTCTGCTTTGGGTGGCTCTGATTTTACCCCATAGATTGGGAAAAAAGTTCTCTAGCTTCTCTTTCAAAAGGGGCTTATTTTTTTCCAGTTAATTTAAAAGCAAACAGCTCCTTCTTAAAGAAAAATAAAAATAATTAAAAAAAAAAGGAATTACCACCAAAAATGAACAACAAAGAAACTTAAAGCATAAGAAGACTCATGAAAAAATGTAATAGGTGCAAAATGAACAGGAACCCTGTTTCAGGTATGCAGATGCTGTGATACCCCTCCTTGTTGTGTCAGCTGAGGTTGCTACCAAAATGTAAGAGTTCCCTGAATAAACCACTGCAAATGCTCCTGCTATATCACAGTTACAGAAACGGAGCCACTGAGTAAGTTTATGCTGTTCCACCGGGAACATTTTTAGGAAGTTTAATAGCCCTTAAGATTTCTCATTTCTAACCTGTCATGGGTTTGCCTCGTGACTGCTCATTTTGCTGTTATAAAAGCAGAGAGAAAATCAGATTTCTGGCTTAAGACCTCACCAAAATCATCATCATTCCTGTTTAAGACAGCAGTGGCCACATACCATTCGGGCCTGGGTAGTAATTTCTTTCTACACCTACTGCAGCAACACAGCAACACATTGCACAGTTTGAAATACTTATGGTGTAATTAGAAGATTTTACAAAATTCCATGTAAAGATGATATGAAAAGATCGCTGGAAAGAACAAATAACAGGAGTCTGATTTTCAGTTCTGGGTACATCACAAATGAGAAAGGCATCTTTAGAATCTGGATTCTGTTGTTAGGATCATTAAATAGCTTTAGCAATCACATGGGCTTTGAACCCTGGTCAGGGTTCTGTTATGATTCACAAAAAAAAGGAGTTTTTAAGCTGTCTGATGCTCTTCCAGTCTAGCAGCTCCAAGTGTGTGGATCTCGTCCAAGTGCACCCAAGCAGAGCACCTGTTGTGGCAAAGAGCTTAAGAACATGAATAACTTTAAGCATATTAATTATCCCCCCTTTTTAAAGAGCGCTACTCAATTGAGGGAAGTGTCCTTGAAAAGGAGGACATTTATATATGCCTGGCTGGATCAGAACAGGAGTAGCCAGTATATCCCAGGGCTGCATTTGTGAAATAAGGACTTCTATAGTTACTTCACACACATGGCTGGAAACACAATCTCCTATTAGTTGATTCAGTAATCAGCAGAGAAAGTTGGAAGCTGGCCTATAGAATCGCTCCTGTTGGGATATCAAGCAGCTATTAAAAATTGAATTGATTAAGGTTTCATTGTGGTTCTAGAGAAAGGTGGTTCAAGGCTTAAATATCTGCCAATTCCAGGGAAAGGCCAGTTGCTGGGAAGCTGCATGCACAGATTGCTTATTTTTACTTTTAAAAAGAAATACGTTACCAGGTGCATCAGTAAGTTAACCTGACAAATGGGGTTTATTTCTGTCAGTGTTTTCCCTGGTTTGTTCTGTACCTCCTGGGCTGCTCCATTCCATCCAGAACAAAAAGCACTTGCAGATGGTGAGGGAGGGAGGCTGGAGAAAGGTAGAGATGACTTTAGGATGAGCAGAGCACTCACCCAGGTAAGCCTGGGTTTGGAGCATAAATGAACATGCTGTAAAGGAAGCATTCAGCTTGGCTTTGTTTTTTGGTAGGGTGGGAGAAGGGTTCTCAGGTTAATTGCCCTCAGAGAAGCCTGTATCAGTACTCCAGGAATCCAGCATTAGATGGCCATTATTCTGTTTTGAAGAGTTTCTTCTGGCATACCAGGATCACACCAGTGGGACTTTGCACTGTTCCTCCTGGAGCAGATGGGCCACCCTTTGGACCATGTCAGAAGTGGACTCCCCGTGACCATGGCTGTGGTAGGTGGTACAGCAGTCTCCTAGGTCTAGGTTTAAAAAGAGGTGATTAAGCCTTCCTTCTGATTAAGCCTTCTCTCCCTAAAGCAACTTGCTCTAGGGAGAGGTGTCCCTGCCCATGGCAGGGGGGTTGGAACTTGATGATCTTTAAGGTCCCTTCCAACTCTGACCATTCTATGATTCTATGATTCTACAAGGAGACAAGGTTTGGTACAAACCTTTGCTTGCCTGGGGTGCTGGGACCTGGCTGAAATTCTGGATAAACCCTTTCTGCATTTAAGTGGGAGATTCAAAAAGAAAAGCAAATGCATTTACATCATGGGTCAAGTATTTCACATTTGCAGGGCTAGAGAATGAAGGACAGATTTCATGAGGTCCCTTAAAATACCCTCCTCTCACTGCTTGTTAACACAATTTCACAATTTATTGTTACATTTCTCAGAGAGTGCAAGTTAAACACATTTCTTTGGCCTTGAGTTTCTTTATATTCCATTCCTGATAACACTTTGCTTGGACTAGGTGACCTTTAAAGGTCTCTTCCAACCCAGACTAGTCTATGGTTCTGTAGTTTGCAGTGATTTCTGTACAGGAAGAAAAAAACCCCAACTTTAACTGGACAAAATCATAATGAACCAAGAGTTAAAATTCAACTAGGTTTGAACCAAAGAGGAATCAAAACTAGAAGGATGGAGCAATGCTGAAGAGATGTTAGAGCCCTTAGAACATCTCTGTGGGCTGCTGGAAGTCCCTACTTTTCTTTTCCAGAGTGGGCTGTGGGGAGCCAGGGGGAGTCCTGTTGAAGTCCTGGCTGTATGTGGTTTGTGGTGAGGGAAGGTTTCAGGCAGGATGCTTCTTCCACTCAAGTTCCACACTGGAATTTCTCTGCCAGCTTTAGTAGTTTAACCTTTAGAAAAACCTCTGTCTCTCTCGTCTCACTTCTTTCTTTTTTCCTGTGCTGTCTTTTGTTGCATGTTTTAACATAAATCAGAGATCTGTCTTTTTGAAGAGTTTGTTTAATGCATGGGTAGTTTTTGCTTGTTAATTCCTATTCCATTCATTATTGGACACAAAACATGGCCAGCAACTGAGGATCCGTTTCACTTACGTGTATTTTGTTGCTTGTCTGAGAACAAGTGGGTTCATGACCAACACAAGTGCCCTGCTTGAGGAGAAAGGTCTGAGTTTTGCTGAGCACTGATGGTAAAGGTGGCCAGCCAGGATATAATCTGCCGGCTCTCCCTGGCACCCCTGCAAATTAGAGTATTCTTGGTGCTAGAATGTACAGAAAAATTGAGAAATTCTTTCTTGCTTTTGAAATGTAAAAGAAAATGAAAGCAACTGCTCCCCAGGGTGATCTGTAATATCAAACACCTTTTTGGCCAGAAATTAGATTGAAAAAAAAAGCCTTGTGAAGTAGTGCTGGGTGAACAAAGCTACTTAGTTGTTACGAGCAGTAGCAGTATGAGACTGAATCTCCCTTCCTCAAAAGGCTTTCAGAACCATGAAGCTCTTCCCCCAGTATCTTCCAAACCATTCATAAGCAGCTCCTTAGCAATTATCAGCTTAGATTAATACTAATACACGAGGAGATTCACTACATGTAGCATTACAGAAGACAACGTAAGATAAATCTTTGTAGCATTGATAGAAGCAAGTGATATGTTGCTCCTTTGTGGATGGATTAATTCCTTATTGTAACAAGGTTTTTTTCTGCTTGGTTGGGGATTTTGTTTGTTTGTTTGATTGCTTTTTAAAGACTGATAACCAAAGTACATCCATTCCTGCTGTGGTGTTTCATTTTCTGGCGATGGGTGTATTTTGAAGTGGATTGAAGTCTCAGTTTCAACTGTTTGATTTATTCCAGGTCTTTATCAGGTTACTTGAGGTAGTCATATCAGTATTTATAATTTGGTTCAGAGAGAAGGGCTGAAAAAGCTGTGTGCAAATGAAAAGCAAAATCCTTTTCAGCTCTTCAGCATTCAGAGATTTAAAAAAACCAACAGCTAAGTCCAACTACCAGTATTTGAGGTGGAACTACAAATCACAGAGCAGGGAAGGGAAAAAGTCTTTTAAAGGAGTGATGTGCAGAGAAATGGGACTGGAAACAACCACCCGGGCTGAGGCAGGGCTACTGTTCTCAAGTACTTATGTCATCTAGTCATTTTGGGAAAGGGATCACACCACACCTTAAAACTAGAAGGAGTTCTTGTTCCTCCTTGGTTTTTTGTTAGCACTTCTCTGTAAGAAGATGACTCTTCTGCCCGTCTCCCGATTTCTGTCTTAATAAGTGATCATGACAAATCGATGCTTATTTGTACCCATGCTGCCCTTTAGCATAAGCCATCATTTTCCCCAGTAGGTGTCTGCTCTCTGCTGGGCTTGTGCACAGCATTCATACAGAATCACAGAATCATCCAGGCCAGAAGGGACCTCCAAAGGCCATCTAGTCCCACCTCCCCACAGTCACAGGGACACCCTCAACTAGACCAGGTTGCCCAGGGCTTGATCGAGCCTCACCTGGAATATCTCCAGGGAAGTATCCCCTGAGGGATACTTCTGTTCACATCCCCTTGGAAGATGAAGCTGTTCATTTCCTTGATTATCTTAATCACTTGCTCTAGATTCAAAGTTTCTTCTTCTCTGTTTAAATATGACTTCCTAGAAAGGGATTGCAGAAGCCATCTCTATGAGCTATACAATGACACTGTCCCTGTTTCTAGCAGAAACATTCTACCTGATAGCAAATGAGGACTGTATTTACACGTTCCATCCTGGCTCAGTCATCCTGTCCTCCGTGAATACCCCCAGGCCTTTTCCTTTTCTGTCATCACGGAGTAATGAGTTCTCATCTTCGAGAGAAACTTCTTGTTCCTAGTCTCCGAGTGCAAGGTGATGCAACTTTTGTACTATGGAATTTGATTCCATTTCCACTACTATTGGTCTTGAGTGTCTCAGGTTCTTCCCACGCAATATCCTGATACTCATCTTTACCTTTGACATCCCTCAGCAAATGTCATAATTCGGTGCTACTTTTAACTGAAGTCATTCTTTGAAAATATGAGCTGTGACTGGTTCTCACTGGCTTTTAAGCTACAGCCATAGGGAGCTCTGTTTGCCTAGGAACTTCCTTTTAAAACTCAGGCCACTGCATTCCTTGCACTAATCCTGGTCTTCTCCTGTGCAATCCTTTCCCATTTCATCAAATCCTCTTTCCATGTCAAGCTTGATGAAGGCCCTGTGTTTCCTTCATCTATAAAATCAAGCCTCACCAGCAAGTTTATTTTGTGTTTTCATTCAAAACAAGTCCCAGGTCTCTGCCTCTTCGTGGACTCTATTTTCCTTGTTTGCTGCTGCTATTGGCACTGTACACAGGCCTCAATATCTCCTGGCAAGACAAGCCAATCACTCATGTAAAAAAACCCTTAGTAATTTTTAAAATATTAGTGGTGGTGTCTTTAAAAAGCCAGTTTCTTTCCTCTTATAGTCTGATGAAGGTTTGCTGGCAAATCCAGGTTGTAGAAGTCATGACCCTCCGGAACAGAAATAATGTTTTATGAGCCCAGTTCTCTCATTCTTCCAAGTTTAAGGCTTATTTAGGCTTCCCAATGAATTCCACTTTATTGTTTTCTGCCACTACCACACGAGTATTTGTCTGCATCCAAGTGCCACAGACAACTAGAAGGGCATTAGCTCATTATCTAATTAAAAGGCACCAAGTTGAGAAGTAGCTGAGGGCTTTTGTTATTTTGATTTTGTCTCCTGATAAGGTTTAAAGTGAAACATGGAGGTAAAAAGGTAAGTTTGAAATAGCACCTGCCCAGGCTATGCTTGGCTTTATCTAGGGCTGTATGCATCAGCCTTCCCGAGCTCCTAAATTCACTTTTTATTGCAAAAGAATGATTGTTAACACCACCTTTCATTTCAGTCGTGCCATTTCAGCAAATTTACCTCTCTGAATCGCTAACTGAACTCAACAAAAGGTTTTTATCTGCTGATAACTTTCCATCTGAGAGATTTAAAGTGCCAGATGACATTAGCTCTAGCTCAATGATGTTATTAAATTCTCACCTTAAATCTCACATACAGAAAGCTCTTGTCAGGTCACATGAATGAGATGATTGCATTAGTCATACTACAAAAGTGATATACTCGTTTCTGTAAGTTCGCTGTATTCAGGCTGAAGTTTGATCTATGACAGGACAGTTCTTGCCTAACATGATGTGGTGTCTTCACTTTGGTGTTTTTACTACTTATATTCTTGTCATTGTAATTTATAGCCCCTTTTCTCTGCAGTGTGAATTCCTTGGTGTCCTCGCTGCTTTTGTTCAGCTGGGATCTGCTGCAGTAAAAAACCCCCAAGGTGAGTTTATTTGAGAGATTTCCTCTCTTCGTTGTTCAGCTCGACACTAACTGTACACTTAGGAAGTTCAGTGCCCATGCCTCTGAATTCCAAAATCAAACTAGCAAGGCTGACATTCTGTATGTGGGAATTTATGCAAGGACCTATTTGTGAAAAGTTTAAATACACCAGCTGAAACACTGATGAATTATGAATGTTTAAAATTAAGTGGTTATATTTATTCGTTTTTTAAAAACTCATTTCCTCCCTTTTCTGGCTTCTCTTAACCCAGTATTATCCAGATGGCTTGGAACAGATACTTTTGGGGATGTGTGTATTGATCTTGAAGGAGCCAGTGCCGTTGACTAGATTTGGGGATTAAAATGAATTTATCTACGGATTAAGAACTCCATATGCCAGTTTTAGTGGGTGTTACGGAATAGGAATCAGCTCGCTACGGAATTCATAATACACTTACGGGCTTTTATAGCCTAAATCATCTTGGTATCAGAGCTCTTCAGCAACTTGAATATACCTACAACACCCATGTGAGTTAAAAGGGTTATCTCCTGATTCTCTTAACGGGATAACTGAAGTGCAGAAAGATTAAATGGCTAAGTTAAAGCCAGGGAGAAATCGGCAGGAGACTCGGAGCTAAGAGGTGATTCTCTGGGTTCCAGGCCATTGCCTTGAACTCAAAGTTATTTTTGCCTCACTGAAATCAGCAGCACACAAAAAGCCTCCTGTGCAGGGGAGCTCCTGAGGCAGGGCAGAGCGGGGAGGCAGGCGCCTGTCCTCCCTGCTTTCAGACCTGTGTGATGGCATCTTTTGTTCTATGACAGGATGCGTTACAGACCTGAATTGTGTTTCCCAGCCCTTCTGATAATTACAGGAGGTTTGTAAGTACAATTATCAACATCTTATAGCTGGGGAAAAGGAAGGATGAAGTGCTTGGTAGGTGTGTGTGTCGCTGAAAGATGGATCTGTGTATAAGTTGGGAATCAGCATTTGCTTTCCTGAGATTGTCCCAAACCTCATCTACTGGACTCAGCACCGTCTCTGGAGGAGACCCGACCTCAGCAGGCATGTCAAGGAAACCTCTTGGTTTCTCACCAGTTGTGGCTGGACAGAGGCCATCCCAATCTCTTCTATGGCCCCACATTGCCAAGGAAGAGCTTCCCTCTCTTTCAGAGCAGTGCTGGGACTAGGGGAAGACTGGGACCATGCCGTGGGATGGCTCCTGCAGCACCCCGCTCTATCTTCCACATCCCACCAGCCTTCACCAGGTGATGCCTTTGCACCCTCTTCCCTCCAGCAAGAGCAGCCAACGTTCAGTGAGCCGAAATAGCTGTGTGAGCAGGGTCAAATGCCTGCTGATGCCTTTAGAGCAGTGGTGCAGCATTGAGGCACCCCACAGGATGCTATTTCTCCTTCTGCCTGCTTTGGCTACGTGGACTGAGCTGCAAATGGAAAGGGTTTGAGCTTTGTGGATGAACAACCTGATCCTTGTGACAGACACAAGCGGTGCTTGGAGTGACAAGATGCCATGGCTTGAGGTATCACCGGTCCTATGTGTGTAAACATTGTGCNCCTGTCCTCACAGCAGAGCTGCTCCATCCCTCTGAGCATCTTGGTGGCCCTGCGCTGGACCTGTTCCAACAGTTCCATGTCCTTTCTGTGTTGAGGACTCCAGAACTGGACACAGGACTCCAGGTGGGGTCTCACAAGCGCAGAGTAGAGGGGGAGAATCACCTCCCAGGCTTTTTCAAGCTTTTTGGCCTTCCTGCTTATCAACAGTGGCGTTCTCTAAAGGTTTTTCAGCTTAATATACTGGCATTTATTTACAGCTCCACCTGGACTGAGTTTTATTTGATTCTTTCCTGTGTAAAACACGTTGCTGATGAAGGTGAGGGGCTAATGGCAGACTAGAACCCAGCCTGGGAAAAGCAGGTGTTACGCGATTTGTCACCACGTGGCTCTGCTAATGCATCTTTGGTCCAGGGCTGCGGTACCCCTGCCACGTTTTAAAGTGCAGAAAGATAAGCACACGCCATACCCTGGGGTGCCTCAGTCTATAAATGTAATTTTAGAAATATGGCAAACAGTGCTCTGAATCTGATGGCCTTTTCCGACACAATTACAGAAGCAGCGTGAGCAGCTGAATGTTTGCAGCAAGGACGAGCAGAGCAAACGGGGAGTCAGATGAGCAGGCTCTTCATTCAAGCCTAGATAAGCTTCTGACTAAGAGGGTTTAGATTTGTTTTTTACCCTAATATGATGCTTGTCTGATATCCATTTTCCTGAGAAGACCCATTATGAACTAGGCTCGTCTGTGGAGCCGTGTTTAATGACGAGGATACCTCACACTTTTGAATGGGCCTCTACAGACTTCAAGGATGTGAATCTAAAAAAGCATTGAATATCCAACTGCTTTTTATTTGACTGCAGATGAAGACACTTTAATCTGAAAAATTGGTGTGTGTGGTTTGAAATGAAATGAAATTAACTGAAAGAGGCCACAGATGAAAAAGATATTTTCTCTCAAGAGGGAGACAGAAAAGGCGTTTGATCTCCCAGTGCCACGTTTATGTCTGTCTTTGTTCTTTCGGGATCACTTCCAGGAAGGTACCAGGAACCTCTCTTGAGTACTCAGTGTCCTCAAACTCTTGCTGATATGAGTGGGAATTTAAGACTGTACAGCAGAGGAGAGCTTTAACTCCAGGGGTCACAGACAGGAAAGTGTCTGCCTGTGCTGCAGCCTCCAGCTGCACACAGACCAACTCTTAAATCCCATGGACCGAACAAACCAGGCAAGGCTGGGCTGGCTACTAATGATTTTTGAAATGGTTAAAAAGCCACAAATTATTCCTCCAGTTACCCATTGAGACTTCACTGAACAATCAGAGCCTGCGACATAACCTGGGCATCGATAATCCTTGGCTCTGCCTGTGTGGGAGTAGTTAAGAACTAGATAGAGAGGATGGGAAAAGCAGGAATCAGGAGATGCACCCCTACTGGGAACACACAATCTCCATCATTTCATGTGTGTAAAATCTGATTTCACCCAGCAACAGGTGGTTTGCTGGTGTGTGTGACAAGTTGAGCTTATCTGGTAGATTTGGCTGTTTCTTGAGGGTATGGAAGTGGGTTGTGTGAATGGGTAGATGGAGAAATCACGGTTTCTCTAACATGGTTCCCTTTGATCTTACCTGTTGGAAATCTGTATCTAAGCCATTTTCCTGTCAGTGAGTTATGTCACCATGTCAAGAGAAGGTTCTGGGGTAGGCAGATGTTGCAAAAATTGCCAACTGTTGCTAGAGTCCTTTGATCTAGATGTGTGTGCAAATGAGTGTTCATACAGCTGGATGGCAGCTCTTTGAAACAGTGACAGCAGAGAAATGCACTGCTCCTGCTCCTTGTATATTTATGAGTCATTCTCTTTAGTATTGATATGGTAAGATTTTGTTGCTCCCTTCACTATTCAGTAAGTAGTGTGAGAAATAATGTACTTTTTTTTTGCATTCTGATGGAGTGAAGTTGTCAGGATGGGTTACCTTTAAAGCCTTTATCAGTAGTAGATGCTGGACCTGATATTACTTAGCTTTAATGCTCTTTTTCCAAAGGTACAGGTTGTGTATCTACTGGCACGGTGTGTGCTTGACCAGGTGCTTTCTTCTACGAATTCAGAGGTGCAAAGCCTTCCTGAGGAATTCCTGTGGCTGAGGAGGTCTCTCTTGCATGAAGTGATAACAGCCATGCACTAAGGCAAGCAGAAAACACCATGTGACATGGTGCATGAGCAAAGCCCAAGGGCTGTGTTCAGATACTCTTCAGAAACATCAAACCACAGGGGCTGTCATGAGTTTTGGAAAGATTTTGGCCCGGGTTTGGACGATGCTGTAAGGCGATTTCTGCAAGTGAACCTGAACCTGGTGACTTTCACCCCTCCTCAGGTGAGCGGGCCATTCTTCAGGGCCATCCAGACATAGGGGTTCATGCTGCCATTTGTCCTGGCTGTGGCTGTTTCTAAACAGTGTATTTGTCAGCCTGTGCCAGAAATACAGGTGCAACAGGGCTGTTGCTGAGGGTAAGCCTGCTCTCTGAATTGCTCACTGCAGGGAAAAGGATACTCCTGCCTTCCAGAAGTTCCTCTGTACATTTTGGCTTCGATCAGTTCTTCAGATTTGACCCTAAAGATTATTTGCCTTCTTTTGCTACGCCAGAAAATCCCAGTGTTTAGCAACGAGCTATGCTGTTCTAGGCTGTTCCTAATTATTATATTTTAATCTGTCAATAATTAATGTGGAAATCGGGAAGAATAGTGCCGTGGAGGCTAGAGCCTGAAATCTGCTGCCTGGCAACGGTGGATGTACGTATCCATTATAGCAGGAAATTAGAAACTGGAGCAAGAACTGATCTGTCTGACATTTTGTAAGATGATATAAATGGGCCCACTCAACAAACACTAGATTTATGTGAGGATATGAATGATACGTGTCGGGGGAAAAGATATTAGCTCTCTTATGAGGGTGCAGTTAATACCAGACATCAATTAAGTATAGTTCATTAAAGCCTCCAGGTAATCTTATTTTTGGACTGGAACAGAGGAGCAACCTACAAGGACTGACAGAGGGGTTATCTTGGTAATAATCTCCACTTTTGCATGTAGCATCTCTCACAGGATGGGCTAAATAGCAGCTAGACTGTAACAGAAATAACCTTTTCAGCTGGAGAGACTGTGCAGTGAAAAGTAATAGTGGCTCATTATGTTTGAAGTAGTTGCATCGGGTGGGTACGTTGAGATGTGCCAGTCCTGATGGCAGTGCTGGTATGATATTGGTTGGTTTATGCACTCCCTCCCCTTCCTCAGAGGGGTAACTTTGCCTCTGCCATGTTCGTGGGATGTGGCTTTACCTAAAATATCTCATCCCTGCAGATGGAGTAAGTGGAGCCAGGGAAGATGATGATGCTGTTAGAATCATAGAATCACAGAATGGTCAGAGTTGGAAGGGACCTTAAAGATTATCCAGTTCCAACTCCCCTGCCATGGGCAGGGACACCTCTCCCTAGAGCAGGTTGCTCCAAGCCCCATCCAGCGTGGCCTTAAACACTTCCAGGGATGGTGCATCAACAACTTCCCTGGGCATCCTGTTCCAGTGCCTCACCACCCTCACAGCAAAGAACTTCTTCCTAGTATCTCATCTAAATCTCCCCTCTTCCAATTTAAAACCATTACCCCTCGTCCTGTCACTAGACTTCCTGACAAAGAGTCCCTTCCCAGCTCTCCTGGAGCTCCCTTCAGATCCTGGAAGGCTGCTAGAGATAAGGAGGTTACATTTTCTTGCTTCTTCCTGCTTTGGCTAAAATATTCTTTTATATTTTGGGAGATACAGTGCTTTAATGGAATCAGTTTGAATTTCCTTGTCTTGAATTTGGCCAGTTGTCTCCACCTTTTGAATCCCAAGTGTAACTCACCAGTTGCTGCTGGGAAATAAAGTAAGTGTTAATAAGGTAAGATGTTAATGGCTACTGCAATGCTATATCTTATACCCACTTAATGATGTTGCTGGCAGGTAAAGAGACAGGAGGAGCAAATATCTTCAGCATACCTGGAAGAAACAAGGCAAACCTTGGCATGGAGCCTGAGTTTGTGGGGTAACTTCTGAGAATGCCTCACTTCCCTACATTCAGCTACCAAAATAGGCTCCACACTTGCATTTTGACATTATAACTAGCTCCTTCCAAAAGCTGGCCCTCTGCTTTTGAATTTTTCTGGCTTTCTTGTGAAACTTCTCATGGCTCCTTGCCTGTGTTTAATTTGTGTCATGAAGCACGTGGGCTTGCTGCAGCATGGGCTAGAGGGTGTAGGAGACAGGGAGAGGGCAGCTTTGCTGGAGGCAGTGGGGACCAAAGGCTCCCAGGGGGCTGCTGGAGGGTGTCAGGAGGGTGACAGGAAAGAGGATGGGCTGCCTGCTTGTGGCAGAGCTGGGCTAACTGGTGTCATCCTGTCACCAGAGAGAAGACTAAAAAGGAGAGAATAGAGAACCATTGCTCAGGAGAGGGACATGATTTTAAGTCTCCAGATGTCAAGACAAACAGTCTGCTGACTTTCAGCAAGTAGCTGGTTGAAAGTGCAGCTCTTTAAGTGGGATGATTTTCCCAAGCCACTTGTTAGTTCCTTGCTTGAACTAGAAGCCTTACCAGCAGTTAGCACTGGCACTTTAACTTGCAGACCCTGTTTGCAGGAGAGAAAATGGAGCTTTGCTGCTCTGAGATCTCCCCAGAGATGGCATCCTCCTTCTCTCAGATTCCCCTCACGATGAGAGACCACCGGGAGGATGCTCACCAAGAGCTGTCATCTCTTCCTTACCTGCCACCTGCCTCCTTTCCTCCTCTCCCTGCAGCGTGGAGCCTTAACCTTCCTCGCTGTGTGGATGTAATAACAGCTACAGCTCTCCAGAGCTCCACACAGCCTAAAATATGTTGGGTTTCTGGTCATGTTTTCCAGCTAATCCCTGTTCATATCTGGGGTTTGCTGTTTCAGAGGCGCTCAGAGCTGGAAGTCACGCCAAATGCTGTATAATGAGAGCAAACTGGCAGTGCTGACTTACTGAAGGGATTATTTCCCACAGGCCGTTCACAGTATCATGCATGGCCTTCAAGTTTTCTGCTTCCCACAATTCTCCCCAAAGCCTTTTGGGATCCTTAGGTATCTTTCTCTAGCAGTTATTCTGCTATGCCGATTTGGGTCTTGTCTTTTCTGCTACCTGTGTTAATTGGGCAAACAATCATACTCCATATCCAAAGGCAAGAGGTGATCTCTGGAAGTCTTTGGACTTGAGGGGGATATTCAGAATAGCATAAAAGCAAATCTGGTGTTCCACAACGTGAGGCAAAGCCAGAGATATTTCCCAAAACCTTATGAGCAAAACTTCTGCATTTTGCTTAAAGAGCTGGCAGTAATTTTGCTGGCTTCAAAAGTATAAAATGTTATTGCATTACCTGCCTTGTTGCACTCTAATTAGCGCCGTTCTTCGTCAGGCCGTGCTGTGCCGCAGTCCGCAGCAGCCTGCCCGCTTCTGTGGCAGAGAAAATGAGAGAGAAACATATTTCATGGGGCCAGACCCAGGACAGTGCTCACATTTTCAGGGCAGCTGAGTTTGTTTTCAGCTGGAAAACAAGCAGCCTGTGGGGCTGCATCACTTTCAGAGCACGAGGAGACTTGCAGCTTCGTGAAGCTGAAGGGTTTTAATTTTTTCTTCCTCCCTCCCCCCCAATTTCTTTCCTGGCAGCTGTTCTGCTGGTCCTACCTGATGTTGGTTTTGAGATGTATTTGCTGCTGTCTCCATATGAGGACCTGATGTTTTCTTGGCCAGAATGCTGTCCCTTGCACTAGAGGAGAAGAAGCTAAGCAGGCTTTGCTGAGCTCCGTCAGGACAGACGGACTCCAAAGCTCTTCCCAATGTCTGGGCTCCAGGCTTGGCCTTGGCCGCTGCTTTTACTTGTCACCACCTGAGGTCTCCCTGAAACCTGGGTTCTTTATCCTTCCTATGTACAATTAAATGAAGTCAGCGTGGTTCCCCACAGAATGGATGGACCAGAAAGGGGTTAAATAAGACAGGAAAGAGTAGATGGAGAACTAGTTAACTCTTCCATTTATACTTTTAATGAGCTGAATTAAGAAAGGCAGATTTAATAGCAGATCTCAGTACAGCTTTTGCTGAAAAGTCTTTGCTGTGAGGCTGGGAGAGACTTCTAAGGCTGGTGTTCTGATTAAAGAGTGCTGCTGAAGGGCAGCTAATTAGCGAAGCCACAGTATTTGGGCTGTTACGGTAGGTTCAATCACATGTTGTGAAGCTGTAGGAGATGTGAGCATCTCCCACTGCAGTTTTCCAAATCTTTCCTTTTCTTCAGACTGGCTAAATGTATAATTTCATGGTATATTTCAGTTCACATCAATATCCCAAATTCTCACAGAATGTACATAATACTTTGCTGACCCAGCACAATTTGTGTAAATGTTTAATCTCTCACCCCCTTGTGTGCATGTTTTGCCTTTTCCCTCCCTGCTTGTGTTAACTGGGCATCTATTAATGCTCTGTAACCAAAGGCAAGAAATAGTCTTTTGAAGTCTTGGCACTGGAGGCAGGAACTTTGAATGACGTAAAATCGTTCTGGTGATTTTTGAAAATGATGACACGTTTTCACAGAATCATAGAATGGTCAGAGTTGGAAGGGACCTTCAAGATCATCAAGTTCCAACCCCCCTGCCATGGGCAGGGNCTCCAGGTGGGGTCTCACAAGTTTTTGGGATTAGTTATTCAGTTTATATAGTTGAACCAATAAGAAATTACTGCAACTAACCCCCCATAAAACGCATGAGCATGCAAATATGATACATCCATTGAAAGACCCTGGTATTTTTACATCTCCATCAAAACACTGTGCAGTTACACTGAGCATGGTAAGTTCATCTCCTGACTCTGCCTTTCCATGCTTCTTCTCGTTGTATTAATTTTTCATAATGTGCACCCCTATTCATCCTGATTGCATCCTGATAACATGAGAATCCAGATGGTGACCACTTGGTAGATGATCTATATCACTCTGTGGTCTTACATTTCTCATCTGGTACTACTGTGTATCTTAGGGATCTTGACAAGCCTTGGAATTCCAAGTAGAAGAGTGTGATAGCAATACCCTTTGCTATTGAATGCATAAAGCAGAAAAGACTTTGCAAGAAGGATCTACGTCCCCTTTTCCTGTGCTATAGATGGGATCGTTGGGATATGGCAAAATGACTCAGCCTTGGTTACCCAGTCGGGGTAAGACACACATATCCTGAGCTCTGATTTCATCTGCTTCCCACTGGACAACGCTGCCTTCTGGGCACTTGTCATCTGGAGAATGTTATTATTCCTTAGTAAGTAGCAGAGCCACATAAAGATTGTGGCAGCAATCCTACTGGAGGCAATGAGGAAGGCTTACTTAGGTCTTATTTTCTTCCCTCAGTGATAAAAACAAAGCAAACCATGAATCCCTCCTTTCAAATTAGAGTCAATGTGTGCAGGTGTAAAAAGATGCTGTCTTACTCAAAGAGCAAAAGATCCACGAGCCAAGAGTGGGTATTGAAGTACGTGTGGGTGCTAAGTATCCTGCTTATAGTATTAGAGCTCTGAAGATCAAAAAATCTTGTCCTAGATGTGTGTGTGCTGATTCACTGAGAAAACGTGCAGTGTTAAATCACTGTGTCATATTTCTTCCCCACGCTGGGGTTAGACCGGAGGTTGCAAACTGGGTTGTCAAAACAGCACATGTGGGATTTCACAGCCGTGAAATCTGGCTGGTTTAAACACCCATTGAAAATCTATCTTCGCTTAAAAAAATTGGGAAGTGGGAGGATATGCTGCGGGAAGGATCACCCTGCTGCTTGCTGTGTGTTACAGCTCCATTTCCCTCATCATCTTCTTCGGGCAACCAGCTGAGAGCAGACCAGAGATCAGGTGAACCTTTGTGATGACCCTGAAGAGCCATCCTTATCTTTTTATTTGATGTTTCAAGAATCTTAAGAAATAAACAACAAGCATCCACGGCACTAGAGGCTGTGATAGCAGCACTGCTGTGTTTAGCATTTCCACTGCAGAATACCTCAGCACTCCTGTAAAAGTAAAAGCAGGTTATGCCCACAAGATGCAGTAGACATTTTTCTTTGATACCTTTTTGGTTAGAATCAAGGAGGAAGATTTTTCACTACTATCACAATCCCCACAGCTTTCGTTATTCTCAGTCTCATTTTGTTCTCAAGAGGAAATGGGATGATTGAAAAGAATGACACTTTCATGATGTCTTTAACTTTTTTTTTTTATTTTATTTTAAAACTGCTTGAGTGTCAGGATTTAAATGAAGATAAGTAGCAGAACCTATAGTCAGAAACTTGCCTGGCACGAAAGAGGAGCTACAGTTTAACTGCAGAATTGAGGATTTGTTAAACTTGAGCCTCAGGTTTTGGTAGGTGGGTTGGTTTTTTTTTCTCTGAAACATTAACATGGATAAAGTTAGGTCACACATACAAGTCTTCTTGAGGGGTAACGTGCATAATGCAAAACGTGAGTACTTGTTTTGGCAGAATTGGGTTGGGTATAACCGGTCTGCTACAAGGCATTTGGCCTCCAAGGTACTGATGAGAACATTGCCAGCCTCAGCCAAGACAGCTGTTTAACGGGTGTTGAAGGATGCCTCAGTAATCTCACTGAATTTTCAAAATCTTCCTTTTTCTGAAGCCAACATTGTGAAAGGTGCTTCCACTCTCTGTCATACTGGTGGTGTTAACAAAATTGTGAAGGATTTGATGGGCACCGAGGTTGTTCACTTTCAAAACAACGCTGGTGCATGTCACCGAGCCAGATGTGATGTGTTTTGCGTTGTCCCCTCTGCCCAGGCTGGGCTTGGCAGCCTGTGTTGGCACTGGGTGCCTGGAGCAGCTCCTGTAAAAGATGCTGCATTTGATATTTCTGTGACCTCTTGCTGTCTGCTGCATGAGCAGTGCATCAGAGGTTTATCTCTGCTCTTGCAGATTCAAGTAGAAGTTGTCTGTTTTTTTGTTTTTTTCTCTTTTAAAAATTATATTCCAATGTATTTCAGGTCTTATTCCTCATTGCCAGCAAATGCGTATTAATAGTAGGAATATTATATGCCTGGCAAATGATGTCACAGCTGAAATCTTCCCATGCAGTACAAAACAACTATTTGTGCTGAGATGGATGGATGATTATTATCTCTTTGTTTTCTTTTTCATTATCCTTTAGAATTAAAACCTCCTTGCAAAGCCATTATCTTTGCTCGAAACAGCTCTCTGTATTGAATATCTCTGCCTCCTCTACCCTTTTTTTTCTTTGCTTAGATTGAGTTCTAATTTTCTGTGATTTCTGAGCTCTAATTTCCTTATTGTTTCATAGCTGTACAATGTCCTGTTCATAAATTAAATACGTGCAGGCTCTATTTTGTTTCTCAAGTGCATGTAGGCCAAAAAGTAGCAGGAACCTTCCCTAAAAACTATATTTACAGCTCTAGTGGCAAGCACTTTCCTCCTACACTGGAAAGCTGTGAAAAACTGTCAAGATGTGAGTGTGCATAACAATGCTCCTGACGGCTGGAGCTGATTTATTTTTGAACTATGACTTCATTTTGTCAGTTCGACCAAAAAAACAATGAGAAAGAAGCTCTTGCAATAAAGCCTGGCTTCAAAACTACTTAAAATTGCAGCATCTTAAGCTACTCCTGCATAGAGTGGACACAGCTATAACAGGACCAAGAAAAACTGGTTACCACCTGGGTCTAATTCCTTGCTTTTCCAGTTCAGAAGTGGCCAGGAATGTTCCCTCTACATATGAAAGTACCTGGTGACCCCCAAAATGCATCCCGGTAGCCACAGGATTCACTAGAGACCCAAAGTAAAAAAAAATGGATCTCAAAACTGCCACGTGCCACAGGAAGGAAAGAAGAAGGTCAGTGGGTGTCATCTGTGTCACAGATCCCTGCAGTGGCATTGCGTGTGCTCCCTAAAAGAGGACAGTATCTCATAATAGGGAGGAAAGCCAATAACTTCTCCACTCCCCGTTGATCCCTTGGCAATAGGACTCAGGAAGGAACCATGCCTTCCTGTCCTTAATTGAATGCTTGGCTGATGGGAGCCTACAGGAGAGCTGGAGAGGGGCTCTTTGTCAGGAGGTCTAATGATAGGATGAGGGGGAATGGTTTTAAATTGGAAGAGGGGAGATTTAGATGAGATATTAAGAAGAAGTTCTTTACTGTGAGGGTGGTGAGGCACTGGAACAGGTTGCCCAGGGAAGTTGTTGATGCCCCATCCCTGGAAGTGTTCAAGGCCAGATTGGATGGGGCTTTGAGCAACCTGCTCTAGGGAGAGGTGTCCCTGCCCATGGCAGGGGTGTTGGAACTGGATGTTCTTGAAGGTTCCTTCCAGCTCTAACCATTCTGTGATTCTATGAAAATGTCGAGTCAATGGAACCATTTTGCTGTGATTTTAGCATCTTTGGAGCCAGGCTCTAGCTTTAAGCTGAGGTTTAAGCACTCTCAAACCTTTAGTCTGGCTTGTGAAATATCTCCATCCCTGGCCTATCAGCGACTGATTTCTGAGGTGTTTATTGTGTGCATTGAAGACTGCCCTGCAATCAACCTTTTCTCCTCGTGCTGTTATCCACCAAGAGGAGGAGAACCTCCTCTTGGTTTTTCCCAGCTCCGGAATTGACTGCAGAAATGTGTGTGTGGGAACTGGGAAACTGAAAAAAAATGCAGAAAATCTCCAAAAAGGGAACACAGCATTGAGAAATGGAAGGGAGAGTACAGAGTTAGATTCACGCACTTGGGAATTGGGAGGTTGAAAATAGTGTCTGATCAATGTAGAGGGGAGGAAGCAATTCGAAGTGGGATAAGACCAGCAAGGGCTAAAAGAGATGAAGGGGCACCAAGGGGAATGGGACAAAAAGTGGAGAGAAGACAGAAGAAAGAGGGATGGAGGTTATTCAGGGGCAGATTTTCACTTTTTCCTACACAGCGTGAGAGAGAACTGGTTCTAAGAAAGCTTGTGCTGGAGAAAGGGTGAGAAAAGGGGACACAAATGGGATTTGGAGGAGGGAACAGGTTTTCCACTGTCAGCTTTGGTAGGCCTGACAAATAAAATACCTCCTGCTTGTCTGGAGAGCACATACAATTTGTGTAGACAAGTGTCATTGTTTATTTTCAGAAGATAAATAGTTTTGCCTTGGTAGGTAGGCATATCTGCTTAAAAGTCTATTATGGAGACATTTACTCACCATCCCTTATCACCCCTGTCCTTCGTGTTGTGAGTGGGTTACATCTTCACAAGGGCAGCTTGTTTTTCTAGACCTTAATTGCAAAACTTGGCGGAGCATTTTAAAACTGACTTAACAATTGCAAACAAATGCCACGTGCGACTGGCGTTTTTGTGGGCCAGGATGTATCTCCAGGCACTTCTGGGTGATCCCTTGTAGAATCTTTCTAGTTGTTAGGAGGGAAGATTCAGCTGCCTGGAAAAAGATTCAGGGCCCAGGCAGTTGGCTACTGATCCACCAGGTTAACAGATTGGCAAGAAGGAACATAAAGATGCTTTTGAAATTTTCACGAATCACTGAATCACTTGGAAGCAGAAAAATACTAATTTATTGGTAGCTTATGTTGGCTGCAGTGAGAGAAACTTAAGGTCTTCTTAGGGTGCACAGAGGTAGATGCTTGTGTGAAAGATGCAAGAAGCATTTTACAGGCAATTAAGGATGAGCCCCTTTGTAGAACTTTTCTTCTGAATCTCATCAAGAGCTAGTTCATGTCCTGGAGCACAACCTCTTGCAGTTTGTGTAAACATTGCCTAGCTTAGCTATTACAGTAAGAGATCAGTATCTTGGCATCCCTTTAGCTGGCAAAAGTCTGAATAATAGTTGATGGTTTCCTTCCATTTCTGGTCATTACTCTTGCATAAATGTGGAAGCTGGTCTTGCTTTGTACACGGCAGTCAGTGGTGTGTGCCCGTGCTATTTGTGTTCTACGAGTCTGTTAATGGAGAGCAGCACTGAATGTAAGATGATCAACAAATTGCTCTGACTAATCCTCTGTGCATTTCTTTTTAAAAGCAAAGAGTAGTCAGTCAAGAAACAAGCAAAACAGCTACAGATACAGCAGCTTTTCTCCTCATTTTATAGATATTAGGAGGTAGTTTTGTTCTTTTTGTCCCTGTACAACCTTTATTTTGCTGCGCAGCTGGAAATGCTGAGGTTTCAATATGGGAAATACTGACTTGCTGAGCCAGATATAAAATTTTCTTAAACTTGTTTTGGGTCATGGGCGTTGCATCATCCATCAGGGAAATCAGGCTAAACTCAGGCCTCCAATCTGTCTTAGCTCACAAATGGGAAAGATCAGAGGACCTGAGTCCCCAACAGCAGACATTGATTTGCCTTACGGAACTGCTGAGCAGTTGATAGACCTGAGAAATTGTTATGCCACAGGGAGGAAAGGACCAATATATTTCCTAGTGTGAAGCTTTGTTGTAAGTGTGGGCGTACTTTAAAAAATCTGATGTGTTTTAAGGTAATATACAGCACCTTCAGCAGTGATTTTGTGAATGAAGGAGAAGGATAATAACTCTAAAGCCTTTCTAGCTTGTCATGGATCAGTTAGCGGAATCTGGAGATTGAAAGGATTTACTGGAGGGGCCTCTATTTTTCTACTCAACTTCTACAGTTACTCTAACTTCAGTGTTAACTTCCTGAGTGTCAGTGTGGTGCCTTAAGCTTCACCAGGGAAAACTTACAGAATTTGTGTCTGAAACTTACTTTGTGTAACAGCTCCGTTACGGCATACGGTGACAACCGACACAATACCCATCGATTTCTCAGCTCATCACCTCTTGGGTATCAGCACAAATAGAAAATTGGAACCACTGTGTGAAACACTTGGGCCTCTAGTGCTTAATACTGGCTTCGTACTTGCTGATCTTGTATGTGCAATTAAAAATATTTGGTGACCTCCAGCTAAGAAGATATCTTTTCCTCTTGGACAATGACGTGGTCGTTGTTGTTTCTAACAATCAGGTCTTACTGATTATGTTCTTTGGTGCTAAATAGACCATTACCAGAATTTGCCAGAAGAAACTTGGCTGTCCCTTCTTGGTTTTGTTTGTTTGTTTGTTTTTAAAAAAAACACACCAAACCACAATGGTCGATGTGTCCAACCAATGCAGAATTTGGTTTCAAGGGAAGGGAGGCACTCAGGGATCAGTGCCCAATGCTGATGTAATGCAAGAAGGAGAGGTATTCAAACCAGCCTCGAAGAATAGGTTTGAAAAGTCCTTTGAGGAGGTGTATCCTGTAGGATCAGAAGAGCTGTGTACCTGTCCCTCACCTTCAATAGGTGTAATGCCATCAGGACCCCAACAGAACCTGTGTGTTCCCAAGATTGTAGGTGCTTCAGATTGTGAAGTATCTCTCTGCCAGTCAATGCTGTTCAGTGCACAGCTACAGAAACACATTTGTTTTCTGTCCTCACCTCTCCAGTTAGTTTCTGGTGAATTGGTAGCAGAAAACTTGGCAGCAGCAAACTTAGCCTCTGGGAAATCATGCTGTGTGCCTGGTCACAGCTGAGTTGAAGTCCCTGTACTAGTTCTTCAGAAAAAACCCCACTTCTGAGTAAGTTTCTCACGTGAAGATCACGAATGGCTTTCACTTGTGAGATGGCAATCACATGTTGTGGAGTAAAGAGCTGAGCTAAAGTTCTCCTCCCCCCCTTACTGGATGCTTTACCTTCTGCCGGTGTTTCTCCTGTTTTTCAGTTCTTAATGTGCCAAGAGAACAGCTCGCTTCTGACAGGGAAATCACATTTGCAGGGACTGACAAAAGAAAACATTTGTCCTTATCTAGTTCCTGAAGACACCAGCTGCACAAAAATGTGCCATCCTCTATATTGGGTTTCTCACTTGTCCTGTTTTACCTCATGGATGGATTCTTTCTGCATCCTCCCACCCTGTTTCTCCTGCCCTTGGCATAGGACAGGGAGAAACGGGTCAGGAAGATGGACTGTTCACACTGTTTATTTACAGCCCAGAGGAAAATAAAGGGAGAACTGAGCAAACCATGAAAGCAGATTTTCTGTCACACACACAAAAGCAGGCTGGAACCGTAACGCAGCCAACATGCTTAAATCCGAAAGACACAGCATTTTGGCAAAGGAGTGGGATCAGATTAGGGAAGGAAAACATTCAGGTTTTAAGATGATGGGATTTAGGAGTTTGGTAGAGATGGGAGCTAGCATAGGTTTCTCCTCTGCAGAGAGCAGCCAGATAAACCAGAAAAGCGAGAGCATGGCATGGGGAGAGCAGGCATTCCCAATGTCAGAGAGGGGCACTGACTCCCCTCCTGCACAGATGTAAACTGGCATTAATGCTGTCTCCGAGTGACAAACAACACGAGGGGAATATTCAGGCCTGAAACTGAAGCATAATCTCTACTTGGAGATGGAGATCTCTATGTAGACTAGCCAAGAGGGGGCTGTGATTGAATATTCTGTTTTCTGAAGGGCCTCCTTCAGCTGTCTCAGAGATCTCAAGGCAGTGACAGAGATGAGCAACTTCTTTTGCCCTCTTTCAAACACAATCTGAGGATGAAGATTTGCACTGCATTTTGGAAACTGTATGAGAAAAGGAGTGTAGGTGCAGTGAATGCAAGAAGAGGAACTGAGTGAAAACTAAAGCAGATACTGGAGAGAATAAGGACCAGGTTAACAGATGAGAAAGACAGAGAAGCACAAGGAGAAACCAAAGACAGACACATGCCACGTGCCAAAGTAAAAGCAGATTAGGTAAAATACTTTAAAACAGAACAGAAACAATGGGCATTGCCTAAATTCCTATCTCCAGGCTCTAAGGTTTGGCCTGTTCTTGTAAATTAAGTAATAAATTTGTATGGTGGGCAAGTAGTTACAAATATATATCCTGCTTTCTTCTTACCTTTGTGATTTGTGATGACTAAGCCCTTTTCCTCCAAGCTCCATAGTCTGTCTTTTGTTCCCTCCTCCCAGCTCCTTCCTTCCTTTCTTGCCTGAAAGAACCTCTCTGCATTACGTAGTTTCTGAGCTGTATCGATAAGAAACATGTTGTTTATCTCCCATGTTTAGCAGCACAGCCAAGCACCTTCACGAGATCCTATGACTTGGCACATGGCTACATGTATGTATAATCTCTGTGTGAATTCTTACTGCGAGGGAATATATGAACCTTTAGTCTATTCTGCTCCTCTGGAACTGTCATTTCAATGAACTCTTTCTTGTAAAAGTTTATTTCATTAAAAGTAGAAAGAGAAAAGAGTATTGTGTCCAGCTCTGGAGTCCTCAACATAGAAAGTACATGGACTTGTTGGAACAGAGAGAGCTGGGGCTGTTCAGCCTGGAGAAGAGAAGGCTCCAGGGAGACCTTACAGCAGCCTTCCAGGATCTGGAGGGAGCTTCAGAAGAGCTGGAGAGGGACTTTTTGTCAGGGAGTGGAGTGATAGGATGAGGGGTAACTGTTTTAAATTGGAAGAGGGGAGATATAGATGAGATATCAGGAAGAAATTCTTTGCTGTGAGGGTGGTGAGGCACTGGAACAGGTTGGCCAGGGAAGTTGTGGCTGCCCCATCCCTGGAGTGGTTCAAGGCCAGGCTGGATGGGGCTTGGAGCAACCTGCTCTAGGGAGAGGTGTCCCTGCCCATGGCAGGGGTGTTGGAACTGGGTGATCTTGAAGGTCCCTTCCAACTCTAACCATCCTATGATTCTGTAAGAGAGAAATTTCACCGAGTTCTTCTCCTAGCAAAACGAAAGGTAGTTAAACCCGGAGTTCTCCAAAGCAAAACAAGTATTTGCTAACTTACTGCTGGATTATTTGTAGGGAAACAGTATAGCATTCAGTATCTCTGGACAGCTAATCCTAGTCCTTTGAGAGATGTGAATAAATCAGTATCATTAAGACTGTCTTACAGGTGGCTAAACTGAAGCAAAGCTTTCACCTCGTGGAAGCCCCAGATGCAGTCAGTGCTGTAGGTATGCGATCTTCCATCCTGATACAATACCTGTTTTAATCCTGAGGAAGGCTAGAGCTTTTGTGATGTAAATGCAGAGGAGTTTGATGCAAGAAGGATTGTACAGCGTGGTTCATCTTGCTTAGAGCTGATTAAGAATTGGACAAATAATTTATTTTTTGGGCATGAGCCGTTTTGCTTCAACATTAAATTGTAAAATCAATCTTCTGATTGTTTAGTCGTTATTTCGGCGGAATTGAGATTTATTTACAGTCTCTTTCATTAAGTCTGTTATTGTCCTTGCTAGAAATTACTATGTTTTTTCACAATAACTTTCTGCATGAACTACTATTTCTTCCCAAGCACATGCAAAATATATTTCCTGATGTGATCAATGGACTGGACCATGAGCCTGTGAATCAGGAGGTCCCATTTCTTATTCCTAGTGTTGTCTTATACTTGGTATAGAGTCTTGGGCAAATGCTGTTGCTGAAGATTGTTGTATCTGTCTGGCTTTTGTGGAAAGAACAGGCTTTTGCTAGAGAAGGTTTGGAAAAAAGATATTGGCCTTTTATTTGGATAAGTGCTCATTACGCTGGTGAGGGGATTGTCATTTGATCCTACTACTGTGGGTTTACGGGTTGTTGTGGCGATTCCTTAATGATGTAGCTGCAGTAATGGTGATGTCCATGTAATTTGCTTTGGAGAGGCTTAAGGAAGTTGTGTTCAGGAAAAATCCTTGTTAAGCTGAGAGAAAAAGGGCTATTGTTCCTATTCATGGGCAGGCTGTAAAAAGGTGTGTCACTGCAGTCCATAATTCTCCATCAGAGAATGGAGAATGGACAGTGAAGATCTGGACCAGGAGACAAGCGGTCCCACTGAGTCATGTCTACTGAGCAGATAAAACCAGAGCTCTTTCTCCTGCCAGACTGGAGAGCTTTGCTTTCTCGACTCGTGTGAGAGCAGCCTGCATTAGCCACTGCAGGAAGATTCATGCTGGTTGTCTGTTGGTTTGCGTACGTGCAACTGACTGCAGAACGGAGACGTATGTCCCAGAAGCAGAACATGTTTTGTATCTATAAGGTGGGAGACTGGGTGTTGACTGCCCACTCCCTTGGTTTTACTTAAGTATGCAAATCTGAATTTGGGGAATAATGTTTGGCCTGTGGAACTTTACTTGAATTTCACACCCAGATATGGCATCAGGGAAGCATACCGAGAGGAAATTGTTTATTAGGCATATGCTGTGTGTGTGTTTGTGCATATGTATTCTATATAAATTTTACATATTAGCTAGATGTGTATGAGAAGGATGCTTCTTTGAAAGGTTTAATTTCTTGGGTGTTGAGAGACAGGGAATGGATCAATTTACAAAAAGAACATACAGTAACAGCAAACCAAATTGACAGTTAAAAACCCTTTAACATTTCTCTCACATTAGCAAAGCGTTATGTATCTCATTACGGACAGACTATAGGAATTAAGCATTGAAGAGATGGCTAATTACAGATCCCAAACAGAGCACTTTGTTCTGATTGGATAGGATAATGAAATTAATGAAGTGTACATGTTGAATTAGCCCTGAAAGGTCAAAGCAAAATAAGCAGGACATGCATGAAACTCTTATCTTCCCCCCAAAAACAAGTACACTGTACAAATTAATGTCTGCATCGAGACACTTTGTTAGCAGTTGACAAGACTTTCACACATGCTCATGTCTCCCAAGGTGTATTAAGCCTCCCCTTTTCAGAAGGAAATTATGGAGTGGGGAAAGAAGCACGTGATCCCTTAAAAAGGACATTTGGAAGTCAACCAAGGAGACCTTGTTATCAGTCTCTTTGATGGAATGCTTAATCCTCCCCCTCGCCACCCTGCCTATTAAGAAAAAGGCAACATGACAGTGAACTTGGCAGAATATCGGATCTGAACGTGTGTGAGACTGACACCCCCAACAGCTAAACTACTCCTGTTGCTAGGAAGCCAGAAGTCTCTCCTCCGTTTGGATCTACGGGGAACTTAAAAAGTTTTTAGTCTAATGTGCTTTGTTGCTTTTGTCACTGACTTAGAAAGAGTTTTCTGCCTTAATTTGATTAGAAAGACAAAGGGAGGATTTTTTTTTTTTTGTAACTTCTCAAATTATATATCTCACACATATAATTTTACCTCTTGTCTCCAAAGATTCTCTACTAATGCAAGACCTCTGTTTTGTCACAAAGAGAGCTTTGCAAAAGTCAAGTTACCATAACAACCAGGTACAGCCTTTCAATCCCTGCTCTTATGCTAGTCTTTTGTTAAAAAAAAAGAAAAAAAAAAGAAAAAGATTTAGGTGACATGGACAGATACTCTCACAGATGCACACCAGAGTTATATAGATCTAAAAACATTCACACTTTGGACATATACTTGAGAGACATCTGCACAAACCTTTTTTCATCTCTACAACTTACCTAGAAATAAAGCAAGAGTAGAAAGACATTTGTCTTAGTTGTTTCTGTACTTTCTTTCCTTTAGGTATGATCCTTCTGAAAAACCAGTGGGGAATGCTGATTGGGATCATCACTGGATGAACTGCATTATTTACCTGCTGGTGTGCCTGGGATCCCACTGGGCTTCTCCTGTCCCTTGGTGGTCTGGGGCTCCTCTGAGCTGTTGGCAGCTGATGGAAGGAGGGCAGTCTTCAGGCAGCTCTGTATATGCTACCAGACTACCTAAGGCACTTTTCAAACCAGAGGCATGGGCAAAATTGTGTCAATTATTTTCTCCCCATTTTCCTCTCAAATTACTCCCTGACGTCCTTAAACGTAGCTGAGGATTTGACCCTCTAACCCAGATAAGGAAGCACAGTCTAGGACAATTTAGTTTCTTACTATTCTGTTTGCTAAGCACTGTGTTACCTTTTTAACTTTAAACTTTCCTGCCTGAAAAAATACCCACACTCTTAGCATTGCATTGTCAAAAATGAAAAATAGCACAGATGAATGCACGCAAGGAGCCAAAGCATCCAACTCAGCCTTGATCCTCTCTCCACTTCCATCTGTTCTCCCAAAGTAAATTATTACAGCGTGGGCTCTCTGCTTAAAGTGCTGCTGCTTGTGAAAGAAAACAAGCTGGGGTAAGCTATTAAGCAAATAACACTATTTTGGCTTTAAGGCTAAAGTGGGAGAAAATAACTTCATTTAGGCCACTCAGAGATTTTTAAAACTGGAGTTGGTCTTCCCTGGTGTCTACTAAATGAATAAAACTCCAACCTTTCTGCAGAAATCTATCAGAACTTCAGATGAAAAGCTTTTTGATGTGTGCCATAATGATTGGTTTGGAAGCTGTTGAAGGCAGCAGAAATGAAAATACCAGGGAAAAAATTCTGTCCTTCGGGGCTGGAGTGTGCTGGGGAGAGTCTGCTGCAAAACAATGGTTCCTGTAAAGGAACTTCCCCTGCTCTCCTAACGTGAGGCTGGAAAAGCAGAACTGTCTTTATATGTGCATCAGAACATTTTGGGTGAGTTGTTCCATGTTGCTGTGTGTCCCTTTGTCAGCCAAGACCATGGTTTTCCTTTGAGCANTGGACCTGTTCCAACAGTTCCATGTCCTTTCTATGTTGAGGACTCCAGAACTGGACACAGTTGGAAAGGGGTGTGTGTGTCAGAGGTGAAAGAATGGAGAGTTGCGAAAAGGCAGGTGAGACTTGATCCTTTTGCACCGGGACACTGCTGAAGGTCTGAAAGAGAACCCAGTTGATAGAAGTCACTCTAGTGATAGCATGCTTGGCAGATGAGTGAAGCAAAAGCAAATCGTTGGGCAGCAATTTGAGATTTTAGGTCTGTGAAGATACTGTATTTCCCAACAACAGGAAGAGGAAGAAGTGAGTCCTCACACTGAGTTAACAAATGAGATGATGGGAGTGAAAAAAAAGGAAGATGGAATATTGTTTTCATGTTACTGCTGGTAAAAGAAAGGAAAACCAAGTTGAGACTTGTCTGGAATTATACTGAGAAATGGAAAAAGAGAAAAGCTGGTTGGAATCATCCAACACTAATGATCTCAGATAACAGGACCTTAACAAGCTTCATAGTAGAAACCAAGAAGCAGAAAAACTCCTTAACCAAGGAGAACAGTGTGCTATTCCCAGGACACCAGGAGTCCTGCTTTGAGGCTGCATTGTGATTCAGGATTGTGTTGGGTGAGAAATTTCCTCTAAAAGGGAAGCACTGATGCTTCTCTGCAAGGGATGGGGAAGTCTGTGTGCTCTTCTGGCCAACCATACTCAAGAAAGATGAATTCAAATTGGAAAAGATACAGAGAAAGGCTACTAGAGGATCTGAGAGAATGGAGAACCTTCTCTTATAAACAGATATTAAAAGGACATGCTGTCTTTAGACTGGTGGTATTGAGGCTGAGGAGGGATGATTGGTGTCTACACATGGAGAGTAAACACCACGTAGGGATAAAACCACATTAAGACAAAGAACAATGATGGCAAACCAACGAAAAGTTTTAGCTGACTGTTAATAAGCCAAAAATAGAAATTAGAAAAAGGTTTTCAACCACCAGGGCAATAGGGAAACCCCTTTCCCCGAGGTTTGAAAAAGAAGTTTGGTGGATTTATGAAAGGAATTATTTGACATGTTGTCTAAAATTTAGAGTACAGTCCCTGATGGACCAGACTCGCTCCCACGTTCCCAGGGAATTGATGTGCGTGTCACTGAGCTGAGATCTCTGCCCTCTTTATGTAACTCTGGAGACATAATAGATTGGCTAATTAAAGCCAAGAAAAATAATTTGTATGACCACTGACATCAGTTTACAGGAGAGATTATTGTAAACCATATTTAGCCTTAGAGAAAGGCAGGCAAATAACAAGAGGAGCTTAGCTGTCCAGAAAAAAAAAAAAAGGAAACAGGATTAAACAAGACAAGAAAGTAGTGCAAAACAGATACAAGGGCTTAAGATAAAAATTTAATGGTAACAAGACTGAGACAGACCGTCCAAGAATGCAAATGTCTTGCTTTTGAGTGTGAGTGCTAGGGAGAGTGATGGGATGAGTAAGGTTTGGGCACTCTCAGAGTCCATAACGTGGGAAACAGGACTGCTTTAGGGACTGTGGCTACTGCTATCCCAGGAAGAAAAAACCAGCAGAGCATGGAAAGGATTGATGGTGATCTGGCTAAGGCCCTGAAGCTGTGCTCGAGTTGAACTTCCCTCGTATCAGAGTTGTTTAAATGCCAATTTGTGGCCTTTGTTAAAAACTTTGAATGGAGTTTATAGCATGGTTGGAGAGAAGGCTTTGGATTGTATTATTTCTTGGTATGGGCTGAAGCAGAAAAGCTGCTGCTTGGAGTTTTTTAACTGAAATTCACTTCAGAAATAGATTGTCTACCCTCGCAGTGCCAGCGGGTGGCTGATGTTGGGTTGGCGAACTGGCCTATTAGATTGTATTTGGCAAGATAAGACAGCACTGGTGGGCAGTCATGGAATAACATGAACATTCCATCTGAGCTCCAGGTGTCCTGGCTGTCTGGCCTGCGCTTCTTAGACAGCACAGTGACATCTTCCATGAGGTGTCTTCAATATGTTTGGAGAACTTTCTATCTCTGGCGGGTCCCAAGTGTCCTAATGGAGCTGCTGGCTGAAGAACCGACCAACAGCCATCAGTGACCAGATGGGTTTCATCTGTGTGGTGGCTCAGCTTCAGGGTAATCCTGGCAGTACTGATAAGCAGCAGCACTAGGTCAGAGAAAGGTGAGGAGATGCTGCTGCTGTGGAAGGAAGCATTTAGAGGCTAGGAGCATGTGCAAGCTGCTGGCAAGAAAAGCAGCAGAGCATCTTGCCAAGATAACCCAGTACCGTAAAAGATCCATAGCCCAATGTGATCAAACATCTACAGAGTGTGTTGCCAAGACTTCAGTATGTTCAAATGAAGATAAAATGATAACCTGGAAAAAGACATTGCTGATGGATGATACCAGCAGCTGGAAATAACTTCCTGCGTAGCAGAGGAAGCTCTGGGGAAGATGAAAGCTGGCACACTGGTACCAGCCTCTGTAGTTTTATCAGGAAGGTGCTGATGACCCATGAAAGTACAGAATGGGGTGTGATACAAGGGGCAGTTGCATGATTCATACTGCAGGTGTGAGCAGAGCTCAAAAAGTAAGCAGCAGAGGAGAATAGATTGTAGGATTAGCTGTGGATACAGAACAGGATTTAGTTTAAAGGGGCAAATGCAAATGTCAGTGGGTTAGGAGTTAACTTCATTAGGTGGATTAGAGTTTGCTGCTCCAAAAACTTCCTTTTGAAAAATCAGTCTGGCTGAAACTATTTCTTTCTCTCTTTTTTCCCCCCCCAATCTTTTGATTGATGACTGAAACAGAGGAAAAAAAAAAAAAAAGTCCATTTCTTGCCCAAATTTGAATTGGGAGTACGCTTTGGCAAGGACTGTGATCAGGCAGCTCAAAAAGTTAGATGCATCAGAAATGAGACAAGCTTGAGAGCCTCTATCTGGGAGATTTCCAAACTCCGTTTTGCACGGAGTGAGACAGGGTTTAAATAATTCAGATGAAACTTGGTTAGATATTATATACATTAGTCTCAGCTGAATTCTTTACTGTTTTACTTGAAGTTATATTGTAGTGTCCTGGAGAGTCAGATTTGTAAAAAACTCTTTCCTACTTATAGGAATGAAATGGAAAAGACTTAAGACTTTTCTTATTTGTTTTTTTTAGAATTAATTGACATTTTCCTGGTAAAATCTGGTTGAATATTTTGGTCTTTACATGGCAGTAGATCTTTTATGAAAGTCTATAATTAAATCATAGAATCATAGAATGGTCAGAGTTGGAAGGGACCTTCAAGATCATCCAGTTCCAACCCCCCTGCCATGGG
>VXBW01005089.1:243572-353106 GCA_013400375.1 Thinocorus orbignyianus | reverse complement strand
TTTTCCCTCTCCCTTTTCCCTCTCCCTTTATCCCTCTCCCTCTCCCTTTCCTTTCCCTTTCCTTTCCCTTCTCTCCTCCTTCCCTTTCCCCCGAAGTGTAGGTTTTATTTTCAAGCTCTGAAGGTACAAATTCTTCTCAGTGCTTTCCTACTGGGGTCTGTTCCTACGTTATGGAAGTCTCTGGAAGCTTTGCTGTGGTATCAGTGCCCTTGATTTCAGATGGACAGGAGCACAGATATGGGTGAATGAATACTGTTGCCCTTTGATCTTACTCCCTAACCCATTCCCCTATTTTGTTTTCTTTGGAGTTTAGCATTTGAAACAACACAAACACTCTGATTTTGGGATTTTTCATTTCTTATATTGGGCCAGAAGTTTCTCAAAACAACGTTCCTGAAGTTAATATTTTCAAACATGAATACCTAGAGTTAGTCATTGTATAAGTACTCGATTTTTCACTAGCAATGGAGAAAACAAAATGACTGGGGAAATCGATGGGAATTGCTGGAAGTTCTGTAGTTTTTAAATTGGGTTGTTTATTTGGTTACTTATATATGGATTTATGGGCTTGTCATTAAGCACCTAAGTATGAAACGCTTGGCCTCAGGTAGTTTGTGATTTCTCTTTTATTTATCTTGATTAGTGGATGTTTGTTGCATATCCCTTACAGGAAAGTGAAGAAAATCTTCATTCTCCACACTGGCGAAAAAGAAATATTTGGATTAACAGCTTGATGATTAAAGAGTTTTATTAGTTTTAAAGGTGAAACAGGACCTCAGAGATTCAGGAAATAAAAGTAGGGAAAGAAAAAAACAGGTATGCAGGGTAGGAAGAAGGGATGAAAGACAAAACTGAAAATTATATCTAATGGATAGATCAGAAAACAAGATTACCTTGAGTGTTTCCCATTTAAGTTTTGTGTTTGATCATGAATTAAAGAATTAAGAGCTGCCTAGGCTTTGAAATCAAAGGAATCTACCTTTTTTGATTGTTAGTTTTATTTTTAATGCTGAGAAAATCAGGCACCTGTCCAATGGCAGGACTCCTGACCGGCATCCACAGATAATATTTTACAAGGCTAATCAGGCTTTCTAAAGGGGTATTTGCAGAACTCTTAATACTTTCTGCTTCCCAGTCATGGTCTTTGTAATGCATGAAGTGGTCTCTGATGGGCTGAAGCACAGACCAGGGGCACCTGCTAAGGTGACATTACTTGGAGGTAGGCTGAGTGACCTTGAAGCTCATTGACTCCCCAAATCCATGCCTGGCACGATGCACACCTTGAACAGTCAAAAAGCAGTTCATGGAAAAGCCTGCACTCTCCAGAGCCAATAGATTTATTAGCTCCCATGATTGTCATAGAATCATAGAATGGTTAGAGTTGGAAGGGACCTTAAAGATCATCAAGTTCCAACCACCCTGCCATGGGCAGGGGCACCTCTCCCTAGAGCAGGTTGCTCCAAGCCCCATCCAGCCTGGCCTTGAACCCCTCCAGGGATGGGGCAGCCACAGCTTCTCTGGGCAACCTGTTCCAGTGCCTCACCACCCTCACAGCAAAGAATTTCTTTCTAAGATCTCATCTAAATCTCCCCTCTTCCAATTTAAAACCATTCCCCCTCGTCCTGTCACTAGACTTCCTGACAAAGAGTCTCCCCAGCTCTCCTGGAGCTCCCTTCAGATCCTGGAAGGCTGCTCTCAGGTCTCCCCGGAGCCTTCTCTTCTCCAGGCTGAACAGTCGAGGCTGTGCATTTGATAAAATACAAATAACGGGGCGTTATCACAGCATCTTTGCTCTTACAGTAAGAGAGGGTAAGTGGCTCTCTTTTGCAATGATATTTGTCCATTAAGTGTTCCAGACAGGTGATCTATCTTGCCCATGCATGAAATTGTGATAATAATGTTGTCCTCAGACATTAATTCTGCAGGCTTATATGCTAATCAGCATAATTTCTAGGCCATTACAAAAGTATGTAAAACTTTGCATGGCTTTGAATACCCAATTAAAAGCCACTAAGCCCAAATTCCATCGCCAGAGAGATGCCATCCTGACATCTCTGCCTCAGGTGAAAACAGTCAGGGTTTGCATGTGCTGAGAGAATGGCAGCAGGACCTGTTCAGTCACTGAAGTAAGAAAGCAAGGACTGGGATATAGTCTTGATCTTTGATCCTTGAGAAGATATTGGCTAATGGACCTGGTCAGCAATACCTGCAGGTCACAGCAAGGGAGAAGTCTATCAGGGTTTATTGAAAGGAGCAGGAGAGGTGGGCTCTAATCAGCTGCTTCTCTGCAACTCTGATTAGTTCCTCCTCCGAAACGCTGCGAATGTGGTAAGAGAAAAATTGGTGTGAATCTAGCAAATCTCAACCATACTCCATTGCCTCTCTTGCTGGGTTTGGTTCTCCCTAATCTAGCAGATGCCTCTTTTCTGCATTCTTTAGTAGCTACTTTCTTGAATTTGGAAGCTGGTGTTTGCTTTTGCCGGGGTCATGTCTGGGCTGCTGCTGACCCTTCAGATAGACCCTGTCATTTTGGCTTAACTGCTTCTGCCAACAGGCCAGCCAATTTGCATGTCCCAGGTGGTGACCTTGCAGAAGATACAACAAAAAACATAATCAATGGTGGTAGCAAAAGTTGCAAAAGAAAAAAATAATACTGTTGAGTGCACATTTTGAAATGCCTTGGGTGTTTCACAGAAAGACTGAAAGGATTCTCTGGTCTTTCCAAGGTGTTAACAAAAAAGTGTAGTGGGTGGTAGGCTGGAGAGTCAGTCAAATGGTGAATTGAGACAGTAGTTATCTCTTTGTCAGGAAATGTGGTGATAGAACAAGGGGGAACGGTTTTAATTTGGAAGAGGGGAGATTTAGATTGGATTTTAGGAAGAAATTCTTTGGTGTGAGGGCGGTGAGACCCTGGAACAGGTTGCCCAGAGAAGCTGTGGCTGCCCCATCCCTGGAGGGGTTCAAGGCCAGGCTGGATGGGGCTTGGAGCAACCTGGTGTGGTGGGAGGTGTCCCTGCCCATGGCAGGGGGGTTGGAACTGGGTGATCTTTAAGGTCCCTTCCAACTCTGACCATTCTGTGATTCTGTGATCTCCAAACAACTCATTTACTGTACTTTTTATCTTTGAGGCAGTGATGCTTCTGAGAGGATCTGTGGATGGCTGCCATTTATCTAGACAGATTAACTTGTTTACAGGAAAAGGAGAGGCAGAGATAGAAAGACTGAGGTTTCTACCACCTGGTGTGAAGCTATGATGCAATGCTCGGGGTCCCTGCTGTCTGTGGGATGCTCGTCTGCCAAGGTGAGCCAAACACAAAGTGGATCTAAGAAAAAACTACTGCAAGGGGTAGATAAGGACTATGTTTCTGTGAATCCATTCCTATACAGAGATCAAAAGAGGGTGGATGCCAGAGGACTGCTGACATGCTGTGTCGTGGCAGTCACCCTTGAAAGTGAGACTAATTGGCAGCAGACCTGCTTTGAAGGGACCCTCCTGCTCAGGAGTGTTGCAGGGGACAGGCTGTGGGTGTGTGTAGGCAGGTCTGGACTACGTGCAGATGCTGTGGGGCATGTCTGAGTCTGCAAAATGGGCCCATCTCCCAGAAATTCGAGGAAAGATATCCAAAGAGAAGGGTGGGATGAGGCGGAGAACCTGAAGAAAGGGTAGGGAAAGGATGGTAGAAGTGTTGAAGGAAAGATGCAAACTAGGTGGCAAGAGAGAGTCAGCAGGGAGTGGAAGGAATGGAGCAGGAGAAATTTGGGAGTTATCTGTTTGGATTGAAGAGAGAAGTGGAAGCAGGGCTAACTTAGCATGCAGGCAGCAGGAAAGGCTGCTGCCTGCAGCCTTGAAAATGAGACCCAGCCACAAGATTCATAATCATTTAATTGAGGGAGTGAGGGTGGGCAGGGAGGGCTGACATTTACCAATTAGATTGAACAGAGCAAAGGAGGGGAGTGTTTGTATTTAAGAACAGCACTCAAATTCACTCTAAATTGGAAGGAGATGCACAGGAAGAAAAATGTTTGCAATGACTTATCCAAATCATTAGCAGCGTTCCTCCAGGTCATTCCTGCATTGTTCAAAACTCTGAGTCCTTCACTCGTTTCTCTATTCAGCCTTTTCCTTTTCATTTCTTAGCAATTTATGGCCTGATCATGCAGGTTTTATTTGGTTAAATTTCCCTTTCAGTCTCAAATTAGTGGAGGTTTTGCCTGAGTAATGGCTAAATTATTTGGTTCTTCAAGCTATTATTTCAAGCACTGTAAAGCCATTATTCATCAGCAGTGGATTTGTGTGTGGACCTGGCTTGTGCCCTACCTGAATTAGAAAAGGACACTCCTTAAGAAACCGTAAGCCTACAGAGCAGGAGAGAAAAGTCCACTTTGAGCAGTGCCAACATGCAGTGCTTTCTAAGAAATACCTTCTGGAGATGAACAAGGATAATGATTTTTAAATGAGTTTATAATATTTATAAAAGTACTGATATTTTACTGAGCAGAATTGTGCATAATTGAGGGAAATGGTATTTGCTTTAGGTTTTTTGTTTTGTTTTTTTTTAGTAGTTACCCAGTTGATATAAAATTGGAAAAGAAGAATTTCACATTGTGAACACGTACATTCAAACTTTTCCTGTGATAAAAGGTATAAATGCTGGAGACATCTGAAGTGACTTTTGGCAGAGTTGAAAAAAAAAAGAAATCAGAACATTTTTTGACCTGCTTTATCATTGTGATGCGAAAGAAATTTTACTTTGCTTTGCTTTGCTTTCCTCTTGGATGTCTGCATTTCTGCTGCCCTTAGCATGTGAAGTTCTCCTCATGACTGTGTCCTTTGCTGAACTTTTCAACTGTGCCACTGGCATGAAAATAAATTTCAGATTTTCCTCTGACTCTCTGCCAGCAAATACCCTTCTCTGCTCACCTGATATCAAGGGGCTGAATATCTCTCCATGGGTTGTATAGTTCATCCCTAAATCTCTCTAATTTAGAATACCTTATTATTTTTAACTTTTTTTTTTTTTTAAACTTCAGCTTTTTTCCTCATTTTCCAACTTTCATAGCTACCTCTACCTTAAACCTGAATTAGGTGTCCTCTGCCATATCTGTACATATTTTAGAGATTTAAAAAGCCCTCTGATGTTCCATCTGTGGTGTGATTGGCAAGGACATCCTTGCAACGGGTAATTTTGGAAAAAATTACTGAGGACTTTTTTTGCCTGACACTTCAGCTCCTTGTGCTTCGGGAGAAGGGAATGTGCTTTCTGGCTCAGCTCATTGCTGGGAGAAGAGATTTTATGTTTACTTACTTATTTGTTTTCATTGTCTGCTACCATCTGGAGGTGACTTATTTTGTGGAAAAAGAGAAAGAGAACGAATCTTTGCAATGACACAAGACCCCGGGGAACCTTGATTACAATCCAGAATATTTTGAGAGCTAATAAAAACAACCAACGTGCCATTTCTTGATGATATTTCTCCTTTTTCCACATACTTCCAGAGCTAATCCAGTGCTCCAAGGAGGGATGCTTGCCTGTGAAGAGAGGAGTTGTTCATAGTCAGAAGCCTTAGCATACTGCTCTGGTACCCATGCCTGTGAAATGCATTTCATGCCTCATCTGGTACCTAAATGAGATGTGAAAGCGGTTCACACCTCCTTTACATTTGCACTGTTTTATGGAACAGCCCTAGATGCAGCTCCACTGAAAAACGGGGTCACCAACCCCCTTCTCTCTCCTTGGATTGCATCCACGTGGCCTGATCCTTTCAATTCACTAAACTGGAGATGAAGCAGTTTTTTCTGAAGCAAGTCGCTACGAAACGCCAGCGTCCTCCTCATCGGTATTTTAGAGTTGGAAGCTGAAAATAAACATGTAAGCTGTGCATTTACATGAGTTATCTGAACCCAGAGCGATCCCTCCTGCGCTCAACAGAATATAATCAAGGTGAATAAACACAAAATTGACTAAACTGACATGGAAATAACATGCAGAAAAAAAAAGAAAAAAGAAAAAGAGGTGGAAAGAAACCCGTGCGTTTGCGCAACCCCCTCCTTTGCAAGGAGTTTGCAGCAGACAACTGGAAGAGTGTGTCTGAGGGACCAAGGGCTGCTGAAGGTCAGGGCATTCCTATGGCTCTGGGAATCCTGGGTGGTGGTTCAGGTCCATTTCTGGAGAGCTGCAGAGATTTTCACTCCAGAACCTGGCTCCTTGCTGCCGTATGTTCTACACCAGAACAGAGAGGTGCAAAATCTTAGAAATGCAAAATCTTACCTTGTGTCTCAACCTCTGTGTCAAACCTTTTTAGGGTGTAAATAGCCACATAAGAGAGGGCACTGCAGGCCCAAGAATGTAGTTGTCCAGATTCAACCACTTCTGTTCCTCATCAGCTGAGTCCCAGTGTTGAAAATGTAAAGCTTGCAAGGTGCCATCTACAACTGTCATCTTCCTAACGTTTCGGAAGGCACGGACTGAAAATACTGACTTTCTTCCCAGGGTGCTCTTGTTTTCCTTCTAGTGCTTTGTGTTTGGATGCCTTAACAGGACTTCACCTCACATTACTCTGGGAGTACCAAATAGCCGTGTACATCTGAGCAGTCAGCCCTGACTGCTGCTGTGAAGGAAAGGACACACACATTTCAGGAGTGTATTTTTGCAGGGGAAGATGGAGCATGATATTAAGTTGCCTTTTTCTCCCTGTTGTCTACAAAAGAAGCCTTAAGGTCCCTGTGTGGGTGCTGAGGTTAGGTGAGATGAATCCCTCTCCTTAGTCTGTCTGCTAATGGAAGGAAGGCATTAAGATGAAGGAGAGTATTCTCCTGTTTCCCTGAGAAGAGGCAACGCAGGCTGAAGCCACATCTTCTCCGTGTCCTGCACCAGAGATGCTCGTGGTTCTCAGTTCAGCTGGTAACTGCAAGAAAGGCAGATCAGGGATGCTGGCGCATAAACAAAGCAGCAAACAAAGCAAAGCTGTCTTGGCTCCCACCATGTGACAGCAGAAATATTATTGGCCAAGCAGAAAAAGACAAAATCTGTTGAGGAAGAAATGCTATTTCCAAGCTTTATGAGAGGAATCAGAAACATGAAGAATAAACAAACTGGATAGTATAAAATATTGGGTGTGTTATCTTTTTTAGTGCTTGCAAGAATCGGGAGGGGGAATGTGCTGGATCTGCTGGGGATGTGGGAGACTAGAACGTGCTGAAATGCTTGTCTTACAAGGCTCTGGGGTTACATCATTATATGAGCAAGAGAAGTTAATGAGTAGGTTTCTTCTAATAGCTGGCTCTTTGGCTGGGTTCTGTGCAGCGCCGTGTGCCCTCCGATGCCACGCTGCTCCGAGTGAATCACAGGATCCCTCTCTTTGTGCTCAGGTTTAATGAGTCGGAGAGAATTGTTTGATTTGTTCTGTCGTTCAAAGGTGTACCTAGCAATAGTGTTAGTGCTTTTCTCTCTTTCTCTGTGAAATAACACTTAGACTCTTTCCCCCCCCGCCCTGTTCCTGTGTGCCTGTTGTTTCTGCTGCTCTCAGCCAGGGCCAGTCTGTGGGGTGTCTGGCCTGTGCTACAGGGACACTTGCACACATGGATTAACACAGTTCAGAGCAGATTTGGAGGACATTTCAGTTGTGTGGGCAAATGTTTGGGCTCCTTTGCAGCTCGCCACACCTTACCAGGATGAGAAAAATCTCAGCCCAGGGTTTTTTCTAGCCTCTGATCCTGAACATGTCAGTCATGTATTTTGTTTCCTGTTTCAGTTGTGTTTTGCTTTGCTTTTACTCTGTTGTGAATGCAACACACTGGAGGATTTAAGCCATGATTCCACCCCCTCTTCTCCTCTGCAAGGGTAACCGTCCTGGAAAGCGCCCTGGGAACAGGATGCTCCTTCAATATGTATCTAGAAACAATGAAGAAAAGAAACAGCATATTCATTGATGAGGAAAATTTCTCCAAGGCTAAATTAACTCCATGTGAATGGACTGGAAGTGTTAACAGTGAATCCTGCCAGACGTGGAGAAGTAGGTGCAGTGTCTACTTTTACTTTTACAATGATAAATTTGACCATCTATAAAAGTACTAGTGACATTTGGAGTATTTTGTGGCCTGAGAAGAGGTGAAAGGAGAGCTCCTCTCTATTTAATTCACATGGACAAGGTTTATTAACTTCTTGTTTTTTATTAACTCCTGGTGTCCTGATATATGCATGCAGCTTGGTAGGCTGACATAGATGACATTTCTATATGTGTTTTGATTACTTGTGTGAATGACCAAACACTCTGTCGATATCTTCTGCAGACTTTTGTCACCTGACTGCGTGTACAAAGCAATAAACTTCCCAAAGCTAGTGGGAAGTTTAATTTAGCAGGAAAATGGTCTTGCTGGTGCCAAACATGGCATATGATCATCTCGGTGAATGAAGGGCAGAGCATCTGAGAATAAATAGAATTCATAATACAGGTTTTTTGTTGGTTTTTGAGGTTTTACATCTTTCTAATATAATTCAGATCTCACCTGAGTCAGCTGTGAGTCAAAACATGCACGGTGGGTTCTTTCCTTCCATTTTGTCAGTCTGTTCACAAACTTGTGACGAGGCCTATGTTTGAAGTTACTTGGATCAATGTAAATCAGGAAAGCAGTGGGGTAACATTCTGCCTAGCTTGGTGGCAAAGTCCTACTGGTGATCTAAGCTGTGAACTTCAATGTTGTGAAAGAACTTTGTTGAACATATTCTTCAAGTTAGTGGAAAGGTCAAGATTGAGTATCCTTGAAGTATCTTTTGGGGATGTTGGTCATCTGTGGGCTGAACATGAGCCAGCAGTGTGCCCAGGTGGCCAAGAAGGCCACCAGCATCTTGGCCTGGATAAGGAAAGATGTGATGAGTAGGTCTTGGGAGGTGATCATTCCTCAGTACTCGGTGAGGCCCCATGTTGAGTGCTGTGGCCAGTTTTGGGCCCCTTCCCACAAAAAAAGACATGGGCTGGAGCAAGTTCCGAGAAGGCCAACAAAGCTGATGAGGGGTCTGGAGAGTAAGTCTCATGAGGAGAGGCTGAGGGACCTCCGGGTGTTCAGCCTGGAGGAGGCTGAGGGGAGACCTGGCTCTCTCCAGCTCCCTGAAAGGATGGTGTAGCCAGGGAAGTCGGTCTCTTCTGCCAAGTCACAGGCCATGGGACAAGAGGAAACGGCCTCCAGTTGCCCCAGGGGAGGTTCAGATTGGAGATTAGGAAAAATGTTTTTATGGAAAGGGTTCTGAAGCCTGGGAATGGACTGCCCAGGGCAGGGGTTGAGGCCCCATCCCTGGAGGGATTTAAAAGCTGGGTTGACCTAGTGCTTGGAGTCATGGGTTAGTGATGGTTTTTTGTTTTTCTTTTATCAGAGTTCGGTTGATGGTTGGACTCGATGATCTGAAAGGTCCCTTCCAACCCAGACAATTCTATGATTCTATAAGTGTTCATGTTGATCTGTGGCAAAAGATTTGTTTCTTGGATTTAGCTCTGCAGTTTTCAGTGCTGACTTCAAGTCTGCTGAATCTCTGCACCAGATGCTTGGAGCGGAGTGAAGGATGATTTGCACATACTATCCCTACTTACTCAGAGCTTCTGAGCTCTAAAAATAATCAGACTTGGTATCTAGTCACATTTGCTGGGAAAACACATGAAGGCTTCTTGGAGCAGTCTTGGACAACCATGCCTCTACCACAAGCTAAGCTGACAATGCTACACACACTAAACTGGCAACTCCTGTGGAAGCAGGAGAAGGGAGGGGAGAAAGCAGTGATAAGGGGGAAAATATGTTAGAGAGCTTTTCCTGACTGTGTAACAGGAGAAATCATAGAATAATAGAATTGTAGAATGGTTAGAGCTGGAAGAGACATTAAAGATCATCCAGTTCCAACTCCCCTGCCATGGGCAGGGACACCTCCCACCAGACCAGGCTGCTCCAAACCCCATCCAGCCTGGCCTTGAACCCCTCCAGGGATGGGGCAGCCACAGCTTCTCTGGGCAACCTGTTCCCAGTGCCTCACCACCCTCACAGCAAAGAATTTCTTTCTAATATCTCATCTAAACCTCCCGTCTTCCAATTTAAAACCATTATCCCTCATCCTATCACTCCACTCCCTGACCAAGAGTCCCTCCCCAGCTCTCCTGGAGCTCCCTTCAGATCCTGGAAGGCTGCTCTCAGGTCTCCCCAGAGCCTTCTCTTCTCCAGGCTGAGCAGCCCCAGCTCTCTCAGCCTGTCCTCATAGCAGAGGGGCTCCGTCCCTCTGAGCATCTTCATGACCCTCGCTGGACCTGTTCCAGCAGGTCCATGTCCTTTCTATGTTGAGGATTCCAGAGTTGAACACAGTGCTCCAGGTGAAGAGAGAGAGAAAAAATTGGAAAAGGGTAATGGGAAGCCCCATCTCTCTAATGCTGATTTTGCTTAAGAGAGCAACAGTTTTCTGGAATAATGATTATTTTTTTTGCATGGACTTTTGCATTGGAAAGATGTATTGTTTCTTGAACTGCTACAACTGCAGTAAGGCTCTCTGAAGTTACATATGGATTTCTGTGAAGAACTTTATGTCTGATGTGAAACAAATGACCTCTGAGTCATCTGGCCAGTATTTGGTTTTTCCTGGTTAGATTAGCCTTTTCAAAGAAACTACTATGGACTTGATTTGCAAATGTTTTCCTCTTCTTCTGCAGTATAGGAAAGGCACATGGCAATGCTGCTAGAAAATTCCACTTGGATTCCCTTTTTTCTCTATCCTAACCCAGGGGGAGAAGTTGTGCTGCCTGTGAGAGAGAGAGGAGGAAGGAAGAAGCTTTTAACTGTACAGGAGTTCACAAAGTTTGGATTCTTTCTCAACCTGCCTGGAACTTCATGATCTCACTCCAAGGGTTATGGAGGCACTCAGGAGCTATGAAAGTCAGGGGCCTGAAAAACCAGTTTGTTTTTTCCATCTGTCCTCCTTTTCTCCCTCTCTGCATCTCCTGTAGGCAGAGCCCCAACTACATTGTGAAATGTCGCGTTCGTTATCACAGGACTCACTGTTTTAGATGAACATCTCGAGCTGCCAGAATATTCAGCAGCAGACCCCTTAGTGACAGTGTGGTGTGCTCCATCAAGAACTTGGCTGTTCTTCTACACATCAAGTGTTTTTCAGAAAGATATTGCTCTATTTTGGGCTTTGTTTAGAAGAACATGGAAGTGTTAACAATTCATTCGCAGTGTGAGACAAACAGATATTAATAGAATTTTAATTAAGGCTTCTCAACAGGATTTGAAGATTTATTTTTTATTTCTTTATATCAAGTGCTGTGTGTGTTCCTGTAAGAGTTGAAAATACAGGCATCGTAGGACAAGGATAGGAACAACTGAACCACGTTGCCAGAGACAGCAAGAAAGAGGAAAGGAAGGGGTCAGTTACAGCTGGACAGTGCCAGATGCTCTGTCACCAAAGCCAAAGTAGTTATTTCCAGAAATTTCCCTCAAAAATTATCACATAATGGTGTGAACAGACTCGGGGACACTTGAAATGCATCTTCAGATATTGCTCCAAGGTGGAAGGGGCTTTCCTGTTTCGGGCTCATCTTACGTCTCTCTTTAAATAATCACTTCTCAGTTCTGCCTTTATAATCTATGTCATTTGAAACAGCTGCTACCTGCTGCTACTCCCTTAAAAGCCTACGTTTTTAAGTGCACAGAGCCACAGTTTCAGGCCTCCAGCTTCCCATCCTTACACCTCAGTGACCTTAATAATGCCTCTGCCTACTGAAGTGATACAGAGAGGATGTACTTCTGTTGGCCCCTGCTCTCTGAACTGAAATGTTGAAGCTTTCATTTAGTTAGTGAGAAAATCCTTGCTCTGCACTCTCTCATCTCTGACCCCCTGTTTTGTTACTGTGCTGTAATCCTTTTTTGGGGCCACTTCTAGCTCTAATGCCAGCTTTTTGTGGGGAGACCATGATGTATCTATGGAAGGCAGCTTCCAAAGGCTGGGTGTCCTTCCCTGACAAAGACTCCCTCCTTAGTGGACAAGAACGTAAGGATCAGCTGTCACCAAGTGCAGGGTACCAGCCTACTTGCCATCTAAATGCAACAAGGATGTTGGTGACTTCTGCTCTTATTAGGCCATAGGGCAGCTTTCTAATTAGCCATTTCCATTTCAACACCACGTTGCTGAAGGGCACAGCTTCAGGTGCAGTTCATTACCCGATGCCCACTGGTCACTCCATGCCTTCTCAGTCTTTGTGCCTTTACATCATCCAAAACATTAGTTGCTTTTAAGGTAGAGTGTGGCTCAGTCACATTCCCTTTGCTCTCTGCACCAAACTTTAGCCACTTTTGGTGGCTTTTACCCAGTTCTTCCCTTGAAATGTGAGCACCTGGAAAGGCATAAGATGGTGGGAGAGATAGGGATGCGGGTCCCAGACAAAAAACCCCTACACTGGCAGCAGCATTTGTTGTGATATATAGCACTAGGGTACATCAGGTAGTGAGTTTGACTTAGTTTGAATCAAACCAAAAACCTATAACATGTTTTTATTCATTGGCCCCTGCATAGATGTTTCATGTGTGCTGCTGTTACCTACACCTGCCCTGGTAGACATGGGCTTTCCAGTATGGGGGTTAGAGGGAATGGAAACCAGGAAAACCTTGCTCTTTTATGGCTTTTATGGGATCTTACATTCAACTAAATGCTAATAATACTGAAAATTGCTTACTAGCCTCTTCAGAAAGCCAACTGACTCCTAGGTTTTATTCCAAGAAGGGCTTTGCTGAAGTCAGTAGAGAAAAAGAAAAATTAGGATCCCTCCCTCTGATGTTCAAGGGCCGCAGGGTGTGAAGCCGTCCCTGCAAAATACTGTTGTGATATCCTGGAGGGAAAAACCAACACAGCAGCTCCAGTTTAGTTTGTACTAACAGTTTGTGCTCTTAGGAGCAGTTTCCATTTCGTTTTTTTTAAACTTTTATCTGAGAGGGCAGGGTGAGTTCACTGCTCACATCTAGCAGGAGCTGCTGCCTAAAGGACAGTTGAGTTTGATTCCTGACGCTGCTTCTAACAAAAGGAAAGAGGAAAAAAGGATTCGCTGCAGAAAACCTTCCCTCTCTGCCTCCAGTTTTTATCACTTTCACTCTGTGTGATGGCATCTTGTTTTACCAAGATGTCTGTGGGATAGCTGCCTGGTTTTATGGTCTGTTATGCACATTCACTTGCTTCAGGACAACAGAAGCTACAATATGTTTCAGCTGCACCTCAGGAGAAATGCGTTCCAGTCACAAGAGACACCAGACAAATCCCTGGCCCTGTTAGACTCCAAAGAATCCCCTTTGCACCTCCTCATGCTGTGGACAGCTGTGATCCCACTGCTGGTGTGTGAGATCCAGCCCCTTTTCCCAATTTTCATCCTTCCCCTCTCCTACCTGCTATTTTCACTTATGATGCAAACCTCACTCATCATTGCTCAGTCTTTCCAGGGTCCTGTGTGCGTGACCTTACCTCTAAGATTTAATTCTGAAATGACTTAAAAAAAATAATATCTATTTTCTCTCCCTGCTTTTTCCCCATTTTCATTTTTATTTTTATTTTTCTATGTGTGTGTTTCTCATGTGCTGAATATTAAATAGGCAAATGAAGATGTATATCATCTGGAGCTGAGAAAGGAGCACAGGTGCATCTACCAGGCAGCGAGTGAAAACAAAACAATTCATTTAAAAGGTTTTGATTCACTCTTGTGCACTCATACTTTATTCAGCAGCCTGATACGACACCTCCAGTCCGCCTACGCCCGCACACAGCTTGGAACAGAGATGTTTTCTTGGCTTCTCCATCCTGTGAATTTTTTTCTTGCCACAGCTCTGCTCGAAGTTGCTTGGCGCAGGTGCCTCGTTAAGTATAGCGAGGGAGAGGAGGATGGGGTGGATGAGAGAAGACTGGGGGTGAAAAAGGAAAAAAAAATAAGGAAAGAACATAAAAAGAAAATAGTATCTTGAATGTTTATAAGTGTATTCCTTTACCAAATGTGCCAGCCTCGGTCCTGTTGGCTACTGGCAAAGTTTCCCTTCGTTTTCCAAGTCTGTGCTTTTGGTCTGTGCTGGGCAATCCTCTGCTCAGCTGGGCAGGAGAGCAGAGCTTGGCTCTGCCTGGCTTTGGCAGGAGGTTTGGGTGGGAACAAAGGAAAAGCAATCCCTGTCTAGAAATCTTTTGTTTACCAACTTGAGTTATTGTTTTTAGAGGATCGAGTGCTTAGCCTAAATCCTCCTTTTCTAGGGTTCTGGTCAGGATAGGCAGCAAAAGGATTCTTACATGGCTTAGGGGAGGAGCTGCCTCTCCTGGTTTTACTCTGTCTTGCTGAGTATCCTTGGAAGGACACTTCTCCCCCCATGCTTTTCTTCTTCTCCTAAGTCTGTCAGCTCTTCTTGAGACAAAACGTCTTCTTTGAAGTGTTCCTATCATATTTCCCACGTAGGAATCAGCGAGCTCTCTGCTACTGGTGGTGAGTGGGTAGAATCTGCTGGCTCCTGTCCTGCCTGCCTGAGAAGGGCATGGGATGGGAATTGTCCCAACAACCAAGTGTGTGGCCTCACCCCATCTCACTGTAAATCCATATTGGGTTTAGTCCATTTGTTTTACTCTGCAGATGGAGCCAGAGACCAGCAACCTTGACTCCTGGCCCCTTTCAGGACCCTGTAAGCGTGCAGTGGAGAGGTGAAGTCTTAAAAATGCACCCATTCCCACATTATTTCTGCTGTAGCTTCCACACCACAGGCTGTGGAAGGATGTGGATTTTGGGGAAAAAAACCCCAACATCAGATTATATGTTTGTGGGCTCTGAGCTGACTGTTACTCCTTTGGAGCAAGATTGTGGAGTTTCAACAGATCCTTCAAAACAGAGACTCGGTGTTCATTTTCTGGTGAAAAAAACCCAAATAACATGCTAGGAATTGATAAGAAGGGAGTAGAGAACATAGCAGAGAATAACCTTGGTTGACTCCTACCTTTAATACTGCATGCACCTCGTCTCCTTCTCTCAGAAATGGCATAGGAGAAGTAGAAAGGGTTCAGAGGCAAGAGGGGTGGTTAAAGGTACATAACAGGTGAATATGCTCAGCCTCTTCAGTCTGCAAAAGAGGTGACAAAGTCACGAGAGGCACAGGTAGGGCAGATAAGAATTGTTTTTCCATGGATTGTGCTGGTGGAAAAGCCAGAGCACATGGAGCGAGGCTAGAGAGAGCCAGGCTCAAAACAAGCAAAAGGCAGTGGGTGATTGCTCATGAAGTGGGCAGCAGCACCTCTGTGCTGGAGAAAGTCGTGGATTGCTGCCACTTGGCAGTGAGTTTGTAGGGAGACTAGGTGAGTTTATCGAGTTCTACAGCCACTGTGGCTTTCAGCAAAATAAAAAAGGGTAGTGGTCATGAGAGGAGCCTGAAATCTGTGAAAGCTGGACAAATTCTGAGCTATCACTTCCCCTGGGGAAGCAGACTAATGAGAGAGCAGCAGGGCTGCCAAAATGAGCATTGCTTGGTTTGAATGGTGATACCTAGCACTTTTACTAAATCTTCAAACTAAAGGTCATAGATATTAAATAGTGATAAGAACAGAACAGTCAGAATAAGATAGTTCCCCAAGGCAGGAAGAAGGAGCAGTGAGGAATGGAAGATAAAGTGGCATATTAGGACAGGAAAACCTGGATTAAGTCTCTCTCTATACATACGTTATGAAGATGTGTTAATAGGGTTTTTGACATGCTACCTGGCAGGACAGTGACATGTGTTTCATAATCTGCTGTGCCTATCCTGGACTGGGCTCGTGGCCAGTGCTGAGCCAGGAGGGAAACACTGGTTTGGAAAGAAATATTGCTGAAACAGTGGATAGGACACAGAGGAGTGTGAAGTCCACACCAGCTACGCAGAAAACAGCCTGTGCCTGGGAAGGTCCTGCCTGGTTGACAGCACCGGTGATTTCAAATATGCTTCATCTGCAGAAAGCACCTGGGCATGAACTCAAAGAAAATGTATGGTCCCAATATGTATAGTTAAATTCATGGTGAGCCACCACAGCTGGCAGAGAATACCAGCTACCACTTAGGATAAAGACTCTGGAACCCCAGTGAAGCTCAGTGGAGCCACGCTCGCTCTCAGCACCATGTACACTTTCTACTGAAGCTCCACAGGAGCAGCCGTGCTTTCCTGTCTGATACTCAGTTCCACCTCCCAGGAGAAGGAGCAGTTCTTCGTACCTTAGAAGCATTTTTTCCTTACCTGTAGTGAGATAGAGATGAATTGGTTATAAATTGTAACTCACTCAAAGGGTATGATTTTCATACAATCATAGGATGGTTAGGGTTGGAAGGAACCTCAAAGATTATCCAATTCCAACCCCCCTGCCATAGGCAGGGACACCTCCCACCACACCAGGATGCTCCAAGCCCCATCCAGCCTGCTCTTGAACCCCTCCAGGGATGGGGCAGCCACAGCTTCTCTGGGCAACCTGAGCAACCTGTTCCAGTGTCTCACCACCCAAATTAGCAGTTGATGGCAGTGCAGCTGGTAGCCTCCAAACCTGATTCTGTCTGTTTAGAGATGCAGCCACTGAAGGCTGAGGTGATGGTGGATGGATTGCTGAGCTGAGTCCACCAGTTTATGCCTGCAGTCATCTGGTTATTGTGACCACATTTTGGTGTGCCCTGGTTATTTCCTGAAGTTTTCCAACAATTCTAGCCAAGGAAGGTCTGAACTCACTTTGCCAGTGCAAAGCTCATCTGCCTGCATGAGGGCTCTCAGGAAAGGTGAATGTGATAGCACTTTAAACTGGATCGTTTACACTGCATTAAGCATCAAAGAGGGTGTTTGTATTCAAAATTAAAGCAGTTTTATTTCAAGTTTCATTACTCCAATACCAAAACAGAGTCTAGAAAAGGGGAAGCTACATTTCTGTCCAGGAAGACACTATGAAGAAGTCAGGAATAAAATGCAGAAGATGCCTTTTTTTCATAAAGACTTAATATCCTCTAAAGAAAGCAAGCAATGTCTCCTTGCGGATCTCAACTGTGAGAGCTAGCCCCTCAGCAGCTGCACAGGAGGAATAGAAAAGAGTAATTATACTATTTTGGGTGAGAAGAAGGGTCTGTTGTTTTTCCACTTCTGTTCTGTGGCTCGGTACCACTGCACAGGGTGGGAAAAGTGAGACCAACTGTGTTTCCCTGGTAGCGCTTAGCCAGCGTGCTAACTATTGCCAGTTCTGAGTCAGATTTATCTACATAACCCGGTCTTTTTGTGTGCAGTAACCTTTCTGCACGAGTTGCTTTTCCAAGGTGGTTGGTGAAATTGAAATTGGATGCCATTTCATTTGTACATCTGCTACTACTGTTTTTATTTACTGGAGCTGCTGAATTGTTGTGCAGCTTACAATCCAGACAGTGTTTTTATCGGAGATTTGGAGAAGAAGTGTCACATCTATGGAGATAAGCAGAGAAGAGGAAGCCAATGGATGTTCTTCCAAATTAGCAAGGAAGATGTGAACAACTTTAGAAGATCCATGTGCTGAAACCTTCCCTTCTGGGGACTGTGCCTGGTTGTCAGCACTGCAGGAAGATGAAGAAAATCCCGCAGAACTGATGTAGCTTTTAAAGTTTACCAGGAGATATCAATAAAAACGCAAAGTAGATCCAAGGCAAACAGTCTTTTCAAGAGCATGGCAGCAATTCCCACACCAAAGAACATTTTGGGGATTTTTTTTTCAGCAAGTCAACAAAGCCGAGCCTAAATAGACCCTTGAACAAAGAATAAGAGAAAAATAAGGACATTGCAGAGAAAAATTGTCGATGCTGTAGCAGAGTTCCTACACGAAGTGCTGACCCAGGATCACTGTGTAGAAGTTGAACTCAAATTACCTCAGGAGGAAGAAGATTGATGTATTATGTTACATGTGTTTAGTGACTCAGATGATAGCTGCAAATCAGTCGTAACCCACACAGATATGCTTGAGCTCTTCCTGCGTTCAGCAATCCCATGTCTTGCTCAGTATCTCAGAAAGCTGAAACACTGTTGATGGGATACAGTGGTCCATGTAAAGCAGCGTGTTTTCTTGGAAATGCTGTACTTTAAGAACTTGAAAGCAAGTAACCCTCACATTTAGGCAAGCTGTCACCCTCCTTTTTCAAGCTTGGCAAACACTCTGCAAATACCAATTTCAGCAAGTGTTTTCATGCCGATGATCCTAGTCCAGAAGGAGTGACGTAGCCCACCGAGCTTGTGGAGATCTCACTGGTTCTGTCATGGTCTCTGTGCAAACTGGCAAGAAAGAATTTGGGGATAAACTCTGCTCTCTGTGTTCCTCCTTCTGTTCTGGATCTGTGAAGTCATGGCTGGATAACCAATGTCGAGTGGAGTTTGGGAAGTTGAGATGTCTGGGCATCTGGAATTCCAACTTGGTCTATTCACTACCAACACATGTGCGTGAAGAATGGACTCAAGTCCCCAGAGACAGGGAAACCACCAACCTGAACCAACCAAAAATTAATTGTAAGGAGCAGAATGACGTACAGTATCATTTCAATAGAGATTCTGAAGAGGAGAATTAGGATATTAGAAATACTAGAGACAGGAGTTTCTTCAAAGATGCTTCCATCAAATCTAATGTGCTTTCATTGAAGAAAATTACTTGCTTTAAAAAATATTTTTGCTTCTAGTTCTTTAATTGCTGTAAGAATCTTGGTTTGATAATACATGTGAAGAGTGTCATAATGTGAAATACATTTGTCAGAAATTAAGAAAGTATATAATCACACCTACTAAGTTAACAATGAGCAAAGATTATTATAATTAATAAGAATCTATGGACAGAGAGACCTGAAAAATAAAATCAAGGAAAAAAAATCCCAGGTGACACCAGTAACATATTTCTTTCCATAGTTCCCTGACTTTAAAGAGAACTTGGGATTATCCAGTGAATTCTTGTGGCTTATTGTGAGGCAGTAGCGGTAGCCTGTTACAGACTGGAGCTGGAGGAGATTTTTAGTAAAGGGGAAAGGAATTACTGGCTAGAGTTGAACTGAAATAGAAATCCAGTGAGAGCTTGATCAAAGAAACAACACTGCTGTGTGCAGAGTAATACTGTGCGACTTGGGTTAAAACATTTTGTTAATTATTTTTTTAAAATATTGCTGTTATTTTGTAAAATTTTTTACTCTTTATGTCAAACGTTAGTATTTTATAAAGGAGAATGCAGTTCTTTGATGAAAATCCAAAGTTTTAATGAGAGAATGATGTGGATAGGGTTTCCTGAGGATTTTTCTGTCTCTCTCTGTCTCCCTCTCTCCCCCCTGAAGTGATGCAATGCAGCCCAGCAGACAGTGGCTGGGGCAGCCAGTCGATAGGAAACCCTTCACACGCCTCTTCTGCTGAAGGGAATTCTTTGTCGCCTTTGATCACAGGGAGAAAGTGGCCAGGAAAAAAACCTGAGTCCTGCCTGCGGGTGGCTGAGGTGGTGATCTGCAAGGGTCCTCCAAGCCCTTTGATTTCAGGGGCTCCTGAAGCAGGAGGAGGGGTCTCCCTGTTGTGCCTCCTTCTGCCTTGCTCCTCCAGCCTCCTCTTTCAGACACAACCTTCATGGCCACATGGGAGAGGTGCTTCACCTTCTTGCAGGAGGGAAACACTGCAATAAATGTGAGGTGTCTCTGTAGATGGAGGCTCTGCTGGTTTATGTTTGGGGTTTTATGGCAAATACTTTCCTGGGGTCTCTTCTGCATCATCACTAATGTCCTTGACACACAGCCAGCGCTGTAGCAGGGGTGAGTCATGGTGCTTGAGCAAACAGAGTGACAGCACAAGGACATACATCCTGCCCTGGTTGAATGTTTCTGTTTTATGAAGCTGTAAGAAATCATTTTTCCTCCTTTGTGAGGAGATAAGTCAGAAGTCTTTTGTATTATTATTATTTTTTTTCAGATCAAACTATCTCTCTGAGTTCTGCCCGATGAATTGGGGTGAAAAAAGACTAAGTAAGGTTCCTGGTCTTGTTATGCTCTCCGTGCACAGAAAGATTGTCAAGGGTGGATGTGAAGAGAAAGATTCCTCCTCATTATGCATCTTAAAGGTCAGTGCCCCTTACACTACATCATTGTCCCCAACCTTTAGGTGGTCAAATAGTTCATATAAACCCAGGAGATGGACGAGAGATGGATGATTTAAGTCCGGAGCTCTCAAAGCTCCAAAGGCTCCAAAAAGCTCTCAAGGCTCCAAAAATCAACTTTCTCAGCATATCTAGGCTTAAGTTTGAGTTTGTTGGGAAAACAAACTTCAGATGCAAAATCTCCACATGGGGTGTGAGATCCGTTTTGCGGCCTCAACTGTGGGCGGTGGGAAAGAGTTCTGGTGTCAGAATTTGGCCACGTTTGATTTTAGCAAAACTGGATGTTGTTTTTAATTTTAGTTCTGCAGAAAGAAATTTAAAAGCCTGCTGAAATCTTCAGTCTGAAGCTGCAGTTTCCAAAGTCTCTTCTGAGTGCATCTGCCCAGTCCAGTGCTGTACCTACTGCCAGGTAAGAAAAACTGCAATACGTTGCTCCTCATGCAAAACCACATCACACCATTAAATGCTCAAGGATAAACATGTGTGCAGCTTCCTGATCAATGGATAACCAAAAGCCCATTCCATGAACCTGTCTTTAAAATCATAAGAATGTTTTCTTCTTCTTCTCCAAAGATATTTTAGGGCTGGGATGGAAAACGAAGGTGCAAGCCAGTGGTGTAATCTTTTGCATGGCTAGCCAGACCCTCTTGCTGCCTTCTACTTGAATGATGACACCTTCCCTTCCACTCTTCGTGCAAGCAGGAGACCTACCTAAAAATCTTAGCCTTTCTGAAGAGCCACCTCAAGGGATGGCAGTTACATGCAACTCCTTTATAATCCCCAGCGGTGGTTTCTGGTGGTTTCCTTCTTGTGCAGATCTTCAGACAGATCTTCTGTCTCCTAGTTCATATTCATACATTGAATTACTTTGTGGGGCACTTGGGCCAGATCAAGAAGTGGCTCCGGGGAGACCTGATAGCAGCCTTCCAGGATCTGAAGGGAGCCTACAGGAGAGCTGGAGAGGGACTCTTTGTCAGGAAGTCTAGTGACAGGACGAGGGGTAATGGTTTTAAATTGGAAGAGGGGAGATTTAGATTTAGATGAGATCTTAGGAAGAAGTTCTTTCCTGTGAGGGTGGTGAGGCACTGGAACAGGTTGCCCAGGGAAGTTGTTGATGCCCCATTCCTGAAGGGGTTCAAGGCCAGGCTGGCTGGGGCTTGGAGCAACCTGTTGTGGTGGGAGGTGTCCCTGCCCATGGCAGGGGGGTTGGAACCTGATGATCTTTAAGGTCCTTTCCAACTCTGACCATTCTATGATTCTATGATTCTATGAAGTCATGACGGTGTGATTAGCCACGCTGACTTCAGCAAAGCTGTGCTGATTTCTAGCAGCTGAAGGTCTGGACCCCTATTTAAAACCAGAGTTTTCTCAATTCTGGATTCCTGGACATTTTTCTAACCTATCCCTTGGAAATGGATGTAGCTGAAATAAATAAATAAATACATAAAGTCAAGAGTATTATAGGATGTGGCTCTGTTACCATGGAAACTTGATCTTTTCCTTATCCAGTTCTTTTTTTTCTCTGTTAGCCAATTTAACCTCTCTATCCCTCTATTAAAACTCTTCCTCATTAAGCACAAGGTTGCAGGGTTTTTGCTAGAAAAGTGTGGGCAGAGAAATACCAGCTTCTGCATCTGTTTGGTGAACTAAAAAAAAAGCAGCTGTAGGGAAGAATGTGGAGGAGGATGAAGGTAAAGCGAAAGATAATCATATTAAAAATAAAAATATGAATCAGTTTGGGTAAGCACTGGGTAGATTGGTAGCAGGCAGGCAATCCATAAGTCAATATCTTTTCCTCCTGTATTTGTTCCACTCTGCATTACGTTAAGAGTTACTCCATCACTTAGGTGTACAACAGGGTGCAGTTTGGAAGAGTATGACACAATATTAGTTACATAATGGTATGTGACCAATAACATTTAAAAGCAGAGTTTGCTGGCTGACTGCCTTGATGGGTTGGTGTTGGAGGGGGAGTTGGATGTTGTGGCAGTTCTCTGTCTCTTTCTCATTTTCATTTCTGAGTCACTTTCTGAGCCGTGGTGACAGGGCTTTCACATTAAGAACTGCCAATAAAGAATTCAATTCCTTTCTGAAAGCCTCCTGCTAATTAATTCATACTCTGTAATGCACCTGAATGACAGTGGAGGCTTCTGAGCTATTCCTGAGTGCTTTCTGCTGGGCCAAGTTCCTCTTTCTGTTAGAACTTTGGGCGTAGCTTCTGTCCTGTCTGCACTCCTGGTCTTGCAGTGGGGATTTTTTGAAGTGGTGACCCAACCCAACTCTGGGAGCAATAATCCTGTTTTTCTCTGTTTTGTGATTGCTGAGTAATGTAGTGTGCTTTGGTGGCAAGGTGTTGGACTTCCACTGAGGACAGGAGTGCAAATGCCCACATGAAGAGATATTATGGAAAATAAATATTTAATTGCATAAATATTCCAGCCTTTTTGTCACCTATGGCAACTAGTGTTATTTTTTTGAGCACATCTTGCATAATCATAACACATCTTGTTTCAGGAAGCTCCAGGCTGGTCCTGATCTCAGGGTAATCTTACAGTTCTTGTGAAGCTGTGATTTCTTCTGCGTAGAGAAGGGTCAAGCAGTTTGACCGAGGGTGAGATCAGAGGGTGTGAAAGCTCCACAGGGGCAAAAATGCTTTTTCTGTTTTCCCAAGGAGCTTTAGTCAAGCTTATGTGATGCATGTAAATATTATTCATAGTGAATTTTATGATACTAATTGTGTGTCTGAGAGAAAGATGTACACTCTAATGCGTCAAAAAACATCTCACTTTCCCCTTCCTTTCATGCTCCCAATAACTGTAATTCCTCTTTTTCGTGCCTGGTTTCAGACCGTGGCTTCCATGGGAGTGTAACCCAGTCCTGTCTGAAAATGTCAAGTCTCCTGCATTCGGGAGAGGGGTGGATCAAACACTCTTGTTTCCAGAGCTCCACACTTGCACTGCCTTCCACAACAGTGGGGACTGCAGCTGGCTCCTCTTCCTCAGCAACTTCGTTCTGTGTCCTGTGAACCTGGTGGCCAGGAGAAAGCCAAAGCCAGCTGGAGAGATGGGGCTAAGCTTCTGACTTGCTCAAGGAGCAGTTGTAAAACTGGTTTGCCTGCTGTCAAGGCGCTGATCAGGACTGTAGGTGGAAACCTTGGCTACGGTACAGCCACTCTTCTCACCCTAAGTAATCAGCAAAGCTTTGTGTCACAGAATTGAGGTGTAAAACAAGTTGACCCTTTTGTGTTTGTTGTGGCACGGTGGAGCTGTGTTGTGTATGGATTTTGCAATCCAGGAGGCTTGTTTGAAGCAGCCAGGCTGGCTTTCCATAAAATCTTCCAGGCTATGACCCAATGGCTGGGCATCTTTGAGGGCTTCCAGCCCTGAGAAGGAAAGGCTGGGAATCTGTTAAGCAGGCTGCAAGGTGAACAGCTTTTTGGTGGGCTGGAGCAATTCTCACCACCTTTATGTGCAACAGCCTCTCTCCTGGGATCCTATATTTCATCCCCTGCCACATAAGGAAATACTGTCCATCATACACCTACCATGCCTTTGTCATGTGCTTTGTACCCTTTGTGTGACAAGACCCTGCTTGTACCAACAATCTTGTGACCAGATATGTGCTCATTATGTGACAGGATCTGTCAGTTACACAGTTATAAGGCAGAGGTTTGAGTCTTTTGTGATAAGGTGAAAAGTCAAGGTGACCTGAGAGACAAGGAGTTAGGGGAAGGGTGATAGGTGACAGGAACTGCACATTGAAATAGTTGGATGTCAGCATTTGAGATGGCTCTCAAACTCTCTCATGGAAATGACTCATGATGCTTGTCAGGGATAAATAAAAGCAAGGAAAGTCTTCATTTCCCATCGACAGAAATGATCTCCAGTGTCACTCAGTTCCCAGAGAGATACCTATTTAATTAAATCTGTATCATTTCCTCTAATTATTTCTTGGACAAACTTGGTGCAAGTAGGGATGGGAAGGGGCAATTCCCACTGGAGCCACCAAACATGTTACTAACCTTGATTTAAAGTCTTTTCTTTAGCTGGGAAATGTATCCTCTGGTAATCTCAGATTGTCTCTGCTCTTGCACTGGATTTTCTGGCATGAGGCTTCTTTCAAGAACAGATCTCAAGAGAAGATCTCAAAATCTTTAAAGAACAGGTCTTTGCTGGAAGAGTTTGCTGCACCATCAGCAAAATGCNACAGCCCCAGCTCTCTCAGTCTGCTGACCTCTGGGATGCGGTGCAGGGAGCTGGAGGGATGTTCTGGTGTGGTGCTGCGGATGCAGGGGTTGCTGCTGCAGTGACTGGAGACTCTGAGGCAAGTTTGCAGACTAGGAATAGTCTGTTTTTGTGGGAACTAGATTCAGTTGTCAAATACATGGCACATAACCACTGCTCACCCACCAGGCCATTATAGAATTTGAGGGGACTTACGAGGAAAGCTCTGGGATTTGATACTTGTTTTCTGTTTACTGTCATTCTACTTCTTATAGTGGAGACTGTTTTTATTAAGTGTTTACTATGTATAATTCAAGTATGCATTCAGATGCACACTGTAGTAAAGCAGCTCTGAATATTGAACTAGTAATTCTAGTAAAATACATGCCTGAGATGACAGCTCACAGAAATATCAGAAAACAACAGGTATATTTAACTCAGTAGTCAGTTTGATAAACTCATAAGGAAAATATACCTCTTTAATCTGATTGCAATCATTAGCATAGACTGGGCTCCCAAAGCTGGTTTTATTTCTGTCTTTGTTTACCCCTCTGCTCTGCTCTCATGAGACCCCACTTGGAGTCCTGTGTCCAGCTCTGGGTCCTCAGCACAGAAAGGACATGGACCTGTTGGAACGGGTCCAGCAGAGGGCCACCAAGATGCTCAGAGGGCTGGAGCACCTCTGCTGTGAGGACAGGCTGAGAGAGCTGGGACTGTTCAGCCTGGAGAAGAGAAGGCTCCAGGGAGACCTTAGAGCAGCCTTCCAGGATCTAAGGAGAGCTGGAGAGGGACTCTGTGTCAGGGAGTGGAGTGATAGGACAAGGGGTAATGGTTTGAAACTGAAAGAGGGAAGATTTAGATGAGATATTTGGAAGAAATTCTTTGCTGTGAGGGTGGTGAGGCACTGGAACAGGTTGCCCAGAGAAGCTGTGGCTGCCCCATCCCTGGAGGGGTTCAAGGCCAGGCTGGATGGAGCTTTGGGCAAGCTATTCTGGTGGGAGGTGTCCCTGCCCATGGCAGGGGGGTTGGAACTGGATGATCTTGAAGGTTTCTTCCAACTCTACCCATTCTATGATTCTATGATTTGTTCCAAATCAAGCTTTTATCTTTGGATGTCCTGGTTCAGCCTTGGTATTAACCAAAATGGTGATGGCCAGCCTCCTTGGAAACCAGGAGTGAGCACAGGGCCCTTTGGTATTGGTTACTCTCTGCTTTCTTCTAGTGGTGCCAGTTCTTCCCTGGGAAGGGGATTTTGCTGTGGTGAAAACGAGGAGTGAGAATAAGTCACTGGCAAAAATGTAGAAGGGGAAAAAGTGAATTTTAGTTTTGATAAGCCAGTAACCGCCGCAGAGACTTCAACTGCTGTGCTGTGACAGCTTCACCCCAGCCATTCAGCCCTCCCAAAGGGCTTTGGGGAGGCTCAGTGGATGGGCTGCAGGTGAATGAACTCCTTGTGCTCTTGGTAGGATCTCTTCTGTGTTTCAGACAGCTCTAGGGATGTTCACTCGGCCAGTATGGAGTTAGCAAGCTATGGTGTGGCGTAGCAGATGGGATCACAAGGTGGAGTGTTGGAAGCCAGAAGGTCTTGAGCCTGTTGGTTTTGTGGGAGCAGCATCTGGCAGGAGGCTAGACCACCATGCTCTTTGCTGAGACACTGAACGACGTTCCTTGTGCCCTTTCTTAAAGGAATTGTCCTACCTGGTCCCACATCAGAGGGGCATTGATAAAGGAAAACATGGATAAGAATGAATTTGTGCATTTCAGATCATGCAGGGAGAAATAGGTAGAATGTGCTCACATGTGTTCTCACTACCAAGTTAAAAACATACTGCCTACAAAACAGCCTTGTCTCTTTTCTCCACAAGCTCCTGTGTACCTGAGTCCACTTCTTGCCAGCCTCCTGAAATCCAAGAGATTCTTGACACTGGATCTGCATTAACTTGCCAGGTGCTTTATCTCCGACAGATGTTGATGCAGTTGCCAGCTGTCATAATGCTTGGTAGCTCGAAGGTCTTTTCATGTTTCTTTTTACTTCTGTATTGAGATATCACATTGAAGAAGATTTATTTTTTTCAGAAATGACCTCTTCTATTGTAAAGGTGTGGAGGAAGTTTGAAAATATGAAGTTAAAGCTGAAAAACCCATTTTAAGAAATAGCATGTAAAATTTCATGAGATCAGAGGACTTGATCAGGCTTTGGAATACTCTGTATCTCCTGTGGCAATGCATTATTAACTTTTCTTAGGTGGACTTTTACTGCTTTTCTCTTTTCCTGGCACTCTTCCATGCTGCTTTTTGCCTTTTTTTTTTGTGTTTTGTTTTGTTTTGTTAGACCATGCCAAGAGAGAGAAAGGAAGAGCTTTAATATGTAGCATCTGCTGGAATATATTATCAAATTAAAAAAAAATTAGCACCACAATAGGTACATTATGTCATAAACTTGAGAATTCTGTGCTGTGTTGACTTCATTATAATTGCTCTAGGTGGAGTTAATTAAGTTAGGTATGCTGAAGATCTAGTGATTTCAAACGACTGAGCAAAGCTTAAATTGACAAATAGAGATGAATGTCCTCTGCCCCTCAAAACCCCCCATTTAGGAGAGAAACTTCTGCCACTCATCTTTAAAATCTCTGCACTTGTTGGTAGCCTGGCACGTACCCGACTGTGTTGGCACGTATAAAAACCTGTTTCTCCATAGCAACACAAGATGATCAAGCTAACAAATATGTATTTTATTCTGCTGCTCCCTATCCAGTTTGCCTTAAGTGACTTTTTCTTTTAATAGTCAGTATAAAGCTGTCACACAGACTTTAAGGAGGAGTTAGTATTAAGACACATAGTTAATGTCTACAAGATTGAGATGAATTTAGCATTTAATCTTCCCATGAATTGCCTTGAGTGGTACAAGAAGGCCTTTGGGAAGGTGACCATTTCTCAGGGGAAAGCAGCTGGAGTGATGTACCAGCCTGGATTGCTTTAAGCTTCTTTCCAAATCCCTACCTCGCTTCTTGCTCCAGACTCCTTTGTAAGTGTCTACTCGGTTCATTGGCAATTGCTGATCTATTCCCATTTTAACTAGAAGAGGTGGTCATGGATTTCTTTAAATAGAAGACAAAGATAGAAGTAGATGAGTGCTGGAAGAGAAAGGAAGGGCAGGACTGTTTCACCCACTTTGGCTGTTACTGTACAAATCTCTTATTTTCTTTTAAAAATGACAAAGTGCTTTAGAAAAGTCTTAAGAGTCAGTTGATTATGTCCTTCACTGCTTTCACTATGTTGCTTTCAAGCTCTCTGCATCAGTGCCTAATGTCAGGAGGATATAACCTCCAACCTGTGGACCCTAGGCAATTTGGAAATCATAGAATCATAGAATGGTCAGAGTTGGAAGGGACCTTCAAGATCATCCAGTTCCAACCCCCCTGCCATGGGCAGGGACACCTCCCACCACACCAGGTTGCTCCAAGCCCCAGCCAGCCTGGCCTTGAACCCCTCCAGGGATGGGGCAGCCACAGCTTCTCTGGGCAACCTGTTCCAGTGCCTCACCACCCTCACAGCAAAGAATTTCTTCCTAATATCTAATCTAAATCTCTCCTCTTCCAATTTAAAACTGTTACCCCTTGTCCTATCACTAGGCTTCCTGACACAGAGTCAAGACATGTGACAATATTTTGGAAAAATATATTTTATAGGGGTTGCATCCCTTCAGCTTGTTTCTCAAAACCGAGTTGGCTCCCTGTGGGGCATCATCTACTCCCACATATCAGAGGCTTTTGTAAGCGCAGCTTTTAATCTGCAGCAGCCCAGCCTTAAAAGCAACTTCACCATTTCAGCTGCCAAGAAACCTTACTATATTCTTCCAGATCATTATACCCTACACAACTGTGTAACCTACCTAATTTTTCCTTAATGATTGCTTTCTAGCATAAAGAAACATCCCTCTCAAATTGACTCGCTCGGCAGCTGAAAATGAGCGAGTGAGTGGAGGGGGAGAGTGATGAGGAAGTATCTGACCTCCTGTCGTAGTCACATCTCTGCTCAGGAGAGAACCAGGAAAGGTCAGAAGGAGCACAGGGCTAATAATGAGTGGTTTGAGGAAACTGGACACACAGCTGAGTCACCAGGTGACTTTTTTTCTGGCTTGGAGTAGTTTGCTCTCAGAACTTCAGCTGCTTCTGGAATTTATAAACACATGAATTAAGTTTGCTCAGACATATCCAAAAAATCTGCATATTTATTGACACCAACTGATTTGCAAAATAGAGCTGATATTTTTTCCTTCTTTCTTTCAATATATCTGCAGCTTCATTAGACCCAGCATAAGACACAGTAACACACTGCGAGCAACTGCATGATGATTAAGCTGGCAATAACAGCAGAGACATCTGTCAGTGCTGAGCAACAGGTATGTCAGCCCTCCCTCCTCCTTCTCCTAAAGGAGAATTATAACAGTGGGTGAAATGAAGGAGGATGAGGTAATGACAACCAGCTCTAACCTTCCACAAGAAAGTCCAAAGTTACTCCTATAGCCCTTTACTGCAGCAACACTAACAGAGGTGCTCTCGTGTGTCCTAGCAGTTCTGTGCAGATTCATATACAGAGAGAAGTCAGGAGTATTGTTATTATTTCAAATTTATATATATTAGTTGCATAAAATTATTTCCTTTTCATAATATGGTATTGGCAAGGTTCAGATTGGAGATTAGGAAAAATGTTTCCCCAGAAAGGGTTCTGAAGCCTTGGAATGGGCTGCCCAAGGAAAGGATTGAGGCACCATCCCTGGAGGGATTTAAAAGCCGGGTTGACCTAGTGCTTAGAGACATGGGTTAGTGGTGGTTTTTGACAGAGTTTGGTTTCTGGTTGGACTCGATGATCTGAAAGGTCCCTGCCAACCTAAACAATTCTATGATTCTGTAAAGGAAGTAACCTGGACAGCCAGCTTAAGATGAGCCAGCATTGTGCCCAGGTGGCCAAGAAGGCCAACAGCATCCTGGCCTGGATCAGGAACAGCGTGGCCAGCAGGAGTAGGGAAGTGATGGTGCCTCTGTCCTGGGCACTGGTGAGGCCTCACCTCGAGTGCTGTGTTCAGTTCTGGGCCCCTCACTACAAGAAGGACATTGAGATGCTCGAGCATATCCAGAGGAGAGCCACCAAGCTGGTGAGGGGTCTAGAGACCAAGTCCTGTGAGAGGAGGCTGAGGGAACTGGGCATATTGAGTTTGGAAAAGAGCAGGCTGAGGGGAGACCACCTTGCCCTCTACAGCCCCCTGAAAGGAGGGTGCAGAGAGGTGGGTGTTGGCCTCTTCTCCCAAGGGAACAATGACAGGACCAGAGGAAATGGTCTGAAGTTGCAGCAGGAGAGGTTCAGGTTAGATTTGAGGAAGAATGACTTTACTGAGAGGGTCATCAGGCAGTGGAACAGCCTGACCAGGGAGGTGGTGGAGTCAGCATCCCTGAAGGTGTTTAAGAACCATGTAGATGTGGCACTTGAAGGCATGCTCTGGTGGCCGAGATGGTAGGGTTTTTTGCATATGTGTGGTTGATGGACTCAGTGATTTCAGAGGTCCTTTCTAACCATGGAGATTCTGAGTGATTCTGTGTGCTTTTTCTCTAAAGAAGTAATTTAACTTTAGCTATTAAATAATTAGAATCTTGAAGCAATTGTAACACTGCCTAGTCATTCAGAAATAGTAGCTCCAAACAGAATGCTTTCTTGGACAAATATGCCCTGAGCTGGGATACCTTTATACCCTGACCACATCACAATGTTCTTGACTAGAGCACTGAAAACATTTCACTGGCTTCTAACTGTCCTTAGAACGAGTACATTTTATTTATTCCTTTTCTTAATTTTTTAATAAATGCCACTGTGGTAATTTCCTACATCCCGCCCCCCTCCGAAAAATATCTATATGTTCTTTCTTTGCTCTGTGCATTCTGTCATGTGGCAGCAGACGTTGCTGCTGATGGACAGCTTGAGCTCCTTCTTTCAAGCTAATGATTTCATTGTCTGAAGCTCACGCTGGTATTTGAGACTTACCTTTTAAAGTCTGGAATCCTAAAATACCAGAAATACTAAGTGAATATGGCCACGACAATTCTTTTCACAATAATTGGGAGAAAGGGAAGAAAACAAACCAGTGGAGCCTGCGTAGCAATAGATGTTAAAAAACCCCAAATCTTTAAAAACCAAATGTCAAGAGAAATAGATAAGGAGTTTGTGCTTTCACTTAAAGCAATGAAGGAAGGAGCTGCAGCACCACAGAGAGCTAGAGAGGGGTGAAAATGGTACTGCTGAATGCTCAGCTGGGCCCTGGGTTTTATGCCCTGATCTCCCAGACACCTCAGAGAAGACAAGAATACATCACTGGGTCCGGAGGAGTTTTGCTGTCAAAGCATGAGTGTGGGCAGCAGGGAGGGCCATTTCTAGAAAAGTCGAGCCCGAAAATTGTTCCGCTTGTTGATCCTGCTGCTGTATTTTTCCAAGTCTGTCCAGGAGCCCCTGTGATGGGTAGGAAAACTGAAGAAAGACTGGCTTTTGTCCTCCCAGAGCTGCAGCTGGAGGCCACGCATGTGGGGCACAGGAGCCCAGAGTGACTCATAAGCAAGCTATTAAGCTCCTGAGTCTTTCACATCTGGTTATTGCAGGGCTGGAAGGACTGATATTAGTGCTATTCCTTGAAGACAGATTTAACAGCTTTCACAAGCCTCATCATATCACACGGGTTGCTGTGCAGGGTCAAGGTTTATAAATGCCAGGTTCCTGGCTCAAGTAATTTCCTGGATCCACTGAGCCGCTCGGAGTCCAGCTCCCCATTCTGGTAACGCTGTTATCTTGATTTTAAGCAAAGATCTCTGCAGATAAGGTGGGCTGCTTTCTGTGAGCCATTTGCAGGATTGGGCCCAAGAGTCTAATATTCTTAGCTTTTCATTGCAATTAGAGACACCGGGAATGAAGCTCTTTATTCTTTCAAAAGTTGGTCCAAAGGTGAAAAAATTAAAACAGAAAAGAAGAACAAAAGAAGAAGGAAAGTCTCCCTCCACAGCTGAGCTGTGAAAGAATGTGGCTGTTACACAGGCTGTTCTTGGGACCATGAGGCATCTGCTTGTCCAGTGGCATGTGCATCCACTGCCCTCTAAGACAGGAGATGTTTCTCTGATGCTCTTAGATTAGGGAGGGATCCAGACAAGTGAATTTAGGGGGTGAAGATGTCTTCTGGTGAGCAGATAGTCTGTCTCAGGGTTCACCTGCTGCCTGGTTGTAAGTACGGTTGCAGTTCTGCCTCGTTTTTCCATCCTTTATTTTCTGTGTGTGTGCACATGCAGTCTTGCTTTCCTTACAGATTTCCTTGATGTTTATGCAGGATACTTGTGTATTTCCATCAAATTAGCTGCAATCAAATGGAACATGCCAAACTTCCAAAAGCAAATACAAGCTGCCTGCTACATCTCTACTAGAACATAACACAGAAGCCAAATCTTATCTCAGTCCTTTCCTTGGGAAGGATTAATGCTCACTCATCTGTGTTTCAAAATATACTGACATTCACTACACTTATGAAAATGGAGTTTTAATACTGCCCTACTAATTAATTGCTTTGATCTTGACACTTCTCTTTGTGGAAAATGCTCCCCTGTCAGGACCACGCCATACCACTGTTCTTTAAATCCGGCTCCTTTCCCAGGTTTTTCCGTCTGCTGCTTCTCTTTCATATCCCTCCCTGTCTTCCTAGAGCAATTTATGCCATTTCTAGTCTTTTCCCTCTGACAGACTGTTTCACTGGTGCCTCCTCAGTCTCTGTGTCTCTTCTCATTCCCTGCAAGCCCTCTCAAAACATCTCTTGGGCCATTTCCTGAGCAGGAGTCCCTATTCTTTTCATATCATCCTCCGTATTTCCACACCAATACTGGCAGTCAGAAGGGCTTGGGCGTGAGCGTAATCCATCTGGAGAAATGGTTTTGATGTTAAAATGGAAACACTTCACAACCCGAGCCATTTGCATTGGAATTTTAGTTTGGGAGACCATCAGAGAGAAAAAAGCTCTGATGAAAACAATGGGTTTTGGCTTTGTGCTACACTTATATGTGGAAGGGTTAAAATCATGATGCTGACTTTCAGTTATGAGCCAAAATCAGGGTTTTTTTGGGCATGGATATGTAATTTTTGTTCATGGATGTCCAAAACCAGTTTTGGTATGTTCAATAGGAAACAAGGTTTGAAATACCCACATTTCTTTGCATAATGAAATGTTTTTCATAGCTTGATTATTCCTGTTTCCTGCTTCTTCTAGAAATGTCCATTTTTGGTTGGAGGGTTCCTAGGTGGGCTTCTACATAATTTTTTGTGGGGTCTTTCTTCTCAGCCAGTCATGGTGGTACCACCAATTCTTTCTTCCTTTCCTACTGTTCCAGAACCATAGCTGCAGTGGCACAACCTGTGTCTTAGAAAGTTAATTTTGTGTAAAAAACCCAGAAAATAAATCAAAACTTTCCCCGTTTTGTTATGGAGAGACCATCTTTGTTTATCTTAAATGTCCACCCAAGTCTCTTAGTTTTCAGACACTACAGCAACAGGACCTCCTCCCCCCTCAAACTGGAAACATTTTCCTTCAAACACTCCACAAAAATAAATGACAAAACCGAGCCATTTCAAAATCTGAAAAAAATCCCCCACTTTCAAATTCCCTAGGATTTCAAAACTTTCTTTGATTTCTACCAAACTTTTTGGAACAGGAAGGAATAAAATGCAACAGAAAACAATCTAATGCGGTATATTTTCTGTGTGGGTAGCTAAGGGACTTAAAATTACATCAAGGTTTGATTTATGACAGTAAAGGTGATGAGTCTAAGCAAATTATCCGGATAGGGAATCATTAGAGGACATTCAGAACTACCGATGGGATCTTCTTTTAACTGTGTTTTCTGGTAACATTTCAGAAATGCTCAAGAGACACCAGCAGCTCAAGTGTTGCATCTATTAAAGGATCCAACAGGCTCCAGCTAAATTATTATTTATTATTTTTATTACACTATTGCCTAAATGTCAAATGATTCACAGGTGTTGCCAAAAAAGGTACAGTCTTTTTACTCGCAGCATCTTCCCTATATTACAGGAATTTATAGCAGGCATTTTGCAATCTGGGTTGCTGCTGAGGAGAAGTTTCTGCCCCCCTAGATAGCTGCTGTTATACCAAGTTCCAGTCCATCACATCTCATGCCATGTCACGTTACATTCTGCTGTGCTGCCTAGAATTATAGAATTTTTTAGGTTGGAAGGGTCTTTTTGGGTCATCTAGTCCATTCAAACCCACCTGGACAGGTTCCTGTGCCACCTGCTCTGGGTGGACCTGCTTAGGCAGGGGGATTGGACTAGATGATCCTCAGAGGTCCCTTCCAACCCCAGAACATTCAGTGATTCTGTGATTATTAAGAACTTTCTTCTAGGTTCCTTCTCCTAGTTGGTGATGCTTTTTCCCCAGGGAGTATTGGTTGCAGATCCCAATGTGTGGTTCCTAAAATCTAAACTGAACCTCCCCTGCCACAACCATTCCTCTGGTTCTGTCATTGTTCCCTTGGGAGGAGAGGCCAACACCCACCTCTCTACAACCTCCTTTCAGGGGGCTGTAGAGGGCAAGGTGGTCTCCCCTCAGCCTCAAACTCAACACGCCCAGTTCCCTCAGCCTCTCCTCACAGGACTTGTTCTCTTGACCCCTCACCAGCTTCGTAGCTCTCCTCTGGACACGCTCCGGCACCTCAATGTCCTTCTTGTAGTGAGGGGCCCAGAACTGGACACAGCACTTGAGGTGAGGCCTCACCAGTGCCCAGGACAGAGGCACCATCACTTCCCTACTCCTGCTGGCCACGCTGTTCCTGATCCAGGCCAGGATACTGTTGTCCTTCTTGGCCACCTGGGCACACTGCTGGCTCATCTTAAGCCAGCTGGTCCGCCAGCACCCAACATTTATTCCCCAACTTTATACTTCATCACCTCTCACACAGCTCGCAGAGGAAGAAGAAGAAAAGTAGGTTTTACACTTCGTAGGAGCAGCAAGTATATTTAGCTGCTGCTGATCCTGTGACTTTTGTTGCTTTGTATGTGGCCAGCCATCCATTCTTGCCAATTACCAGTGCGGTGCTTTGACAATAGCAGAATGAGATTCACAGCTACGCAGTCACAGCTTGAGACTTTGCAAATGAGCATTCGTAGCATGCTTCTCAGCTTCCTTTTTATAGAAAAACTGGCACTTGCAATTATATACTTTTTAACAAATACTCCTTCTGCATCTCTAGCCTCCCAAGTTTGCTTTGGGATCCTAAGGGAGCGTCCTTGAATTGCTAAACTTCCCAAAAATAAAACGAGAGAGGGAAATTATGTCCTCTCATAAGCAGGAGTAACTAATGGAGGTTATTAAATGAAGGTATCACTCAACTGATTCACTCTTTGAAAAATATTATTATTCTAGAAGTCTTATTTTTATTTTTGGCATTGCCAACAGAGTCTAACCCAAGCTTTTCTAGCTAAAAGTTTTTATTTCTTGGGAAAAAAAAAAAGGATATGAAACCTGAACTCAGAAAAAAAACCTCATGGTAAGGAAAAGAGTTCACTCTCCTTAAATCTACAGTAATTCCTGCTGAAAAGGTGGTGATAAGTGACCAGTACTAATGGTCAGCAGCGGGTCTCACAGTGCTGCAGGTCACAAGAGGCTGAACCCGGGGTCTCTCTCAGGGCAGTTAAAGTCAGTGTCTCATTTATATCTCATGTCAATCTTAGAGGAGCTCGGTGCATATTTATGTAAAGTTTTAGCTGAATGCCAAATGAATTTCAGCTGAGTGTTAGCTGTTAAATCAGCTGGGAAAAAAACCCCAACCCTCTCACAGGAGGTAGCTGGGTGATTTTTTTGTTGGTTTGTTTTCTTTTGTTTCTGGTTTTGACTAGAACACACATGAGCAAAACCTTCTCCCTTGGTTTCAACCCATGGACACTCTCGTGGATGTGTGGCTGCAGGACAGAGTGATCCCTACTCTGTATTTTTGATTTCTTGTTTCTTCCCTTCCTTCCTCTTCCTCCAGAACCTCATGTCTCTTCTCATCTCCAGTATTGTCCCAGCATCAGGCTGGGGCCCTGGCTTCAGTCACAGCCTCACCACTTGGAGCTGACCTCTCATCTCCTTCCTGGAAGATGTTTCTCCTTCCCAGAAGCAAATGGTCTTTGTCAATGATGATGAGACAGATTTCTTAGCTAAATTCAAGCAAACCTTATCAAACCTCCATTTAAGAAAATGTTGTTTGTAAGGCAAGAGAAAGTCTTCACATAGGAACTTCTCACTTGAGACCATCCAGTCTGAGAAAAGAGCTAAAGGAAAAGACTGCCTTCTTCACACCCTTCAGTGAGGTCCTCCAGCTTGCTCTTCATCAGGCGCTTTCTCCATGAATCCACCACAGACACTGTCCTCTTCACAGAGGTAACTTTAACCAAATTTTAGCCCTTTAACTTTTAGCTTCCTAGATGGGACTGACCGTCCATGATAAACACAATGAGATTCTCAGGAGATTCTCTGAGAGAGTTTTCCATTTGATGTTAAGGAAGTTTTAGTTTTCCAACAGCCTGCTGTTGCATTGAGCCAATATAGTCATAAAGTCAATAGTTGCATTGCGTGGTTTTCATAAAGGATTATGGATGAGAGCTATTTCCATCATGTAAAACCACTTGCTTATGCCATTGACGTTGCCAGAAATAAGGTGATAATGCTTGATGTGGGACAGTAAGTCTCAGAACTGGAGACTATAATCAGAGAAGTAAATAGAATTGGCTCCACCTAGAATGGTGGAATATCACAACGCTGAGTCACACTTGGTGAAAGGACTTGGGAGCACAAGGCAAATAATGAGGTGCTTCAGTATGTGTTTATCTACCCTTGGTTGTGAAAAAAAAAAAGAATTGTATTGATGTGCCAAATTGTCTGAAGAAATCCTAGGCAGACATAGTTCTCCAAGGAGGAAACGTTAATAATCAATCTTTTGAAAACTAAGTTGAAATTCTTTCCTTTTCTAATTTCGAGGCATATTCCACAGTCCTAATTCATACAAAGCTGTTACTGTCATCATGTTTCCCCAGTTAATAGACAGGAAACCATAATTCTTTGTTTTATTGGAGTGTTACAAATCTGAATACTTTTACAATATGACTATGGACAAGTTTTAATTTTGTAGTTAAATGTTAGAGTCAATGGCAAAACTAAAGTAAATTTAAATAAATGTTATATGCTTGTGATGTTTCTTATTTTCAGGTTTTAAAATAAAATGCTTTCTTCCTTTTTTATCTTCTTAATTGGAGTATATTGTTCAGGAAATTTATATATTAATTTCCCCATTTTTCTTTCACTGAGACTAACAGTATCATCTAAGGTTTTCTTACTTTTTATCCCTTTTTTTCTTTCTGAAATGTTTACTCTTCTCAGTGATGGGACTCAGCTTTTTTAAAACTTAGATTGTTGGCTGAGTTTTAAAAATGTCTTTCTCCTTTTGTTACTCTTTTTTTTTAAGTCTTACTGAACCACGATGATTCAGAAGATGGGGAAAAAGTCAGTTCTGTTCAGTCATGTGCTTAGAGATACAAAAGAAGAAAATAGAATAGAAAGTCTTAAAAGTGTTGAAACCCACTGAAACCAGAATGTTTAGTTAGTTTTATATATCTCATTTAAAAAAAAAAATATAAAAGAAGCTGAAAGGTAAAACAGCACGTTATAGCCAAATCTTGGTTTTGATACAATTTTGTTTTTTATAGGAAAAAATTCCAGATGACAGTTTTTACCTGCAACAGTTACAGGAACAGTTACATTCCTAGTTTTAGGAATGACAAAACAATTAGAGCAGTGAATCTTTAAACTGTTGTTCTTTTCCTTGGGGTAGCCTTGAAAGAATATATTCACCCACTCACCGAGAATGTGGAGGTTTTTAGCAGATGACTAAACTATAACTTCTTTTTCATTGACATCCATCATCATGATAAATATCTTGACTCTCAGCTTTCCTGTACTCATTTGCAAATATGGAGGGCAAGTAGAATATTTGTACTGGGCAGTGTAAGTGGTTGCAAAATTCTGTTTTGTCACCAATTTTTGTACATTCTCGCTGCGTTTGCCTGAATAGGAAGTTGTGTGACACAGCAGGGTGATGTGCAAGAGGTGGACAGTCAAACCACAGAGCAGTATTGTGATCCCAGAATCATACAATCGTTAGAGTTGGAAGGGACCTTCAAGATCATAGAGTTCCAACCCCCCAGCTATGGGCAGGGACACCTCCCACCAGACCAGGTTGCTCACAGTGCACGCTGGCAGCCCAGAAAGCCTGGGCTGCATCAAAAGAAGTGTGGCCAACAGGGCCAGGGAGGTGATTCTGCCCCTCTGCTCTGCTCTGGTGAGACCCCACCTGGAGTCCTGTGTCCAGCTCTGGAGTCCTCAACAGAGAAAGGACACGGACCTGTTGGAACAGCAGAGGGCCACAAAGATGCTCAGAGGGCTGGAGCACCTCTGCTGTGAGGACAGGCTGAGAGAGCTGGGGCTGTTCAGCCTGGAGAAGAGAAGGCTACGGGGAGAGCTTAGAGCAGCCTTCCAGGATCTGAAGGGAGCTCCAGGAGAGCTGGAGAGGGACTCTTTGTCAGGGAGTGAAGCAACAGGACAAGGGGTAACAGTTTTAAATTGGAAGAGGGGAGATTTAGATAGAAAGAAATTCTTTGCTGTGAGGGTGGTGAGGCACTGGAACAGGTTGCCCAGGGAAGCTGTGGCTGCCCCATCCCTGGAGGGGTTCAAGGCCAGGCTGGATGGGGCTTGGAGCAACCTGTTGTGGTGGGAGGTGTCCCCGCCCATGGCAGGGGGGTTGGAACTGGATGATCTTGAAGGTCCCTTCCAACTCTGACCATTCTATGATTCTATAATGATGTTTAACAGGGGGCTGCTCTGTTTCAAAGTCATGCATTGCCACGTCGGTATATCAGCATCTGCAACGTGCAGGTTCTCAGGCAGTGTTGTACCCTCTAAAGAGAGAAATGAAAGCAGCCTTTGCTCGTAAACAGTCAATGGGCATGACAAACAGATTGGATTAAATAATTAATCTGCAATAATGGTATGCAAACAGGAAGGCATCATCAATTTGGCAACTGAGGGGATGGGATCCATTTGCTAATACTGGGGCAATGTTTTCATCATGAAAAAAAACCTAACCTTGAAATGAAAGCTGTGGAAGCTGTAGGCTTATGAGGAGAGGTCTTGACTAGGTGTGTAACAGCTAAATCCAATGCAGTTCACAGTCCCACATAAAAACCTTTTCAAGGTATCTTCATAAAACTAGAAGGAGCACAAATACTTTCCTCTGTCCTTTGTGGATGATCTTTAAGATACTATAAGGTACTTTAAGAAATACTCTGGATTCCAGGAGCTCATGAGAAAACATATTGGCAACACAGGTAAAAATCGGTATTTTTAGCCTGAGTTGTTACTTTCAACAGTGTGTATTTTTGTTTAAGAAATGCTACACGTGTAACTATATCTAAGAATTATCTTCATGGCTTCTCCTTGCCCCATGTTTACTTTGATTACCATACATGTAATACAGACCTGCTCCCATTAAATTCTTAAATCAGTACACTTTCACCCCAGACTGCATGGTAGAGATACTACCATTTTGCAGTAGCTATTGGCTGGTTTGCCTGGGTTTTAGCTCTCTGGAATGTGCTTTTATCATTAGGAATATTGATTTCTGTTTACTGTCTTGGCTTCAAATACACACGATGTTACTCTTTCTGTGTTTCTGTGGAACAACAGGCAGAATGGTGAACCCTGAGACTGCCAAAGAGGCAGCTGCAAGCATAGGCCAATATTGTGCAATTTATGTCTGTGATTTTATTGCTGACCCCTATAGAGTTTTTTATGCCCTGGGATAAACCATGTGAGAGCACCCAAACTGCTTCTTCGAGCCTGCAGGAGGAACCTAGAATGAGGGGGACTTGACAAGAGTCTACCAAGAAACACGGGCTTATGTCTAACTCCAGGCTCCTGGGAAAGATTTTGGTTTCTTGAATCATAGAATCATAGAATGGTCAGAGTTGGAAGGGACCTTAAAGATCATCAAGTTCCAACACCCCCTGCCCTGGGCGGGGACACCTCTCCTTAGAGCAGGTTGCTCAAAGCCCCATCCAGCCTGGCCTTAAACACTTCCAGGGTTGGGGCATCTTGAGCCCCAAGCCATGCTCTTTTGAGGGTGGCTGAGCCCGTGTCAGGAACCAAATGCCACAACAGGGCGTTACATCAGTCGTTTTCTATAGATAAAGTATATTTTATTACTGTGGGAACAAGAAAGAAGTGCAGCTAAAACATCCCAACTAACCAATAAAAAAAAATGAAGCACTCTGCAGAAACATTATGATGCATCAAAAATTAACTCCGGGCTCACGTATGCAAAACTTAATTACGTAGGCTTCAAATCTCATCAGAGTCATTGTTTAACTGCTCTTCCCAGAGGCTGGGCTGGCTCGTGAAATATTTCATGTCTATCAATTATTTTAAAACCATTTTAAATGCAGTAAGTGTTTAAACTTCAAAGAAAATTCAGTTTCTTTGTCCTGGACTAAGTTTGCTGTGAGGATTTTGTTGTATTGTTATTTAGACAGGTGTTCTACAAACACAAATATGAATAAAACCTCTATCAACAAAAACTGACATTGCTTTATTAAAGCTCATGGGGGCAGATTTGCCTTAGTAGAGGAGTTTGCTGGTCTAATTTTGAAAAAGCAATTCAACACAATCAACATCCTAGTCCGAAAACTGGGGGGCTTGGGTGTGGGTAAACCTGAGAACCTGCCCGCAAGAGAAGTAAAGAGGCTCCCAATTCAAGAGTCTCTGCTAATGCTTGGGGATTTTCTTTTTCTTTGCCAAAACCCAGAGGCATTCGTGGGCACTGGATGCTCAGTGCAGTCCGAATAAGCTGTTTTGGGAAGGTATTCTAAAAATTTTTAACATGTTGTCATTCGGTGTCCACGCAGACAGTTAGAAGCATACCTGTTCTGAGACACAAATAACTAGCTCAAGAAATCCTACATGAAAATCGTTATATTTGGGGCTTTGAAATAATCCAGGATGTTATGACATTTTCTGTTTTTGTTTTGTCTTGGTTTTTTTGTTTTTGTTTTGTTTTGGGGTTGTTTTGTTTTTCTTGTTTGTTTTCTGGTTAAAAATAGAAGAAAGAACGCTACATCTTCCACTATCAGAAGGACCAATTCATTACTCTTTCCTAATGCTATACTGAAAGCTAAAAGTGGGATTTACTTTGGTATCTCCAGTCCTCCCTATGTTTAAATAGCATCAGTGTTGAAGTACTGGTGGTGCTAACACTGGCTGTGCTGTGCAGCAGTGTCGTGGTCTATCAGGGTGTCCCTCCTGCTCGTAACTTCTCTGTTTCAGTCCCTCTTTTGTTTAAGGAAACATTTATATAATAGGAACATTTTAAATCCAGCTGAATTCTTTGAATTTTAGGGCTCTGCAGCAAACACTCATGGTGGGTACAGAGCCTGGCATGCTTTTTAGCAGTGTTGAAACGTTGCCTAAGGGATTTGAGACTGTTGAGTCCCATTAAGGTATATGGGAACCATATAGCCAGATCCCCAAGTACCACTTTAAAAATGTAGATGATTCTGTTTGTAACACCACACAGGACTTTGGAAGTGCTGCGCTCTTTGAACCTGTCTCAGGTTTTTATTTTCTGCATTTAACTCATGGAAATTGCTGCCTGACTCTAGATAAAGAGTCATCCTGGAGGCTGGATTCTGGGTCACATCCTGCTTCCCACCATTTTAGTTTTCCCACTGCTGACTGCGTGGCCAAGTCTTCTGCAGAAGTTCTAACAATGTGCCATCTGGGGCACTGCAAACACGTAGGCTGGCTCTGGTCTAAATATTACTCATTAGATGTCTTGGATTCATTTCCTCTCCCCTTGCAGAACCAAGGCAGGTAAGAGTTTACCAGCAGAGGAATTTTTCTCCTTTGCATGCTGAGAAGTCTTTTGAAATGCAAGCCTCCTGGTTTCCCCCTGGCTCCTCCGACTAGGATGTGTTATTTTCTTTCAGAATTACTAACCAACTTTTAGAAAGGCTAATGTGAAGGACAAGGACAAAGACCTGGTTCTCACTCTGCCTCATTTCTCTAGTGTGGGAACAAGCACAAAAGAAGCTTCCAGGATAAATGGAGGAGCAGGGTTTTGATAGGATAAAATACGTAGTGAAAACTTCTTGCATGTTTGCAGATCTACAGGGAGGCCCTGCAGCACCTGCACTGGGAGCAACCAGTACCCTCTGGGGCAACCTCCATGTGAAGGACCCTGGATTTTAAAGCTGTCACCAGGAAGGGCAGTGGGATGGTTAGTGCCTGGCTTTGGGGCGATCCAGTGGTGGTGGCAGCATAAGGATGGAAGGCTTGCAGAGGGGAAGGTGCACACACACATATATATGTATACATACTTGTGTCTTGCAAGGTGCAGTCACTCTGGCTCCCTAAGCATCTCCCTGATGGTTCTGCTTGTTCTACTTTTATACTGTCCAGTATTTCACTAACCGACAGGAAAAGCTTTAAATATGCAAAGAACAAGAGAGAGACAAGAAGACAGGAGGAAAGGGTAAGAGACAGCAATACAACCAGAGAGGATGACTGGCACATGCTGCATCCAGCCCTTTTTTTCCTTATTGCTACTTATCCCTTGACTCCACTCACGTGGGCTCTGGGGCAATTAACTTTGGGATATAGTTGCAGCTGACAAAGAGAGAGGTTTTTCCATCCAGATAGAAGTGTTTACACGGCACTTGAATATTTTAAAGCACCTTCAGAGCTTCATCTGATGTAGCTGGAACCTGCTTTTCATACCGGAATCTCAAGTGGTCTTTGCTGCCTCCTTCATCATTCAGGCAGCCACTCGTGCAAAAGGTGTCTTGTGTGCTACAGCAAAAACAAATTAGATAGCATTACCTCCTCATAATTATGTAGCAGAGATCCTTTTGTCAGTATCTGAGGATGGTAGGAACATAAACACCTCTGTGCTCCTTCAGAATAAAGGCTGGAACTGAATTTTTAACCTAAGATGAAATGTGCAGCTGGGTTCCTTGGGTAGCTGCCCATTCAGAGGGCAGTTGGCAAATAAGTATTGGTGTTCTGTGTTCAGGTATGACCCTTACATGCGTCATTTTCTAACTGAAAGGGAATGTCTACCTGACATTTAACTGGTAATGACTGGACAGGAACAAAAAGAGGGAAAAAAAAGATAATTTGATTCCTTTGAGTTCCTTTGAGTGGACATAATGATAGCCTTGCTGGCGTGTGAGAGCCGAAAACATGTCAGAGAGACCTCCAGACGCAACGCTTACTTCATCCCCTGTCAATCTGAACAATCCTTTATTTTTGTAGTTTCTGGATGCAACATAGATTTCTGTCACTCTCCAGCTCCCCTTTTCCCAACGTCTCTTTTCATTTCCAGGCATCCGTGCCAACCCAGCCAAATTCCTGCTTGACACAGCTGAAACTGGGTGGCAACAGCAGGTTCTCAGGAATGCCCCAGCTGATGGGCAAATGCCCCAGTTCCCTCAGCATCTGTGCTAACCTTGAAACCCTACCTGATAGGCACAGTGCAATCAAAAACTAATCAGTGAAATCAAGCTGGGATTTGATCTTGGGAGCTAACAGGAGGGGGGAAAAAAAAAAAGGAAAAAAGATGACTGTGCAAATATGGTGTGGCTTTCAAGGGGGGAGATGCATAAAGCCATCCTTCATCATCAGCATCTCAACAGAGCAGTGACAGGAGAGCCTGGCAAAGCCTGTCAGCATCTGTGTTAATCCAGTTAATTAGCAGGAAAGGACGAACTCCTCTGGAAGCACCTATGCAACGGGCAAGCTCTCTTCGTATTTCATTAGGATGATTGTTTTAAAGGTTGCTTCAGAGCTTTCCCTTGCTGCTGTGCTAAAGCTGGGGCACGTCGGAGGCCAGATGGGGCTGGGAGGTGGGACGTGGGGCAAAGAGGGCCCAAGGAAGTTGGCTTCCCAAGGAAGCAGTGCTACAAGGGGAGAGGAACTTCAGCTACAGCCTACGCAGTCTGTGTGATTTTTTCTCTCTCCCTCCTCTTCTGCCTTGCTCTTTCAGCAAGAGGGAAAAAAAAAAAAAGGAAAAGGCTGCAATGTGTCACAAAGGAACAGACTGGCAGACATCTGCCTCTTGCCTTATTTATTTATTTCTTTTTAAAAAACCACGAAAGGGTACAGAGCCAACTCTTCACTCCAGAGCCCCCATTCCCTTAACAAACCAAATGGTGGCTGTTGGCAGGGTATTGACAGCTTGTTAATGAAGGAATTCTTGACAAAATGACAACCTGTGTGGGATGCCGTGTGAAGCCGTATCCTCCCACGAACCAGTACTGAGTAATTAGGAGGTGGTGAAAATAGCAACTAACTACTGCTGGGGAGAAGAGGAAGGGGAGGGGGGGGAAAAAATCTCCTAAATTAATTATAAAAGCAGTTCTGGTTTGAAAAGTATCCCTCTTCCCTCTCCTTGAGAAGACACAACAGTTTTCCCTGAACTGCCTATTTCATCCTCTGAGTTCCTCTTAGCGGGCCAAGGGCTGCGTCTCCAAAGGCTGAGCCTGACGGCAACGAATTCAGTGCCTTTTTCTCTGCAAATATGATCAGCAAATGAAGCACTAATGAAAATCAAACACCAAGTTGGCCACTGGGGCTGCCCCTTCTGCTCCCCACAAGGGCCATGTCCCTTCTGCTCCCCACAAGGGCACTGTCTGGTTCACCTTACGCTCTTTTCCCCCAGCTGTCCATGACTGCTCGAGGTTTTAACGCCCCCGAGAGGAGACTGGGTGAGGAATCAGCCCAAGCCGAGCTCTTGAGTCACAAAGCACATTTTGGAACCGTGGCTGAGCATCCCGGGCTGGCAGCAGCATCCAGGACCATGGCATCAGTTTTGGGTGCTAAAGCATCAGTGGCAGCTGTAGCCAAAGCCACAGCTTGTGTGGGAGTTGTGTTTTGGGTGGTCGTTCAGTTTGGCTCACGAGGAAGATACCGTTCTCTACTCTGTCTTGAGCGTGAGCTCGTGATAATGTAACTGACTGGTTTGAAAGCAACAGCAAAAATGGCTTGTAATGAAGGAAAATTATGTATTCCACTTTTAATATTGTGGGATTTTTTTTTGATTTTATTTCCTAGAGGCTGAAAATTTTCAAACAACGGTAACAAGCGATTGAAATGAAATGGGGGAAACAAAGAAAAATAATTTGAGGGAGCTTTGTTTCATTTTGTTTCCTTGTTTGTTTGTGGATTTTTGTTTGTTCTTTACTCAAAATAAGGCCAGAATTTTGAGCTATTCAGTTAGCTGTTGTTTCCTACTTTTAATCTGCCTAGCCTTCATCCCCCTTTTTACAGCTTCTGGGAGTGACATTTACTTTCTACAGTTATTGTTTCAGAGAAGCAGCATAGACTGAAATGAACATTTTATACCTTCCATTTTTGAAACAAAGTGGAAAAATGAAGAAGTTGCAGGCTTTGAATGGTTCTTGAACAGCTTATATGCAGTTTCAATTCTTCCTGACTTTTTTTGTTTTGAATAAGCAGAGGAACCTCACTAAAGTTCTTGTACCTCAACTGTTACGCATCTAAGTTTGTCCCCGTTTGTGGCTTTTGTAGTCAGGCTCTGTTAAAACATTACGGAAGCTACAGATATAAAACCACCTGAGGAATTCTCCATTCATTCTTGAAGTGGATGGATAATAAAATATCTACACATTTAATTCTAGGAAATGTTTTTTTGGAATGAATAGAGGTTGACTTAGTAATGGTTTACTGCGTGAGGTCAAGAACAGACATAAGAAAGAAGACTTTAAAGGTTAAAGGCTTCACTTTACAGGAATCTGTCAAGACATCTAATGTTTCAATAACCTACAGGACTAGCAAGGGGCAAAAGCCAGGGCAGGGATATTTTATTCTTTCCCAGCATACTACCAGAGCTAAGAAATAATTGTGTATGCTGCCAATAGACAATCTTGTTTTGCCTGCGTTGTGTGCCTTAAATTACTGATTTATTTATTTTTTTCCATGACTTCTCACCCCACTCAGTTTTCAAAGCAAGCAAACTAGGTTTTGATGTTGGGTAATTGCGTTGCTCAGTAGCTGCAGCAAATTAATGATAGGACATAAATGAGTGTTTAATAATTTGGGTAGTCAGCATTTTTTGTGATGTGAAGGAGTATAGTGGTACTGATGATGGCATTCTGACCCATGCAGATGTATGAATGCATGTTAGCGTTGGCTTGTAAGAATTTTGTTTTACACACATGAAAAAAACGAGGACTGAAAGTCAGTCACTTCATTTCAGTTTGGGCAGCTGGATTAAAGCTTTTGGAGGTTTCTTATGACAACAGGATTAAGAAATTACTTTCCTTTTAGGATGACTTACTCCGTGTTCTGCCCCTCAGCCACAGAATGCTACCAACCAAAGGAAAATGCATCCAAACACAAAGAAAGCAAGGCTTGCTGGCTGATGACTATATTAAAAAAGTAAATAATTAAAAATTAGTCACAGCACTTATTAAAATCTGGACTGGACTGTAGAGGATAATCTTTCCTTCACCTAAGCATGCACTAGGTGCTGTAATAATCTTTCCCACAAATGAGAAGGAGAAGGTGTATGACCCCCTTGTGCTTGTGCTGGCAGTTTAGGGCTGCCTTTGTGATAGTGAATTAGGGAGAAGCTCATTTACTGTGGATAGGACTGCTCCTGGGGGTCAGGTTCTGTGCTTGTAGACCGAGAGGCAAGGATTAAGGCAGCCAGTGATTTGAGAATTCTCATCCCTCAGGGGGATGGTGCTGCCTGTGCTATTCATAGATCTTGACCTCCCAGTTCTGGTACCTGTGGTGGAAGTGGAGCAAGCACTGGTATCAGGTGGGAAATGCTCTCTTGCAGAGTAGGTAAGAACTAGCACTGGTACAGAAGGTGGCTGAGAATGGGGCTTGCTTCTCTGCCGTGCTAAGTAAAGCACATTTTTTATGTCAAAGCTCTTTGCAGGCTCAGCCTCAGTGCGCTCAGTCTCTTGTTGTATCAAACTGTCAGTGAGGAGCCATATACCAAAGAATCTCTTCTTGCTCCAGGGTCTTATTTGTTCAGAAGCAATCTGAAATGCAAGTAAATTCCAAGTAACCGCATGAGTGAAACGCTTGGAACGTTGTCAGCAGAGAGACAGACGTGTGCAAGCAAGGAGGACTGTGCTAAGCTCACTTGCACGGGATTTGTTCAGCTGCCTCACAACAAAAACCAGGGGCAGGATGAGCTCTCTCGTGCTCTTTCATTTCCCTTAATAAATCTCTACGCTTCTCCTGCCAACTAAAATAAAGGGGGAAGGCTTTTCAAAGCCTGACGAGGCGTACCTGTTAGTACCTCTTTATGTATGACCTCCTGTTAAACTCAGGCACTTAGAAAGGCTTCCAAGGTGCAGCACAACAACAATATTCTTCAAAGATCTCTCTCGTGTCTTATGGATGAGAAAATGTATATGGCTTTGCATTTAAAGATCGTGGTGTAGGATTAGATAGCAATATCTAGCTGAAATAGGAGCGCCTTAAACACGCTGGCTTTTGTGACTTTGCAAAATTATGTTTGATATTTGCAAATTGGTTATCCAAACTCACATTCTGTCTAATCTGTAGTGAATATTAGGATTCTTTCAGAGATACTGGGCATCTGTATTTCCTTCGTATTTCTTGGGATCAGTCAGAGGTATGGAATACTTGACAATTTTGAAAGTGCAATTGTTCAAATAAGTGCTGAAGTATGGCCAAGGGAACTCTTGTTCCAGGGGGTGATTTTGAAAATCTTGACCTGGGTTCTGGAATGGATACAGAAAATGTAGTTAGTGTAAGGCTTTCGTATATCCTACCCATTCAGCACCAGATCACGATTTCTCCAGATTCTGTGTTACAGCTTCATGGAGGCTGTTGAACCAAGTGTCTGAACTAGAGCTTGCGGTCTGAGCCTGTTCAGATCTAGTCATTGCCACGCAGCAGGTAAGGAAAAGAGCAGCAATCAGTAAGGAGCCTTCGTTCCCTCAGCATTCCTGCCTAATATTGTTCAGGGGCTCTCCACGTAGGGTATTTGTGAATTTTAGAGCAGCATTCTGCTTTCTCTCTTTTCATTGTATGAGCTGAGAGAAACCCTGATAACATCAAGCTGCCTCCAGCACCAGCATCCATGTAGTAGTTACTGCTTTCTCATGAAACAACTGCATTCCCACCAGTGCTTAACAATTCCAGCAACTGGTGATGGCCAAGCAGATGGTAACCTGGGATGTCTCCTTCCTGTACTGTAGCTTACTTTATCTTTCCCCACCACCTGACCTCAACTATGGATTGCCTGTGGCGGTATGACTGCACAGAGCTTCTCTCCATGAAAACCTGATCCTTGGCAGTGACTGCACCAGCATAATCCAGGTACCATAGTCTGTAATACCATGAAGCAGAGCACCCTTGATGTAGGTGGGTTTTACTGAAGCATAGATCTATGTTGAGTGTTGATGCAAATGAAGGAAATTGCACCAGCAGCAAAAAATGTGAGAAAAATAGAGTGTAAGTCTTATCAGGAGAGGCTGAGGGAGCTGGGGGTGTTCAACCTGGAGAAAAGGGGGCTGAGGGGAGACCTTCTGGCTCTCTCCAACTCCTTGAAAGGAGGGTGTAGCCAGGGGGGGTCGGTCTCTTCTCCCAAGTCACAGGTGATGAGACAAGAGGAAATGGCCTCCAGTTGCCCCAGGGGAGGTTCAGATTGGAGATTAGGAAAAATGTTTCCAGGGAAAGGGTTCTGGAGCCTTGGAATGGGCTGTCCAGGGCAGGGGTTGAGGCCCCATCCCTGGAGGGATTTAAAAGCCGGGTTGACACAGTGCTCAGAGACATATTTTAGTGCTGGTTTTTATCAGAGTTTGGTTTCTGGTTGGACTGGATGATCTGAAAGGTTCCTTCCAACCCAGACAATTCTGTGATTCTATGGTTCTGTGTCCACGCGTGGCAATGCTTTACAGAGCTTCCAGAAGAGTGATGGCACTGTGTTGAATTGTTGTTATACCTTCAAAATAATTGACAAAAAAAGACCTCAATAGAGTAAGTAAATAAAAATGAGAAACTGAAAGCCAAGGCAAGGAGAAGTAAAGAAGTAAAGTCCAAGGAGACTGCAGTTAAACCGCAGGAATTTCTGACTCCTGGGCATATATTCGGCTCAGTTCATTAGACCCTGCTGCCTGATTATTATTTAGAGTGAAATGTATGTTGGCTTGTTCACTTTATTTATTCCCTTTAATCATCTCATGGCTCCTTCCACTTCAAGGCACTGCTGGTGGACAGGAGATTTATAATTTGGAGAAAACCTGAGCCTGGAAACAAGTGAATTGCTACAGCTCTGGTGCAGGTGTCATTTCATAGCAGTAGATCCTCTGATTTGGGCCAGTGGACATTCTGGGCTGACAGAAACAGAGCTTCAACAGGCAGTAAAATATAATTGAGAAACTATATGTTACTGCACCATTATTAGGATAAAAGCTAGAGCTGGGAGATGTTTGCTCCGTCTCAACAGCAGGCTATCAATATTCTCAGCAGCATTATTAGTATTTATTGAAAATCTTTTGTAAAAGCACTGCAAGTTTACACAGAGGTAGTTTACATCAGATAATTAGGATGCCTAAGACCATATACGGGAGGAGAGCTGCTAAGTGCTTGATTGTATTACATTGCAATGCAATTCTGGGAGGATTAGAGCATTTTCTGTCACTGTTGATTGCATAGCAACAAGATGAGAAGTTTGTTGCACACGTTTCTGGGTCTGACTGGTTGTGAAGTCTAGACTGCACCTTAAAATTAGTCTGATACTGCACAGTCCAGGTGATACTAGCCAGCAGAATTAGATGCAAGTGACGTGCCACACAATGCTCAATCTCTTGTTTTGCATAAACCAGGCTGTGTTTGCATACAAGTGGTTTTGTAAAGCACCTATGTGTAAACTAGTGACTTTGCTTTTACCAATATACAGGTTTGAAAGACAGTATTCCCAAATGCAGCCATATTTCACCGTATTTATTGGTTGCTTCTTATGATAAGACAGTGCTTTCCTTTTAAAGAGAGGGAATAATATGCCGTCATTCCATCAAGATTCTAGGACTGAGCTTGAATTGTTCCATTTAGTGTACTGTGAAAATAAGGTCTGGATATCACCATCTACACAGACAAGATTTAGTTTAATTCCATATGCTGCAAAACTCGTTATTTGTCCTGTAGGAGGCTGAAGTTCTGTATGGAGTATGCGAATTCAGCAGATGCTTAGGTTTAGATTGGATCTTGAACCACACAGCAGCCCACCTTGGTGTCAGTCAGCCCTTATTCATGATGTGTTAGATCCCTAATCAAGTTTGGAACTTCATTCAAGCGCCACAGAATTCGCTGGAAGCTTTTTGGTTCATGTCAGTGGTCTGGGCATGAATCCACTCTGCGGGTCTGGCTGAGGGGTAGGTCTGAGCCTGGGGTTGACCTGTATTGTCTTGGAAGGGGCTATGGGCAACACTACACTCGTAGGAATCTGTTTGCTGCTTCCTCAGTGTGTGTCAAGAAGTGGCATCTGGGTTAATAGCTTAACTGCTGCCTGTCTGGAATCACTCACTGAGATGCTGAGGGGAGACAAGCTGAAACAAGGCTGGTGCCCCTGCAGTAGGGAGAGTAAGGAGTGCTTTTCTTCCCACATGAGAGCTGTTAAAGGTCATGAAAGCCTCTGTGCCTCCTCCTACTGCTCCTTCCTTAAGAGTTCCCATGGGGGACAAGAAAAATGCGGTGTTGTACCTGACAGAAAGATTTTGCTAGGTCAGGCATGAGGACAATGCTCTCCAGGGCTAAGGTTAGAGGAAAAGCAGAGGTACGGAGCGTTGCTAAATGGGCCAGTCAATACCCAATCCATTTTTCATCATTCGTTCACAGGAAGAATAGGGATGTCTAACTCAATCATTCCTTACAGAAAATAAACAGGCACCTTGTCAGCCCATGAGAAAAATCATTCACTGATGCCAAGATAATGTTTCTAAACAACTGACTGGATCAAAGGTGAAATTTAATTGATTAGGTGTTAAATGTTCTCTCTCCCCCTGTCTCTGACACAACACTCTCTCATACACACGGAGTGAAAATCCGCAGGCAGTAGGCCGAACAATTTCCTTCTTGTTGCCATAGAAATTTCAGGCGATTATCCAGTGCCATGCCTGGATTGCTTCTAGAGACACAAACTTTGAGCCTTTTTCACTTAAATGATATAAATCAGAAACAGCAGTGCTGAACCCAACGAATTGTACAACTGGTGTAAATGATGTAAGTTGGTGCTACAGAAAAAAGCTTTCTTTTTTTTAGTCATTTTTTTAACTAAGAAAAAAAAAAAGATTGAATTATACACATAAGCCACAGCGTGTCTGTTGTGACCAGGTTCAAAATGCTGGGTGGATTTTTGTTAATTGCTTCTAAAGTCTTTGGTATAGGACTTGAGTACTCAAATTCATAGTGCAGATGCATCCTTCGCAGCAGGATTTATGTCTGAATGTGTGTGTGTGTGGAAGTTAAGAGGAGGAATGAGAAGCATTTGAGCTGGGGAGTGACTCTTTGTCAGGAAGTCTAGTGACAGGACGAGGGGGAATGGTTTTAAATTGGAAGAGGGGAGATTTAGATTAGATATTAGGAAGAAGTTCTTTGCTGTGAGGGTGGTGAGGCACTGGAACAGGTTGCCCAGGGAAGTTGTTGATGCCCCATCCCTGGAAGTGTTTAAGGCCAGGCTGGATGGGGCTTGGAGCAACCTGGTGTGGTGGGAGGTGTCCCTGCCCAGGGCTGGTGGGTTGGAACTTGATGATCTTGAAGGTCCCTTCCAACTCTGACCATTCTATAATTCTATGATTGTGTGGAGTCACAGGCAGATCAAACGCAGGGTAAGAGCAGATCTGCTGTCCCTCCTGCTCCCATCGTAGCAGACAGTGCCTGCGAGGAGAGGGCCAGTGCAGCAGGTGAGGAGAAGGCAATGCTCTATTAGCTGGTTTGCTCCTACCAATATGCATTTGTCAGATCTAGTTTGTAGGCGAAGATCCAACTGGGCCTCCTAATAAACAGCATATGACTGTGACATCCAGCTGTGGCCTATTGCTGTTGTGTTGAATTAATCAGAGTTTGGCTCACTGTGCTCTTTGTGAGAAGGCAGAGCCAAGGGAGTGGAAACAAATTAGGCCGAGCTTCTTTTATGCCAGGCATGTGTATTTGTAACAGGGTATTTGACACTTGCTTAGGGCACCCACAGCTCTACAGGTCCTTGCCCATCTCCTGCAACAAACCCATTTCTAGTGCTTGCCCCTGAGGGGAGCTCAGTGGGCAGCTGAGAGGGAGAGGTCCTTGATGAAGACGTTCAGCACATGAGACTCCCTCAAGGTCCAGCCCTGCTATCAGGAGGTTGAATTGGCTTGGACACAACCCTGACACATCAGGAGTGTGACCTGCTGGTGTAAGGAGTTTCCAACCCAGGGTTAGACAAATGCACCATCGATGTCACATACCTGCCAGGTTCCTCTGGCTTCACCCTTACCTGGAAAAGCTCATTCCAGTGTATACACCGGAGTGCCTGAGAACAGCTGTGCTGGGGATCTGCAAATTCCAAGGCTGGCCTTGTTGTTTGTACATACAGTTATGTACATGTGGTTCCAAATATGTTCACTCAGGCTCATTCCTGGCCTCCAACGTGGGGAGCGTGGAGTGTGGGATGTTCCCTGGGACACGGCCTTGACTGTGCTTTTGGAGCATTCACGTCAGAGGGTGATGAGGTGCTTGACACACAGCGAGATGTAAGTTGTCATTTCTCTGAGCCTCATTAGAGTCCCATCTGTAAGTTGATCAGGCTCTCAGGGGCTAAGGCTGATGGGCTGGCAGTAGTAGGGATATGAGTCACTGTTGCACCAACCTTACATGGATCAAAGACGAGTTGAAATCTATCTGTGTGGCCTACAGAAGTCTGAGTCTACAGGGACAGGTTTTGCAGCAAGAAGTCCCTTACCAGATAGCCCTTTTCCAGGGAGACTTTCCTTCCCTTTCAGATTCATGGGGAGAAAGGTTGGAACTTGATGATCTTTAAGGTCCCTTCCAACTCTAACCGTTCTATGATTCTATGATTTGCCATGCTGTATCTTTCCTTCTGTTTTGTGCTGAAGTATAGGAATTTCTAGCCTGAGGGCAGGGGTGGTGTTAGGCACCTTCCTTGGACGCTATTATTATTACTTGCCTCTGTCTAGAAAAGTGATTCTGTAACATTTGCACCCTGCTCTTGCCTGGGAATATTTTCACAGAATGAATGGATGAATGCCTGTCAGTAACACTGCTGGTAGATATTAACACAGTTCAAAGACATTAGGAGGCTGTCACCCCCGAGTGAGCTGTATGTTCTGTATCAACTGCGTTGGGAGCACTGTGGACTTTCACATTCGGACCATCTGTAAATACAGCAGCTCCATGACTCATGCATTCTTTTTTTCCCTATTTGAACTCAAAGAAAAAATTAATCTGGCCCATCTGCAGCTGGACTTGTTTAGAAAATCTGATTGCCTTCCAGACACCAGCCATCCATGCTCCAGGGATGACAGTCTTTCCACACGCTAATTAACTGAGGACAGAAGAAATCATCACAAAACATTCCCATCTTTGTGCCTGCAGCTGTAAATTCAGAATTAAAGTAATTTGGGGAGAAAGAATGTTGTGAAGTGTCACAGAAGATTTGCAAGTGCCAGTGCTTTGAAAGGAGCTGTGCTTATAACCATGCACTGAATATGATACTGAAATGTAATATTCATTTGTTCGGTGAGTCCTTTGTGCTGCCAAAAAAGCCTGTCAGAGTCGGGGCTCTAGAAAAAATCTACATAATTCAGATTAGAAGCTTGACCAGGGAATTAGAGTGATAGGGGTTAGAAGTAACTCAGGTACAGACCTTTGATGTCTGCTCTGTTCCCTGTTAAACTAAGCCACTCGGAGTCATTAGGACTCTTCAAAAATAAGATATGCCAGGAGGAATGGCAGAGGCATGAGGCTGAGCTGCTAAATAAGGAAAGCTAAATGAGCAATATCTGGAACTCCATAGATTTATGTTATACCAGCTGCCTGAAGGAGACCAATGTTAGTTATTCAAGAGGAATCACATGCAGCAAAGTCTTACATGTTAAGAATATTACGACATTGGTAGCTGTTGCACGCAAATGAGGAAAGTGAAGGATGTCCATAATGATTCCTCAGTGAAGACTGCACTTCTGGCAGCTCTTAGCTTTTACCATAAATCTTATGATATGTGCTATTTTCCACTAATTCTTGGTGCTGTGATGGAAGAATCTCAGATTGCATAGGAGAAAAAGAAAACAGTCGGGGGGGAAAAGCCTAAAAACATGATTAAAATCCTTCCCCATCCAGAAGATGAATGAAAAGAATCTAGCATTTTATCTTTACCTCAAGATTTGTCCTTCAATAAAAGTGAAAATAACTCCTTAGCTGCAGGACTTCTCTCATCGCAGTGGCTCTGAGCTGTTTGTGTACCCCCATTTACACCCACTCTGATTTCCCAACAGAAATCTTTGTGTGGATGACTGCATTCAGGGCTGTTCCAAATCCCATTAGTCAGTCAGAGTCTTTCAATTGCCTGTAGTGGTCTTTAGGATCAGCAGCGTGATCGTTAATAACAAGTTAGAAATGGCCACTCCAGCGCCTGGTTTACCCCAAAAGGCTTCTTACAACGTTTTTCTACTGCGGTGAGCCTAACCAGTGACTGTTCTACTTTTATCCATACCATTGAGCAGAGTAGGTCTGCATGAGGAATATGGAAAAAGAAGTAAGGGAAATGTCTTCTGCTTTTCTATCTTCCAACTACCTCCTTTATTTAGGCACGCCGGCATCACTGTCAGTCGAACGCTAGATGCCTCGGTAATGAATCAGAATTCAGCATCCCCTGAGTGTTCTGCACTCAACAGTTTAAAAAAATAATGATTTTAAAAGAATGACAGATTGAGAGCAGAAACAGTCCCAGAAGTTTTGTATCCACTTCATGTGTGACTCAAATTCAGGGTGTCCAGCTGGTTCAGACAGAGCTTGCAATGATTTTCATCCTTGTAGTTCCTGCCTCCTTGGCAACGTGTTATTAAACAACCTCCTGTTGCATGGTTATGTTAGTAAATGTGTGTGCTATCCCATGGCTCTGAAGGCAGCAAGGGTAAAAAAACTGAGATGGAATCTGGAATATTAGTGTTCACTAACACGAGGAGCCAGAGCACTCTACAGATACACTGCAGTGGAGTCAGCAACCCACCAAAGGTGACAGAAAGCAGTCTTTTTAGTAACAGTCAGCAGGACCAGTGAAGTGCTGGGAATGAAATCCACGAAATCTGGGGAGAGGTATCTGTGAGAGGCAACGTTAACTGGCTTTTTTTTTGTTTTTAGGGGGAAGACTTAGTGGCTGTTGGGAATTTGTTGATTCCCAACCTTACGCGGATACAGAACAATACAAACCAGCTGATCAGTAGCATCTTGCTTACTTCTGGTTCCTACTGGGTTTCTACTGGGAAATCCGTTGAAGCAAACACAAGCTAGCCAACCTCTTATGAAAGGCAGCAGTAAAAGAAAGAGTTAATCTCTTTATCCATTTATATCTATTTTAATTTCTAGTGCTGCCACCCAAATTTTAATGAAATCATGGAGTGCAAAGCAGCTCCTCCGCAGCTGTCTCAGGAATTGGGATACTACCTCAACCTCTTGAGACAGGTTTTACTGTGCAAAGTAAGAGACTCCAACACAGGAGGAAAGTGTGAATGCAGTGCCCTTACTTGGTGCACATAAGCAGGGAAAGAGTAAGAGTACCAGAGTCTGGCTCTGCAGGCCACATCAAACAGCGAACTGCTGGTTCCCAAATCAAGGAAGTTGAGAGGACATGCTGGACTCGCACCAATCCATATGCCCAGCTGGAAACCAGGAAATGAAAGGACAGAATCTCATCTTAGCCTGAAGTCTGGGGATGACCCTAGCAGACTTTGAAAGCTGGGAGCTGGCCAGAAACTTGGCTCCACAGTGTAGGTAACATTGTTTATTGCAGCACTTTATTCTGTGGATCAGGAAGGTGTACATAGAGGGCAATTCTTGTTTTAGCTGACACTAAAAATGCATGGCTTGGTTTGCTCCACATTAACTACTTGTGTGCTGACACTATCAGAGCCATTTAGTAGATTATAGCAACTTCTTATGTGACTTTTTGATTTATTACATAGTCCTCATTCAGATTCCTACTGGTAAAGGAGCCCTGTCAGAGTATGAGACTTAAATCTGTCTCCTTGTCACGACAGAAGTTTCACACTTCTGCAGTGCTATGCCTTCCTAGGAGAAACACACTAACCTTTATTTGACTGCAGCTCAGTTGCAGCTTGATTCCTCAAGCAATAGTTTAAGCCATTTGGAAGGGAAGTGTAGGCTATATAAAATGTGTAGAGAAGACAAGAGGTCCCTGAGGTTGCAAAGCACATATTTCATTAGCAAGATGCCTTTTCACGTTGCAGCACACAGAGGAGGATGGGAGCATTAGGTGCCAGCTCTGTCCCCCACAGGGACCGTGCTGGAATTGGGGAAGAGTAACCTTGTTTCTCCTGTGTTGTTTTTCCCACAGAAAGCAAACTCTACTCATTAAAAAATACCTACCCAAATACTTTTTTCAAGAACAGTTCTGAAGTGTGAGCCGCTCTAAGATCAATAAGCGATGCTTTCCATAGTTAACTGGTGGCATTTTCTTCAGGTGGGTGGCCATGCCTCGCAGATACTATGGATTTACTTAGTATGGGAATTAGAAAGGAGATCTGCAAAGGTATAAAGAAGCAGCAAGTATCTAAATTCTGTCAGCAGATGAAGCTACTCACTTAACTAAGCTTTGTGCTCTTGTACATCCGTTTTGTGTTCACATGGCTGACCCTCTGTGTTGGTGTGGTAGTGCCAGTCAATCAAGCACTGAGTTAATTAATCACATGTCTTTTACCTTGCTGTGTCTGAGGCTCGATTTGGCATCCATGTGATACTCAGGAAGGTTTTTAATTAGGCGAAGCCACCTCCGCGTTTGAGTTGTGACAGGCTGAATCTGTTTGATCAAGAGAAGGAGCAAAATATGCCTGAGGTGACCAGCGCTTAGAGTAGCTGCACTCTGATTTGTTTGTGTTTTGAACTTGGTGTTTCATAATGCACCGAGCAGGCTCTGGAGTGCTTGCAGGGAATTATTCATGCAACAGACACTTTATACCTCCGCCTCCAGGGATGGTCAGTTTAAACCATGCCAAGGAGGATGTTAATGGGCCAAAACAAATAAATAAAATGAAACAATGTGAAAATATTGTTTGAAGAGTCACTTTGGCTTATCAGTACGTGCAAAATGAGCTTCAGTTTAAAGTCTCAACTGCAGCTGGTCAGACACTGCGAACTGTACAAGCTGACACTGGGCTGCGTTGGCTCCAGGACAGAGAATTCCTTCAGCAACCTGTGCAACTCCCTCACTTTCTCCTTTTGGAAGGTGGGCTTGGGAAAATGCCCCCATTCTCATCTGTGTGAGCTAGTTTGGCCAGCAGTTCTAGCACGGAGATGCCAGGAGCATTTTCTTAATGCGGCATAAGGAAGCAAATAGACTGCTTGATCTGGAGATCTGTACCCTGGCTCTTCATTTCCCCTCATATCTTTTTGAAAGTAGAGGGGGAAGTTTAGTGTAAGACAGGGAGAGGTTTGTATTTCTGCATACACACAGCTGATGTGGGTTTAGTAGCTATTAATAAGTGCAAGAGTGTTTTGTCTAGCATTAAGAAAGCAACCAAAGGGGAAAAAAAAACCCCTCAGCTGCATTGACACGCAGAGTGTGTAGGTGAGCAAGAGATCTGATTACTTTTCTCCTCTGTTTCTGGATTAGAATGTGGATATAATGGAAAGAAAATGACTTGCTAATGACTTTGGTAATGCAGTGTCTCTTAGAGGGGTATTTAGTCAGGGCTGTGACATAGTTGAGAAACAACTGAAATTGTGGCTTTTGGCAGTGACTGTTCCATTTTAGCCACTGGCTTCCCTTTCTGTGGTTACAAATTGCCAGAGCAGTGACTGCAGCCCCAGTTTAACTCGCAGTTTAACACTGAGCTGAGATATGGGAGTCCATGGCAGAGCTCCCTTTGGCTTCAGCAGGGCTCTAATTTCTCCTTCAGCATACGGTTCCTGGAACTGCTGAACGGCCTGTAAAATGTTTTTAAGCTTTTAAATGCAAAACAAGACATAATTAAGACTAGGCAGAGGACTGACTCTTAAAACGTGTGTGCATGCTGGGCATCTGAATGACTGAGTAGCTAGCAGGGCAAATACCAAGATTGTAAGGGCAAAATTACTAAATGTGGTCTTATGCTGGTTTTCTACCTGCAGGTGAGATACTTAGATCCTAAGAACAGGTCTGTCATCTCTTAGCTTTCTTTTAAACCTTTCAGAAACACACACGTGCATTTCTGATACATACTGAACCTACCAATCTGTTTTCAGCTCCACAATATTGTTGCCAAAGCCTTTTTGTGACTCCAAAGAATGTCTGCTTTGAGTGCCTTGAGCAAGTGAGATGTGGATTAGATTTGACTGAGGTCAAACTAAGGGTCTAGAGAGAAACAGCAGCTGTGGAAGGTAGTATTGCTCTCTGCTAGGGTTGAAATTAAGGAAAGCCTTACACAAGATGATGAAAGTTTTCATTTTAAGCACAGGTTTATGTTACAGATTTCTAACATCTCTGGGGATTTGTGTTGAGACATTGCTAATGGGAAGATCCTTTACAAAAGATGGGCTGTTTAGATTCACTACTGCACAGGCACAAAACTTGCTTTTAGCAGGCTAATACCTTTATTGACTGCAACCACTTTTTATAGGAAGTTCATTAACTCTCCCTGGATTTTTTTCAGTGGATGGCTTGCTTTCTCCTACGTTGCCTTCTGCAGCCCGGCCTGCCTGTTCCTTCAGGAGTGAAGAAATATTTTCATACACAGTCTGGAGTGCACAGACAGTCCATTATTTTTGCCAGTGTGCTACTCACGCTGTGGATGTTTTCCAGTAAATGAGGCAGGAGGCTGTCAGCAGAGGTCAGAGGCTGAGCAGAAAAACAGGCTGGATGAGCAGGGAGAGAAGGGGCATCCTTTTGGTTGGGTCTGTGGCCCTGAACTCCTGCTGAAAGGATGGAACAAAAAGCCATTTACTCTATAGGGCACAATGTATGTAGGCAACAGGGACAGCAACTGCTGCCTGGTATGAAAATGGCTGATTTTTTATACAGAAATACGTTCTGGGCTGCTGTTATTATTCCCTAGTATTAGCCTATTCTTACAAAACTATCGTATGTATATATAATCATCATATTATTCTCATTCCTATACAATCCTAATACCAGCCTATTCTTACGCTCTAGCATCAGAGGCAGAAGGAGAACGGGTCTCATGTTTTTGTAGCTGTTGCGAATGTTTAGCCACGTTAAAGACTCATTAAAACACTGCTCTCTTGCAGTCGTGTGTCTGGTTCTGGGAGATGCTTCTGCAATGTCCACTGAACATTGAACACAGAGCAGGGCAGCATCTACTTGGTTTGGAAAAAACAAGTAAAAAGCAGAGTTAAGGCAGACCACATCTTCTGCAGAAGTCAGTGAGTGATTTAGCCATATCACAAGCTTCTCCATTGTTCCTTTTCCTTCTCCAAAAGTTCTCTGTGGTTTCAGCTCTGGGGTCTCTCATTCAACTGTAGTGGGTTGTCTGTAAAGTCTCCTATTAGTATGGATTTTTAGCACTATGGTGAGCCCCCTGGAGGGTGAAATTAAAAGTAGATGACGACAGAGTGCTGAAACTCAGCAGAATTACAGTTCCAATTACCAAACTACAAACAGGGATCAGAGACATATTCCTAAACCCTCAGTTCCATCTGGGTCTCAAATGACTTCAAAACTCGCATACGATTTCCTTATTCAGTTGAAACCTGTCTTATTTCTGCCCATGGTCCATTTATTTTCCTGGGACAGCTATTAGAGATGGAAACAGCAGGAGGCACTAAGAATTGCTTTAGAAACATGAGCTAATGTCACTGTTGGGAAATGATCTTCTGCCATCTCATACTCTGTGCCTCCAAATGACGTCTGGTACAAGTCCAGAGGCTGAAATTAGAAGGTACGCTGCAGCTGCTTAAATAAAGCAAATTCATTTTGGATGGTTTCTTCAGGAGCATAAAACTGTCTTTCCCTATGTGCATGATGAGCCAGCCTCTTCTGAGACCTCCAGGCACTATTAGATCATAATCTTATAACAATAGATATGCAATATAATAGGAATTGTTATTATAAATGTTGACCTAACAGTATGAGTGCATATATCAACTCTGTCGAGTATATCCAGATCTGAGATAACTTGTTCTGTTTTGAGTGGTATTTAAGATGCCACGTGGCTAGGCTGAAATGGATGGGAATTACAGAGTTTGGTCCCTGCCAAAAAATAACCAAGCAATAAAACAAAGCATAGGCTCACGTACTGTTGTGGTGAGTGTGAATACTGAGTCAGGAAGATAAGCATATCAAAACAGCAGGTTTTAGTGACATAAAAGTAGTTCTTTGGAGCAAAGACTTTGAACTAATTCTCCAGCTTACATCGCTCAGTCAAAGCACGAGCCTGCCAATTATATATGAAATATCCCACCAGGTTGTGCAAATTCTTATAGTATGTTCAGGCTGAAAGTCAAAGATGGTGTCAGATGTTGGCTGTAGCCTTTCAGCAAGTGCCACATTATAAGTAATCACATTCCTCAAGCTATTAGACTTTCAGGTAAAGTGAGAGCGTCCTGGGTTCATGTTATTATTTCATGTTGCAAAGAATTTTAGGAAAAATGTGACACCGTTGAATGGAGTTTCAACTCTTTCTGGTATGCTGCTCATTACAGCGATGGGAATTAACAGCAAAAAAATGTATCAGGCTAGTTAGAAATTACTGAGAGTTATGAATGGTGGCCCAGAACTTCAGTAGGCATAAATTGGCACCGCTCGTTCAACTTGGTGGACTATGCCTATTTTAAATTTGCTGAGATTCCAGCTCGTTAGGTTGAAACCTGCATCCATTTATAGATGACAGCTAGAAAAGGTTAAAATTTAAGATGACAGAAGTAAAGCATTAGTAGATAATACCGCCTTTTCTCTCTCTCTTTTTTTTTGTTCTGTTCAAGTGTCAAAGTCAAAATAACCTTTAAAGATGACATGTTGTTTGGGTGTTGTTACAGAGTAAGTCCAGTATATTATTAGGAAGGTAATGCAGCTATATTTTTTTTAATTACAACTTTATTTTTAACTATGCAAGAGACATCATAGAAAGTTAATGTGTCTGAGGATTAAAAAACCCCTCAAAACAACAGGAAAAATCTATCCAGCTACAAGCTCTTAGGCATATATTCATAACAGAGTTCTCGCTCTGTTCCAGGCACAGTCCAGATTTTTTCTTGCTAGCCTTTTCTCTCCAGAGATCTCAGCTCGAACTACAATTTAAATTCTACACAGGAAGCTATAGAAAGTAAAAATTTGGGCCTTCTGCTTTCTGCAAAGAAGGGAGATGTGCTGGAGGTCTGCTGGTATTCAGCAGCGAGGGTATAGCTGCTGCAGAGCTATTTTGCCATAAACACATCCCTTGCCTTTCAACCCGGCTGAGTGAGAAATGATCTGGCTTTGGCCAGAAAGGCCTCATGGCACATATGTTGTCCCACCATCCTTTCTGCCACGGTGGCCGAGGGAGGCAGCAGCAGGAGATGGGAGCAATCAGAGCCTGTGCTCCCCAGTTCAGGAAGGACAGGGAACTGCTGCAGAGTGTACAGCAGAGGATGACAAAGATGATGAGGGGCCTGGAGCATCTCTCTGATCAGGAAAGGCTGAGAGAGCTGAGACTTTTGAGTCTGGAGAGGACAAGGCTGAAGGGGGATTTGATCAAGACCTATAAATACTTACGGGATGGGTGTCAGGAGGATGCGGGCAGTCTTTTTCCAATGGTGCCCAGTGAGAGGACAAGAGGAAATGGGCACAAACTTGCACATAGGAAATTCCATGAGGAGGAACTTCATTACTCTGAGGGTGGCAGAGCCCTGGAAAAGGCTGCCCAGAGAGAGTCTCCATCTCTGGAGACATTCCAAACCCACCTGGACACCTTCCTGTGCAACCTGCTCTGGGTGGACCTGCTTTGTCAGGGGCTTGGACTAGCTGATCTCCGGAGTTTCCTTCCACCCCCAGAGCATTCTGTGATTCTGTGAGGGCCAAGCGTTCCCACTGCCTGGTTCCATCACCGTCTCTTCTGAATGCAGTGCTGGGGGAGTCTGGTTTTACGGCTTATTTTATTGGTACAAACAGCAACTGTGCACAAAGCGACTGCACCACGCACGCTGCCGAGGGGATCAGAAAAGAGTCAAGCTCTGAAGAAAAAGGGAAATAAAAAAATAAAAAGTTTTGTTGAGCTGTAAGCTCTTTTGCGAGTTTATGCCCCGCTCTAGCTTTTGAGAAGTAAAGCTGACAGGCTGATACGGCCCTGACGTTTTGATATATTTTCTGATAGACTTCAATAACAAAAAGGCCCAAACACACACGGGCGGATTCATTTTTCCCTTAAATCGGGAGCAGCGGCATTACATCAAAGCCATGCTGGTGTAAGCAGCATTAAAAAGAGGTTCATTTAGCGGTGCGATGCTATGGAAGGTGTTATTTTGCATAACCCTCCTCACAGAAATGAATCTATTCCCCCATTTTTTGGTTGTTTCTTTTCATGCAACAGGAGAAGCTGTTTGTGATTCTTGGCTAAAGACTTCCTATTTTCACACTCTGTTGTCTGCTGCTCGTGATTTTAACCCTTGAGGCTGAAAACTCTCCATGCTGGCTCTCCGTCTCGGGCTGAATGCTTTTGTGAGGAAAGCTGCAGGGGAAGGTGAGTCAGCCATTTCTCAGGATGCAGTTTGGAGGGAGCACATTCTTTTGCCCTGTTAGAAAATGAAACTGATTCCTGCTTTTCTCCAGCTCTTTGGTTAAAAACAAACAAACAAAACAAAACCCAAACAAACCCAAAATTCCTGGTGATGCAAGTACGCCCGAGTGGCTCCACCTGAGGCCTCCCTGGCCCTGCTCATGGCTGAGGGGCTCCATTTCTGCTCAGCTGGGACAGTGGGTTCTTTCTTTTTTTGGGGTGCTGGATGGGGGGCTCTGGTCTCTGCCTGCACCCTTCTCCTTCTCAGAGGTCTGTTTCACCCCCTCACGGTGTGTGGGGCCACCAAGGGAGCCCCTGGCCAGCCTGGAACTGCTGAGGTGTGTTGGGGCTGTGTGCCTCAGCTTGTGGGCCACAACAGTGGGCGCCATCTTTCCTGGCCCCCTCTGGAACACGCTCGAAGATGCCGGCTACAAGGTTAAGTTCTCAAGAGCTGCGAGATGATTTTCTTTGCCTCTGTGAGTACTAATTATTTGGCTAGTAACCCCTATCCACAGACCTTGTCAATATTTCCTGTCAGTCGGGCCTGTGGGTTGTGCTCAGGGCACCCCACCTAAACCCTGCTCCCTGTGTGTAATGGCTGCTTCACCTCTGGGACCTCTCAAAGGTTTTCAGCCTCATGTCTAAAAGCTAAATCTAAGGAGTTAGTGCTCGTGAGGGAGCTCCTTCATTCCAGTCCTGGAGAATGGAGGCCTGAAAGCAGAGGCTGCCTTAATATATTTAAATATAGAATCATAGAATCATCTAGGTTAGGAGAGACCCTTGGGATCATCGAGTCCAACCATCTACCCTAGTCTACAAAGTTCTCCCCTATATATAAATAAATACAGTAAAAATAAACATATAATTTTGGACAGGGAACTGCTGGAGAGGGTACAGCAGAGGGCTACAGAGATGATGAGGGGCCGGAGCACCTCTCTGATGAGGAAAGGCTGAGGGACTTGGGTCTTTTTAGTCTGGAGAAGAGAAGGCTGAGGGGGAATCTGGTATTGCTGGTACCCCCTAATGTTGGGTGCATGTTTCCTTTTGAGAATCTCTTGCCCAAAGTTGTTGTCCCCTAATTTATTTAGTCAAAGCCTTCCTAAGGAGGGGAGCAGTTCATCTCTTGTACTGCCATCATGCTGTCTACAAAACTGTCCTTCGTGTGGTTGTGTAGGGGAAAAAATATTGTAAATGAATGAAGAAATGTGCAGTTCTAGTTTTCACATTAATCTTTTACATGTAATCTTTCTGAAATGCATCCAAAAGCATAGGTCTTTTTTGGGTGTCCTGTAATTTCAGATTTGCGCTTTATGGTGAAGTTCTCCAAGTGACTTATATCCTGTGCTCTTCATTGCAGCAGAGATCCTTGTCTGTCTGTCTGTCTATCTATCTATATATATTTATATAATGGAAGGTATATTTCATCCTTTGTTTGTAAAACATGAATGTAGCTTTTGGGCCCAAATACTCACTGCTTAGAGCTGTGAAAAATAAGTTTTAATTTTTCATCTTCTGGCTTGGAGACTTTCTTAGATGAGAAATGATTTCTATAAAATGAGAATGCATTTAATCTGCTACCCTCAAGTGATAGGTAGTAAAACTGGTACCATGTGCGTACATACTTATTGAACTATTTGAGTAAAAATTGCATGTTTCTTGGTCTTGTTCTAGCTATCCTTTTTCTTGTTACTCAATATGAATTTTTTTTTTTGAGTATTCTAAGATAAATCATTATATTGGCTGGATGAAAACGCAACAGCACCTTAATTAAAGAATAAATTTTGTAGAATGAAATTTGTACAGGAAATATATTCCTTTTGAACACTGAAACTATTTAATATCTGAGCTGTAATAAACTCTGTATTTTTCACTTGGATGCTGCATCCTATTACAGTTTGATAAAAACAGCAGTAACCTCTGTTTCTTCACAGTATGTTTTCATAACAGATAAAATTTATGCATTACTCGAGAAATATTACAAGTAGGAAATTTATTGAGTTGTCAGTACAATAAGCACAGTGAGCATAAAGTCTGAGGCTTCTGGCAATTACGTATGAAATTAATGTAGCAGAACTCGATGCCAGACCTTATGGAAGATTAAGGTGATTGTTGTCTTAAATACAGTTGATTGCAGTCGCTGTTGTTTTCTTATGGATTCCTCCCACACTGACTAGAATGATGCCCAGGTGCTCAGGTGAGGGTGACTGGGGTGCCACATGGAGGATGGGGGAAGCTGGCAGTTGAGCGCTCAGTATACCTTTGGGGTTCCCCTTCACTGCTGAAGACAACTGCTTTTTTGCATGAGTCTTTTCTACCTTTTTGGAGTCAGCAGTTGCATCGTATTAAGAAGCTCACGGTAGCATTTCAAGATGAGGCAGACCTCATGGAGAAGCTCTATCAGAGCTGTACTTCCTCTTTTATGGATTTAGGACTATGAGGCCTTCAGCTTAAGGATAGCTGTGGCCTGGCTGCAGGTGTGAGAAAGATGGAGGAAAAAGGGAATCATTTGCATGGTTAATTTGGGGCAGATCCCTGGTTCAGGTAAGACATGCATATATATATATATATATATTCATGGGCTAGTATGTTCAGCAATACAAAGTTAGTGTATTATGGTGTGTCAGGTACCCAGATTACACCTTGTTATGCCGGATGCCCCGTATAAAACTCGTCCCTTACCCAATGTCTGGACAATCCAATGAGTGTTGGGAAAAGAATAACAGGTGACTAAACAGGGAAAACTGCAGTATACGGGGTGGTGTGAGCTACTTCTCAGATCTCCCACCAAATCCACACCTCTGGTGGCTTCAGGCAGTGTGTATGTGTTTCACGTTGCTGCAGGGTGAATCAAGTGAACAAGAAAGTGGGGCAGCTGCTCCAGTGTATTTGCAAACTCACCTTTGTTTCAGGTTGGTCTCTTGAAAAGCTAAGGTATGCAAAGTGCTGTAATTGACTTGGAAGAGATGTGGATGCCCTGTAGGAAATACTTTATGACTTCAAATCAATAGGATTAGTATCTTTTTGCATTCCTGCTCTTTCAAGGGGTATTCCTGAGGGACTGGATGACAGTGCCCTTATTAAACTGGCAGCATGCTTTTTGAGGTGAGAAATTATGTATTTGATTCTAGCATTTGTAGAAAGGAAACAAAAATCTCTGAAGTCCTCAGAGGTGGAAGAAGAGGTCACTGGTATTGTTACAGATGGGTCATTCATATTAAGTGCAATAAAAAAGAATGGAAGTTATTGTAGTAATTCTGTCTGACATGAGTTTCCTTTAGAGAAAATGATGTGTGGCTTGGCACAATGTAACCTGACATAATACAATGTGATATTGTAAATGAGAGGTACCATGGGTAGTTGTAATGGATAACTTGACACACTACCTGTGCTATGTATGAGCTGGCAGACAGTGTACTGTGGTTCACTGAGTACCCAAATTGCTTTCAAATGGCAAGCTTACCATGTCATGTTGCACAGAAGTAAGCTAGCAGTTGTTTGGTGGTTGGTTCAGTCATAGACTAGCAGCTGTGGGCAGAAAGATGCACTTTTGAGTTTTGGGCTCATGCATAGGCACAGGTGCTGAACTAAGTAGTCATAAAATACAAACTGACATGTGGAAAAAGATCTCTGCTACTATTGTAGAGGCAGAAATAGATCAGCATGGGCTTTTTTTCTGCTATGAGCTTGTAGAGACCCAGGCTGGTCAGAACATTCCAAAACTGCTCAGCTAGCTGGGAGCTGAGAGAGCTCGGGTTGTTCAGCATGGAGAAGAGGCTCCAGGGAGACCTTACAGCAGCTTTCCAGGATCTGAAAGGGGGCTACAGGAAAGATGGGGAGAGACTCTTTGTCAGGGAGTGGAGCCATAGGATGAGGAGTAATGGTTTTAAACTGAAAGAGGGGACGTTTAGATTAGGTACTAGGAAGAATTCTTTGCTGTGAAGGTGGTGAGGCACTGGAACAGGTTGCCCAGAGAAGCTGTGGCTGCCCCATCCCTGGGGGGGTTCAAGGCCGGATGGATGGGGCTTGGAGCATCCTGGTCTGGTGGGAGGTGTCCCTGCCCATGGCAGGGGGGTTGGAACTGGATGATCTGGAAGGTCCCTTCCAATTCTAACCATTCTGTGGTACGATGAAGTGCAAAGATTAACTTTGAATCAGTGAGCCCAAGTCCCCACACTCTGATTCCAGCAGTTCTCAGTTCAATGAGAGCATGTTGTTGGAAGTTCATGAATTTTCTAGTAAATTTTACCTGCTTTTTGACCAGGAGAAGGATGGGAGCACATAGAGGTGTACTGATATGTGCTTTTACTCTCAGCATTGCTGAAAATAGAAACACTTATTTATTATTAAAAAAAAAAAAAAAAGAGAGAGAAATATCTCTGTAGGTATTATTTCTTTTCCCATTGGGAAAAGAAAGAGGAGAGGAAAAATCTGCTTTCTATAGTTTCCTTTTCATTTGCTTCTGGCAAAAGGAGATGCTCAGCTGGATCAGAGAGGAGGAATGTCCAGTATTATCTTTAGCATATTAATATTGTTTTAAATCTTAAAATAGAAATTATTTTGATTATAAAGGTTACCTAGACATACCAACCAAACACCAAATAGTTTAACACTTTCTCCAAAAGCAGAGTGTTATTGATATTATATGGATAAGATGGTTTCAACTAATGAACTGGAAACACTGCGTGATTGTAAGTAGGAGCAGAGGGAACATTCAAAGAATTGTGTTACAAGATGAAATGGAGAGGGGAAAATCGCCTGCGAGGTGCACAAGTTGTGTGTTCAGAATTGATTGGGCTCCAGACTGGGTCTGGTTCTGGGCCTAGCTCAACTTAATGTAAGACTTTGGACAGGCTTACAGCACTCTGTCATCTAGAATAACAATTGTTTGGGATCGTGTCTGTATTAAAAAATTCTGAGACAATCCATTTACGTTAGCATTCTCTGTGTGTTTACGTAGAGAAACAATCTGGGTTTATTAGCTCTGATTCAGAGGTTGTCCTGGTGATTTCACTCCACTTCTGTTTTGGGCATAGTGCTGGAGGAAGAAAAGTACTAAAAGCTCTCTGTGTAACAGAGAACAACAGTCAACAAATAGCGTCAGATCAAATAGGCCCTAAAGAAACATGGAATGAGGTGCAAAGGTACTTATTCTGAGGGAGGCATTTTGGGTTGTAAATGTTGCTGAATTTTTTGCTGCTTTGAGCAAGGTCTTTCGTGGACCTTGTGCGGTTCTAGCAGCGTGGGACTGAGTAGTATCCACAAGGGTTTATTAGTGCAGGCTCAGTGGTGTGAGAGGGGCTTGTGTTCTTAGGCCCATCTTTGTTGTAGTTGCTGTGTGAGGTCATTGCGTAGCACTGTTCAGAAACGATCATTCTCAGCTTAAAGCAAAAGAGCACTCCATAAAGGTACAAAGAACTTTTCTGGAAGGAATTCAGGGGGCCTCCCATACCTGTGATGTCTGCACTGTCAGGCAAAAACTGGTTGGCATCTTGACTTCCAAGTAGTCCTGCTGTAGAGTGTTTTCCACTGTACCTTTCTCAGTCTTCATCTAACAGCAGGCACAAACTTATCATAGAATCATAGAATGGTCAGAGTTGGAAGGGACCTTAACGATCATGCAGTTCCAACCCCCCTGCCATGGGCAGGGACACCTCTCCCTAGAGCAGGTTGCTCCAAGCCCCATCCAGCCTGGCCTTGAACACTTCCAGGGATGGGACATTAACAGCTTCCCTGGGCAACCTGTTCCAGTGCCTCACCACCCTCACAGGAAAGAACTTCTTCCTAAGATCTCATCTAAATCTCCCCTCTTCCAATTTAAAACCATTCCCCCTCATCCTGTCACTAGACTTCCTGACAAAGAATCCCTCCCCAGCTCTCCTGGAGCTCCCTTCAGATCCTGGAAGGCTGTGACAGGTGATTGGTGCCTTCTGCAAGCTTCAGGGAATGATGAATGACAAGGGAGGTATCCCCAGGGTCACACACCTGGATTTCTTTCCTAGATGCTGGGAAAGTGAATGACGTGAACCTTTTGACTTTTATCTTGGTAAATGAGCAGAACAAGGTAGGGTGTTCCCACCAGCCCCACACTGGGAGCTGAGTCCCACTTTGTAGATGAAATTTTAGAGGGATTTCTGAGCTGGTTGCAGTCTTTGCATTACTGCATCTTTCTTTAGCTCGTCTAGACCACAAGGGCCTGTGATTAATTTGCTGTGCCAGTATCCATGCAGGGTTTCTATGCTGGATTACATAAGAGCTAATTATTATTGTTACACAAAGTACATAAGTGATTTTTTTGCTGCCTCTGTGCAAAACATTGTAGGAAAAAAAAGTATCCACAAATATCTCCCCCTGCTTGCCTATTCAGAAATGTGTCTGGATATTCTATAAATGTAGTTTGATTCACATGCGTGTTTTTCTGATTCTCTGGAGAATAAATACGTTGTTTTAAAAGTTGTAATTATGAAGCTGCATTATTAAATAAAACAATAATTATTTCAACACAAATATTTTCAAAGCCAACAACCGTGGAAGAAATGAAAATGTTCTCTTTCTCCCTGCCTTGTCCAGTGCTGAGTGCCTGGATTTCTGCCCATCCTGCAGCGATATGCATTCATCTCACACACCACAGCAGAGGCTCCTCTGCAGGCAGAGAGACAGCAAACCAGAAACAGTCTGCGACCAAATTTTTGATGAGTGTAAAGCGTCCCTGTTCTGTGGGTTTAGTGGCCAGTTTAAATGCTCTGAGGTTTTTTTGGCCCTGGGCTCGTGAAAGTAGTTGGGTGTGATGAGACGGATGATTTTCAACACCCTTGGAGCTCCCAGCCCTGTTTTTTAGTTTTAGAGAGACCAGGGATGAGATGTATTTCATGTTGGAAGCAATGGCTGAAGCTGTTTTCTAATGCATTATTGCTGAAGCTACACCTGGCATAGCACCTTCCATCGTTTCCACATTGATCTAGTCTCTTTTTGCTTGATTCTATTGTCCTTTGGCAAAACCAGGAATGAGTAGGATGGAGTGTGTTTGCCCAACTGGCCGCTGTGTTGTGGAACTGCTGCCGTGCAGGAAAGGCCACACGTACAGGCATGGGTCCTGCAGAGCTGCTCGCTTTGCCAAGTGAGCCTCTGCCATCAGAAGATCTGGATAGAGATTGGCCATGGCGTGGAGAAAAAAAATAATCATGGCAAAGTTGGGGAAAAAAGCTTTTGTTTTGAAAGACAAAGCCCACTTGTGTGCCAGAGTGAACTCTGTTAGCTCCTGTGGAAAAGGAAAAGCAGATGAAGTGCTGGTGTGTTTTCAAAAAGAAAAATAATAAAAAAAGCCAACCAAATCCAACAAGCAGGCAGAAACCTACTAAAGGTCAAACAACAACAAAAAAAGCCAAGCCAAAGTGCTTTTGCTAAGCTTAGTGATATCTGTTCAACATTTGTACAAACTAAGGGTAGCTCTGGGTCATCTCTTCATGTGCTTGTTCTTTTAAGACGTTCTAGCTGTTGCTTTTGACTTTGAGGTGAAGATACGAGTCTGTGTGATGGCAGCTTTTTTGACTTGTCATTGAATTCATGGTCTGAGTTTTGAACTTTGTAAAGCTCCCTAGTTACTGATATTCCTGGGCCAAGAAAGCTCTCTGGGGATGGAGAAAATGTATCTTCTCAGCCAGCAACGGGACTTGCTGGAGTGTGGTAGGGTTGGGTATCTATAGTACTGTTCAGACCAGCTGAGCTGGGACCCTGCCTCTGTTTCTGTAGAGAATGCTCTTCCTCCAAAGATAAGCAAAGGTCCTTAGGGTGTACAGGCATCCTCACCTCCAGGTAACACCAAGCAGAATTACTCTGATAAAAGGTAAATGCACTCAATACTGAAATTGTGGGGAGGCATAGAAACATCACTTGTGAAATCAGGTCAAAATGAGCAAATGGTTTTGGTGAGGAGAAAAGATGCACCTCTCAGAAATGTTAACATTATTTACTTTGTAAAGTTGAATTACTTTATTTCCCTGTTTGTGTTGTGGGTAGTGGGTTTTTTTTTTTATGCCCTCTTCAACTTTTTGGTTCAAAATAGCTCGTAGCTTTTTAAAAAGCTTAACCTAGGAAAAGGATGGAGAAAATCAATAAGCAAAACGACCAGATAACTCCCAAACAAACCAAACCTTTCACATCTACTGTAACTTCTCCCTTTGACTGCAAGTGGATGTTTTCCATTTTGCTCCATATCCTTTCCTCTGCCGTAGTGTACATTCCTGCTACTACTAATACATATCAAAACTGAAATAATGGGTTTTTTTCTGCACACTTTCCACTTGACCAACTCAGTTCTTTCTCAGCCATGCTCCATGATGTCTGCTGTGCTGCTGCTCCTGCAGAGGTTGTAGTGACCTGCTACCGGGTCAGGCAGCACAAGAACTCTGTCAAACACCAGGCCTCCATCCTCTTCCTTCGCTGCAGGAAAACTCTTGTGTTAAATCTCTCAAGCTCTTTTACTGGCCATTTCTCATGTAAGGGTAAACATGAAAGAAGGTTGAGTGGATAGTTTTGAAGAATTTTGGTGGGAAGAAGATAATGGTTTTATTTTTCTGACTACAGAGAGGAAGAGAATACAGATTTTAAGCCTCTGAGTTTTTAAAAAATACTTAAAATGAATTTATTTGTTTTTTTTCTCTAAAAGTGGGGAGGTCCTTAAAAGAAAAAAGTAAAGAGAATGTCCTCTCATTTTAATTTCTACTACTGTGAATTGTGTGTGCCCTTGGCAAAAGATTATCTGATTTTACAGAGACAGTGAGCACCTGCAGTTTGGATAGTTTTCCACTTGTTTGCTGTGATGGCAATTCAGAACCCTAGTTGTTTTAGAACCAGAATCATCTGGAATCCAAAGCTGCCTGGAAAGTCTGGACTTTGAGTTGTATATCAGGTGCAAAAGCAATGTAGTACCAGTGCAGCTGTGGAAAACTACTACGTGGCCAGCATGTTGAGCATTATTTTTTACTCTTACAGTGTAAAACATTAAGAGGAGGGGTAAGAGTTGACACAGAAAGGGAGGGAGAGAGGTCAAACAAAGCATGTGTCGTTTTATTTGGTGCCCATCCCAAACTGTGACAGTCATTATCCCATTCTGTGGTGGAGGTAGCAACTGCTTTTTGCCCTCCAGCAAGAATCTGTGAAAAAGAAAAACAAGCAGGGTGATAACCAGTGAAAATTTTTACAATTTGACTTTTCTGCGTGTTCATTTGATACCACAATGTCAACATGTAGGCCTGTTAGCAATAAATTTCAGAAACTCTAAAACAAGAGGGTTAAGGAAAATTGAACTTTTGCCTTATGCTGTCCTTAACTTTGATATATTGTATTAGGGGAGACAAGTACTGCGGTGTTTTGCAGTCAGGAAAATAGTTGTCTATATTGTTCTTCAGAAAGATTTAAGAATATCATCGTTATTAAGCCAGCTATCCTTTGTAAAAGTTCAGGCTGATATTACCTATTGTAGCTTGTATATTCTGACAAGGAAGCAAAAGACACTGAAAGCTTCTTCTTTGTCTTACTGTTACCTGTAAAGCTTCGTTTTGGCTATTACTAGTTTGCACTTTTACATAATCCCAGCTCTACTCTTCAAAATACTGTACAGTTTTAAAATGAAAAGATGTTCCCCGTTCTGGGTACCTTTTTATATTTATATTACTTTCACACTGCATAATTTTCTCCTTCCCCTAGTAACTCAGCCAAATGGACAGTGAGATTGAGCTGCCATGGAAGTGAAAAGTTAGAGTCAGTCCTGAGCATGTACTATCAGCATTCCAGCGAGGGCAGCTGGGGAAGAGGAAAAGCAGCAGAGGTTCAGCTTATTTTTTAATGCACAGAGAAACTTGTTCATATCTGCAAGGATCAACAGTGGGGTCAGGGGAAAGGATTCTACTGTATTGTAGAAATTTTTTCCTCACACGTGGGTGTAAAAGGCACAGTATAGAAAGAATTCAGAAACACTCAACTTTTGATGTTAAAAAGCTCACAGCAAGGGTTTGTTTCAGTTAAGCCAGCTATAAAGTGAGAGTGCCTTTGGAAGAAGAAAATCCCAAATGATGTGAAAACATACTGAAAAAGCTCATGTTAATGGAAGAGAAATTTTTTGAGGTTTTTTTTTCCCTCCCAGTGGAAATGAATATGCGTAAAAAACCATTAATCCTTGCTTAATGGTGTAAAAAGAGATGCTCAGTCTTTTGTATTAAGTATTCATGAACAGTGACATAGGAAAAAAAGGAAAAATGCTCACTTGCCAGTATATTGTATTTTTTACCTGATTAAAGGGCATAACCTCACGAGAACATGAGTAATGGCTGTTGTGTTGCCAACTTGCTGTTGTCCCCAAAGCAGAGCTGCCCTAACATGGGTTCTCCAGTTCAAAGTCCTCTGGCTTGATTTAAAAAACTGATGGATGGCATAGGAGGAGCAATCATGTGACNGGTTGCCCAGGGAAGTTGTTGATGCCCCATCCCTGGAAGTGTTTAAGGCCAGGCTGGATGGGGCTTGGAGCAACCTGCTCTAGGGAGAGGTGTCCCTGCCCATGGCAGGGGGGTTGGAACTTGATGATCGTTAAGGTCCCTTCCAACTCTGACCATTCTATGATTCTATGATTAATTACTGAGGCACAGCTGTAATGGAAGTAGCCAACTGATAAACAGGCAGATCAGCTGTTTTCAAAGTCCAGGTGTGAATATGCCCTGTTAATATCAGTGACATCAAGCTGAACCTCAAATAAGCATGTGTGTGGTCTTTATACCTGAGGCTTTCTGAACATCTTCTAACGGTGGATATCGTGTTTTTTTTTTCTTCTGGTATTTTAAGGAAGATATAGAGAGGTTCAGTGATTTGCACAAGGTTATTTAAGTCTAGAAACTCTGAAGAGAATTTAGTTATCTCACTAAATCTACTTCTTAGATAAAACTCCCTCATCTACCAAAACTGATTTTTGCATAAAACATGAAGCAAGAAAGGCGTTATTATTTTTGTCTCCAAGTAATGTATTCATATTTAGTAAGGGGGGAAATATCAAAATCTGTCTTTTCCAGCAATTTGACTGACAAGCTTCTGCTATGCTTTTAAGAAGTTTTATAACATTGATGTTTGATAAACTAGTGTAGATATGTGTGTACATACATATATATGGCTTTCTCTGCATGCATATTTTCTGCTTGTGGAGGTATTTGAGAAATCAAACAATTGAAATGCTAAAATAATGATGCTTAAATAACTCTGAGGGATACCTACCACTGCCCAGAGAATATAATGTAATTGATTGTAAAACTCTTACAACAGATACAGATTATCATAAGAGTTTGTTCTCTCTTAAATTTATTATTATTAAAATAATCAGCCCTTCTGCACTGCATCGGTAGCTGTTTCCTCATGATTTTGTTTTGGTTCAAGTTGGCAAGGAGAGTCCAAAACCAGGGCTGTAAGATAGCAATGAATGCCAAAACCACATTGGTGACACTGGAGGAAAGAAGATGGAGGCACTTTTTATCCTAGTTCTCTTAGTACCCCAATAACACTTCTCTTAAAACCCTAAATCATGAAGATGTGTAATTCTGACAACCTCAGCTTTAAGAACAGTGAAAAAAGAGATTCTACTCTCCAAGCTGTAGAAAGAACTTCAATAGCACAAATACCAGTGAGCTAAAGAATCAGGAGATGGATGAAAGGAATCCTATTTTTGTGTGGTAGAAGAATATTAATCTTAATGCTAATACTAGGATCAGCACTGGGAATACTTTGCTGGGATGCGCTGCTGATCCAGCGTAAGCAGTAGATATTTTGCAAGGGGCTGTGACGAGGTGAGCAACATCTCTCATGTAAGAGAACAGCAACAACATTAAAGGTCCTGGAGAGAAACTATACTGCAAACATCAGTAGGTGAAACTTGTGACCGAAAACCTGTAAAGGAAGAGTCTTCTCTACATTATTGTAGTAATTCACTAGTGCTAAAACAAGATCTCAGTGGCTGGTATGCATATGCCTAAATATTTCAAGAAAGAAGATTTGGATTGGTTTCACAATTTTCTTTTGCAGAAAGAGAGGCTCTTGTGGCTTTAAAAATCGTTGTTTTCAGCTTGGTTTTGAATGGGTGCCATGTACATGCACACAAAATCTTCAAGGCCAGGGTCAGGGACTGAGCTGAATGACCAGAGTATAGTCTCAATGTTTATACCTTTAGTTCAGGTAAATATCCAGACAATTGAAATAAAGGTGTCAGGAAGAGGAGAGCACAGCCCTCCTGGAGATCAGGACTTGGCTGGGTATGAGAGGTGCCAGCTTTTTGCAGTCTGTTTCTTGGCTCTGTCTTGCTGCCTGAAATGATGCACATTTTTTTATCTGCAGGGTCTTCCTAGAGCAGTGAGCCCATCTTGCCTGGGTGCCTGCTGGCTGATGATTGCTGCACCTACGTTTCCTTAAATTAGTCACATGTTGGCTGGCAGTGTCCTAATGGCACCCAGTTGACAAGAAATAGCTTAGGGACTCGTTCCGTGTCCCAGGAATAACCTGGGATTATTGTACTATTATTTGTTCCCCTTGAGGTGTTCACTTTCTTCATGGGCAGCAGGAGAAATGATGAAACAAGCTAAACTAGATTAAGGGATTTCCTCTTATTCCCAGCTCTTATTTTCATTTGTTCCTGTTGTTTCCTTCCCCCCTGCAGTGCTGTGGAACTGCAGCAATGCTTTACCTTGCAGTTAACCTTTGAAAAAGAAATACAGGAATGCTGGTCCTTTCTCCAGCTCTGGAGGGAGACTGAAAATGCAAGGTTGGAAAAGTAGATGGAAATTAGGATGTTAAAGGCTGTTGCTTATGGAGGCATTTGCCTTACAGGTAATAGCTACAGAGGATGCCCAACTGTGAAGCATGTGTAGACTTATTTTTCAGTGTGCCAGAATCACACTCAAATCACTACAGTTCAGCCCCACTGTATAAAACCCAGTATGCTGGATGAAAAGGTGCTTGAGTGGAAAACAGTAGGAAAATGTGTGTATGGAGGTACCTCTTCTAAAACGTGACAAATACAGAGTAAGTGCTAGTCATTGTTGCTTATACGTAGAATTTGGGTATTTTATCAGGTTGTAAAACATGTTAATTTTGTTTTCTTCCCTGTCTGAAAAAGCTGGAAGCTACCTGTCTTGCTGAGAAGGGCACTCTGCAGTTCTTTCCTTTCAACCCTTTGGTGACTGGTTTTTTCTTTGTTTAGTTTGGTTTGTTGGTTTTTGGGGTGTTTTTTGGGTGGTGTTTTAATGAGATGATGAGAACAGTTAATCCATGAGACCGAACAGAACAAAGAGAGAAGATACCCTGTGTTCTCATAGGATAGTTGCCTGGAAATCCAGTACCCTGTTCCCTCAAAAGATGAACTATTTTATCTCATGATTAGTTTGCACAAAACCCAAGCTTGACATTTCGTGGTATAGCGCAGGTAATCAGGCGAGAGCTGAGCAGGATCCTTTGTTTATCTGGCATTGAAATTTTGATGGAACATATCTGTTTTCTGTCTAAGACTTACTTTAGAACAATAAATCCTATTCTGAGCCTAGCCCCAGATATTTTTTGGTAGACTTAGACTGAGATACATTTGATAAGAAACTTCTGTGCTTATAGTTTTACATATTAAAAGCTAAAAAGCTGCATTTTTAGACTTTTGAATGGGGAGAATGCTTCTTCCTTATTCCTGGAGGCTGTGAAAAAGATGTTTGGGTTGCTGAGGTCTACAAAGAATTTTGTGCATGTACTTGAACTCACCTCTCGTGGAGGCAATATCCATCTCTTGGGGGGAACAAAAGGGAAAGAAAAGGACTGCTATTTATCTTGCAGTCAAGTAGTACAACACAGGTCAGCAGACAGTGCCTGTGGTCATCACCTGTGGAAAAAGTGGCCGCTGAAATTGCTGCCATAACACAGTCCCCAAAGCATCTCCAGGTATCTTGTTTAAAGCTACTTCAACCTGTCTGCCTGGTCAGAAGTCCCTGTGCACATTAGACTAAAAGCTGAGCTGTGAGACTTGTGTTCCTGCCTCAAAAGAAATGTGGCCAGCAGGGCCAGAGAGGTGATTCTGCCCCTCTGCTCTGCTCTTGTGAGACCCCACCTGGAGTCCTGTGTCCAGCTCTGGAGTCCTCAGCGCAGGAAGGACATGGACCTGTTGGAACAGGTCCAGCAGAGGGCCACAAAAGTGATCAGAGGGCTGGAGCACCTCTGCTGTGAGGACAGGCTGAGACAATTGGGGTTGTTCAGCCTGGAGAAGGCTCCAGGGAGACCTTATAACCTGTACCAGTACCTGAAGGTGGCCTACAGGAGAGATGGTGAGGGATTCTTTATCAGGGAGTGGAGCAATAGGATGAGGAATAATGGTTTTAAACTGAAAGAGAGGAGAGTTAGACTAGATACTAGGAAGAAATTCTTTGCTGTGAGGGTGGTGAGGCACTGGAACAGGATGCCCAGGGAAGTTGTTGATGCCCCATCCCTGGAAGTGTTTAAGGCCAGGCTGGATGGGGCTTTGAGCAACCTGCTCTAGGGAGAGGTGTCCCTGCCCATGGCAGGGGGGTTGGAACTGGATGATCTTGAAGGTTCCTTCCAACTCTAACCATTCTATGATTCCTAGATCATTCTTGTGCTTTGGGGAAAATTTCCTGTGCATCCTTTTTCAGGCACCTAAATTTACATTTTGTTTTATGGAAGACAATGGCTAGTCATTCTCTTCAATTACCAGTTTCTTTACTCCTTTTCCTCCTGCTTTTAATGTCTTGAAAGTCCATCCAGACCAATTTGCATGGGCCCCTGTAAAATCAAATTGTTAGCTGTAATTAGTGGCCAAGTTCTCCCTGACAAGCAATTTCCAGTGGAGTCTGAGGGAGTTTCCATATTGTTCTGTGGGGCAGGATTAGGCCCCGGCTGTGGCTAGATTTCAGGTTTCCAGCCTTCCAAGAGTACTCAATGAAACGGCAGCAAATGAACTGTTTTAAAATGCAAGATCAGTCTGTTCTTTTAAGAGTGCTATATTAAAGAAAATGATTCTGAATGCACATGTCAGGGAGGAGAGCCATAAATTACGGTCTTCCACTGTGGAAATAAATAGCAAAACAATAGGAGCTGAACAGATTTCACTGTCTCAATGCTGAGTGTTTTTCATCTACCTTCCCACCTCCATTAGATGCAGCAATTAAAAAGTGGGCCATCAGATTGCTCAGACAGAGAAAATTAAATGGAGCTTTGAAGGCATCACTTTAAGTGTCTGTCAATTGTCTGTCATCTCTAATTTAAAAAAAGGAAAACAAAGGTGACCATTTGATATTTGGCTGCAGAACAGTCTGGAGGTTTCTAGGGAGTGTGTGCGTGTGTCAGCCTCCTGGGGCGAAACGCTTCAATTTCTGTACACTTTCCCTGTGCATTTAACCCTTTGCCTGCTGCTTTGCCAAGCATTTCCCACACAGCTGCAGTACAGGCTCCTGGCACTCTCTTTCTGTAGCCTGGTCAGCCCAAGCAAGGGCTGATGGGGCTTCTGGGCACTAACGAAGCAGCCTTAATCAGCAGACGCATGGCTCTGGGTACTGAAATGCTGCTTACTCTTTACAGTATTCACTGATAAGGAAAAGGATTTGTGTGAGTCACTCCTGCTGAAATGTCATCTGTGTGCTCTCCCTCTTTTTCGGTTCAGCCTCGCTTTTCTGATGTTGGGCTGTGGCATCTGAAGTGTGTTTGGACTGCACAGCCTTCCTTCTGGGGACCTTACAAACGGGTTTGGAGTCAATGAGCATTCCAGCACTGAGCACTTGGGAGACCCTGAATTGCTTTGTTGGAGTCACATTAACTTAATTTTACTGACTGGCTAATGCCTGGCCAGGGCTTCTCTCTGAGCCCCGTGTTTCCACCTACTTGGACCATTCCTGCCCTGGGTGAGTTTGCCCTGTCCTTACCAAGCTATGGATGGGTTTTATTGACCCCAAGCTGCTTTGTTACCTCCTGTCTCTCACCAGTACTTCTAAGGCTCAGGGCTGTGGCTGGTGTGAATACACCCCCAGTTCATCTGGGTTTAAATTAATTGGCCTAATTTAGAATGCTAACAACTGGTTGTAATCTGCTGCCTGAAATAGGTGGGGAGAGGGCTGGGGTGTACTTACCTGCCAGCCAGGTTTGGGGGAGCAAGGGCTCCCTGCACCCAGTACAGGCAGAGATTGTCCGCCCTGATAACTGCAATTCACCATCTCCCTTTGTGGTTCTCCTTTGGAAACCCGCTGGCTGAACGGTAACTGAGCTGCTCTTTTAATTCTCTGCAAAACTTCCTAAAGCAACCTGTTTGTGCTGTGGGCCTGCAGAAATCACTAGTGAGCTGGGATGGGGATAAGGGAAAGAAGTTAATTTCACAGTGTTGTTCTCCTGAATGTTCACTTTTCTTTAATCTATCAGAAGTTAAATCAGTTACTACCAAAGTGGTGCGTTTATAGCTATAAGACTCCTGATGATAATGTTATCAAAACCATTTTCTTTTTTTTCCTCTCCTCTGGCTTTTTCAACGCACCTGGTGTGAACGAGCTGCTCTGAATCCAGGCTTATTCCAGCAGGGGCTGAAACAATATTACTGGGGGGAAAAACCAGAAGTAAGATGTTTGTGTTGGTATACAAAAAGCCTCATTTGTAGATTTGTTCCAAGTTACCTCCTTGTTGTGTTCTATTGTTTGACTTTTGTTTCTCGCTTCTGAGATCTCTGTTGCTATTTCGAGATTTTTCTGCAGTGTGGTCTCTGTCTTTGATCTTGTTTTGCTTGTTTTCAATGTTTTTGCAATCCAAGCAGAAGCAAATGGTATTTGGAAAACAGTAAGTTTGAACCTTTTGGTAATTGCTCACTGCTGCTAGAAATTGAGAACATATTTACTTTTGTACTTTTTATTTTTTTTTGAATACTGCAGATTCTTGTACAACTTAGGAAGAAGAACTAGGCTGGGTTGGTTTTCTTTAGGTTTTTTTTTTTTTAATGTGTGAAGAAAGCTACAATATTTATTGAAAGATGCACTAACTGAAGCAATTTCAGCTGGCAGTGTTTGGTAGTTGTAACTGGGCTGTTCTTAATTCTGGGAGCCTAGAATATTACCACTAAATCCAGACCTGCATCTTTCGCTGGTCTGACTGGAGTTTATTTGGGGGGATGTGAATGCAACACTAAAGGCTTTAATTTCAGCTTTATTGCAGAGCATTTAATTTTTCTGACTGGCATTACTAAGTAGGTTCCTAAATATGGATCTAGAAGCTTATCAGTAGCACCTTTTTTCTAGTGTCTTGGATGCAATTGTATCTCTCTGAATGTGTCTGTTATTTCAATGTTGCCTAAGAGAATTCTAGTGGTTTCTCATTCAGTGTTTTCTTTTCAGTAAAAGTCATCAACAATCCTAAATTCTATGTGAATGTAGCCGGGGAAATACAGTTTTGTTATTGTTTGCTAGCTGTGTGCACTAGGAAACTGTCAGTGTTTCATAGTATGCAGTGGCCTGGGATCTCAGCAGAGCTAAGGTTCCAATCCAGTATTCCAAAGTCTTAACAACATATGATGCTGTTATATCTTGTTGGGTTTTATGTATGTATTTATATGTAATGTCTTATAATACGTATTTTTGTTATATATAATAGTCCCTATTAAGAGCAGGGTCCAATTGTAGTAGCCCTGTTCCAGAGTAATCTGGAATGTAACAGTCCTGTAATTAAAAAACATGTTCTTTACGTTTTTCTAATTCCCTTTGGCAGTTGATAAATTGAACTGAAAGTAATTTGGGGGTATAAAATATAAGAAAAAAACAATGTGTAATTGGGAAAGCCTTTCTGTCATCTCCCTGTGCCCCAGTGATAAAGCTTGAGACTTTTGCATTTGTTGGATACATGTATTTGGGGTTTTTTTTGTTTTAAGTTGTGCTTGCTTTAGTTGTGAGGAGTTTTGTCTTCATACTGCTGACGTTTCCAGAAGAACTGTTTGTGCTGGTTTGTTTATCTTGCAACAGACTGAAGGAAAAAGCAGAGTATTTTATTCCTTTAAGGAGCCATTGGTGTGCCATGCATGACTTGAAAGGGTAGGAAAAAGTAGCTTGGAGCAAAAGGAGTTTACAAATTATTTATCATTTCCCCTTTAACCACTTGATACTTGGCTTCTGTTTGTTAAACCCTATTAAATATTAGTGTTGAAATGTGTTAGAAGGTTCTTTTTGCTATGGATAGACGTAACTGTTTTTAGTTAAATTGTGAGACTTGCCAGTGCAGCAAAAAGATAATACAACCTGTATCTTTATTTGCTTAAAGCGAGAGAAAACAAGGAAGAGGAATGAAGTGGGGAAGAAACCATCAGCCCTCAACCTTAAGGACAAATGGCTAAAGTACCTCTTTAATCCTTAATTTCAAAAGGACACCAGTAGGTGTTATGGCCAAAGGTGTTGGCCAATTTTGAATTCTTTGTGGGTCACATTATTTTCCCTTGGGAATTTTCTGCAAAGTTTCTCTGCTATCTTGCTGCGATACTGCACTGAAACCTGAATATTCTGCAGAGGAAAGAATTCTGGAGGTGGAAATGTAGAACTTCACCTTTGCAGCAGCTAAGCTAGCTTCCCAGGATAGCTGTCATAAAACACTTAAGTTTGTTTTCATTTAATTTAGGAAAAACAATAAAATTGCCTGTGCTGTGTTCAGTATTGATAATGCCAGCAGAGACTCCACATCGTTGAAATGGATGGAAATTGTGTTATTGCAGAGCTGGGGCCAGGGGTGGCTGCTGAACTTTGCTAATCCACGGTGAGGATTGTGCTCGGAAACAGGCTCAAGTGTGGCTTGGACCTCTGAAGGCAGAGGCTTGTTGGTATCTGTGGGTAACTTTCATATACTGTTGTAAGTTGGTTTAAAGAAAATTGGCAAAGATTTAATGCTTAGCTGCCACGGGCTGGTGTCTCCTGTAAGTGAGACCTGACCACCTAGGAAAGAAAAGTCAGACAAGGTGACCATCTGACATGCCCTTAAGTTGTGACACTAGGCGCCTTGGGAATCTCTGGAGGATGGTCCCTGTGGATTTGTAAGGTTCATGAAGAAGCTGGTGGAGCAAGAGCTAATGACTTTGGTATACTTGAGAGGGGGCACAGTGAGTGTGAGAGAGTAGTTTTTAACCTGTGATTAACTTGAATGAGGCTGCAGTTTGTTCCAGCTGGGGGGAACAGACCTCGCTGTGTTTGTCCCCAGTTAAATACAAGAGCTCTCCAGGCCTTGGACCATGAGAGTCAAGTCTAGGCACTCTGTAAAACAACAGCCCTTTAGTCATGTCTGTATTAACTGTGGGATACTTAGTCTTAGCCTTGTCTTTTTTGGCTCTTTTTCCGTAGACCCCATCTTGGGTTAAGTCAGATACTGAATGTACCAGTGAACAGGGCAACATACAACATCAATACAGTGCTTCACAGCAGTCTCAAATCAACCTGTGTTTCTTAAAAGTCATAGGGGATGTTACTAAATACAGAGGTGGCTATGGTAAAAATCAGATCTTAATTCTTTTTCTCTCATAATGGTTCCATAATGTGTTTTTCCAGTCCTAGAAAGCTTATATAAATAATGCAAACTTTCCTCCCATGCCTATCTAGATTATTAAATTACTACAGTTTGAGGCCTTTCTTGAGGCTATGATGTCTGTTCTTACTGGCAAATCCAGTCAAGATGAAGGCTGTGGAAGGTGAGCTGCTGAGCAGAGGTGCAGTAAGATGTTCTGCTGCCACAGAGCATGCCTTCTCCTGCACTGGATGGGAATGGTGTTGTAATGAGCTACAGCTTGGTTCTCTAGACTCATCCAGCACAGGGACTGACTTATTTGTTTGTTAAATACTTTTTTAGGCTTAATCAGATCATATCTAACCGCTGTTTCTATGAAAAGCTTATTTACTGAATGGGACTTCTCCTCTAGTTGAAACGTTTATATTGGTGAAACCCTGAATATCAGTATGGATTTATATCTCCTAGCTGGTTGTCTTTTTCTGGTAGGAAGGACATGCTTGGAGAGAAGGCATTATAGCTTAACCCTATGCTGGTATAAATCTCTTGATTCAGACTAGTAACCTCCAGGAAAACAACACTGTAGTTTGCCAGAAATCATGAAGTATCCAAATAGGAGCGATTCACTTGGTTCTGGGAGAGCTGGCCTCGAAAGCAAGCATTTACTCACCAGTTTTCATCCCAAAACAGTGACAATTGTAAACTGGGATAAAAAGCTGTGCCCCTCCCTCGGAAGAGGTAACTGAAATATCTCAGTGTTTTGGTTATGGAATTTGGTGTGTTCCCCAGGATCCCTGGCTGCTGCTGCGCGAAGCTGATGGGGGTTGATGGTTTTGCTGCTGTTCATCAGTGGGAGTTGCTAGTAAAACTAAAAGGATGATATTGGTTTTGTTCAGCAGCTTTTTGGGCTCCTGGGGTTCCCTGCTGAGTGAGAGGCTGTCCTGGGAGTCACAGGCTGTAGTCACGCAGCTGAGGGCTCAGGTGCTTCTGACACCTGCAAGTCCTTGCATTCAGCTTATTACACAGAATAACACAGAACTGGAGAATGCTCTGGCATTGGAAGGGACCTCTGGAGATCACTTAGTCCAGCCCTGCTGCCAAAGCAGGTCCACCCAGAGCAGGTCCCACAGGAGCCAGGTAATAGACAGATCTCTAGCTCTGCCTTTGCCTGCCTTCTGTCAAAAGAAGGTGTTTCTGTGAAATGTTTTACAAATTGTGCTTCTGTGGCTGAATAGAGATCACTTAGAAAATTTATCCTATCTGCTTTTTTGGTTTTGCTTGAATCTAGCTTGAGAACAATTTGCTCTTTGGATGACAGGCCAACCCTACAAGTTTATCTCTGCCTGAGAAGCAAACCGTAGCAACCGGCCTTTTACTCATTAGGCCTTATTAGTTTGAGTTTCATGCTATATTGACCACAGACATGTAGCTTCTAACTGCATTGGAAAGCAGACAGATCTCTTTGTGACTTACTGTGAAATATTTGGCAGGCATCGTTCAGTGAAGGTGTCCCAGCTCTTGTGGGCTTAACCTGTGATACCCTGTGCCTGTACAGCAGTGTTTGACTGTGTTCACTCCCCCAAGCAAGTGTGGATGCTTGTGACTTGCTTCATGTATGGGAATGGTGCTGCTGAAAATGCTGTGATTTAATTTTTAATTGCATTTCCTCTTTTAATTTACGTCCCTTAAAAGGAGAGTATTTAAAAGTAAATGTCACTGTTCATATGCCTCTTCAAAGCATTGTTAACCTATATCTGTATCCCTAAATTCTATTTGTACACTTTAAATCTGTAATAGTTTCTTGTTTAATCAGCCAGTTTGCAATAAATGGCCTAGAAACAAAATATAATCTACTGGAGTTTCCTCTATAGCAAATTCTCCTTAATATACAATGAGACTAGCAGCAAGAGAGAACATACGTCCCTTCCCAACCAATATTTATGCTATACTTTTTCTTTTAGTTTAGAAAACCAATATGTTTGCATGGAATTGTATGGAGTTGATAAATAGTTTAATTCTTGGTGAGAAGATTGCTGGGTTCCTGTAAAAGCTTGGCATTTCTATAAGTCATTTGAGTATCAGTATGTTCTGTGTCAGTTGTTAAGTACCTTTGCATAGTGGTTCAAGGTTTTCATAGCCCCTGGGTCGCCTGGTTATTCTTTTGTGTTATGAAGACCAGTTATTTCAGCCTAAGTCCTCTCGGGCTTCTGTTCTTTGTCTTGATACAAAGTTTTCAGGAATTGCTGCAGATACTATGCTTAAAGGGGAACATAAAAATCCAAACAAGCAACTCCCTTCCCCTTCCACCCCAGCCCAAAACAAAACCCAAAGCAGCATGTTCTTGGTATTTTCCCCTCAGATTTTGCAAACATTTTTAATGCTGATATATTGAAGTTGGTATCTGAATGTTGTTTTGAGATTTCTTGAAATCCTTGAGGAACAATGGAAGTGATCAACAAGTTGGTAGTTTTGTTCTATGACCCAGAAAATGACCTAATCCATTCTAACGTAGGTTTGTCATCTCCAGTACTGACAAAAACAACAGCAAAGAATATTTTGGGGGAAGTTGATGGACATTTTGTGAAAATAAGAAAGTTGAGAGGTTTCTATTGAAAATGTGCTATCCTACAACATTTTCTGTCCAAGAGCAAAGGAGCGTGGGTAAAAGACCCCATCCGGATCTGAAATGAAGTTTGTTTGGTTTTTTTCTGGAAAATAGTTCAGTAATCAATCAGAATTGCCAGCTGCTTAAATTTCAAGTGGTAATATGAGAGGATGAAACAATGGAATCCACCTTTTCAGAAACTGATAAACTTTTTCTTTTTGATGGGCGTACCTACATCCTGTTGGCAGTCCTGTGACAGATGGAAAAAAAAAGATACCTAAATTTTGCTTTTTATACCTGCTTTCAGTGTTTCATCATTTTCCTGTCCTTGAAAACATCGCTTTTATTTGGAAGAAGTTTCCCAGATGTTAGGACACAGTTCCAGAGACAAAGATCCCTGAAAACAAACTAATTATCACAAAACATAATTTCTTCTGTAAAAATTGGGGTGTTAGATGTAACTAGCTCTTGGCTTTTGGGCCTTTGGTCATAGCAATTTTCTGAGTGTTTTGTGCAACAAATGGGTAGCCTGTCCTGAAGCCTCTTTAGACCTAATTAGTTGAGTTTTCCTGCACTGCTAAGCAGAAAGGAAATGTTAAGTAGGAATTTAAAGTATATGTTCCTTGAGCAGTATTTTTACTGGTTTAACAGTAAAAAAAAGTTTTGAGAAGCATCTTTTTAGAAGGCCACAAATGTGACAGAAGCCACCACTGTGTATTAGTATTAACAAACTATTAATCTACAGGATCCATCTACATTGAAGTCTCTATAGGATTCTGCTGTGGATATTAGTTTTAGAGGATGAATTTGCTATAAAAAGTAAGACTAGCTGTCAAAGAAAGACACTGTCATCTATAACCTTATTTGGGGTTATCCTATTTCTGGGCATTCTGTCTTTTTCTAGCTGGAAGTGGTGAATAATAGAATCTGAGTATCATGGACTTCTGTGGTGGATTTCCAGAGATGCAAATCATTTGTATTTGCATGTGCAGGATTCTGTTACATGTAATACATTATACTGTGCTGCACGTGTGTTACCCAGTGATAATATGTGATTATTTATTTGAAGGAAATCCTGTGCAAAGATGTCCTCCTGGTTTTATCTTGGGCATGATGAGACAGTGCAGCTCTGTTTTTTCCAACTGTCAAGCTTTTTTCTCACCCATACAACATAACAGAGCTACAGTGGCAACTTTACACAAGATAAATCTGGCAATATATGAAATACCCTTTGGGGAAAACGGAGAGAAGAATAGGGAGGAATAGGAGGAAGAGACCTGTCACTAATCAGGCTTATAACTTTTCTTTTTATTTCTTAAACTAAGAAATACAGGCAAAAGTAGTCCTTTGGAATTAGCTTCCCCTTGTCTAGAAGAAGGGATTGATGGCTAGAAAAGATGAAGTTTTGGCTTCTGTTCTGACCCTGGTGAATCATCTGAACAAAAACAAATTGTTTTGCTTCTCTGTCCCTTTGCCTGTTATTACGGTCTGCCCTAAATGTAAGCTGTGCAGCTTGGAAGGTGAGTGATTTTCATGGCACTCAGCGCAACAGAGATTGGTGCTGGTGGGAGCTAGAAGACTCCACATTATGCTTAAAAACTTCTGGACAAACAACTGTACACAATTAGTGTTCTTAAGACAGATACACAAGTTAAAATATTGTTTATGGGAGCATACTATAGCAGATGCAGAGAAAAAAGCATGCTACGTCATGAAGCTTTGTGACTATCCCATTGCAATGAAGTGTCATTCAATTAAAAAGAAATCCATTTAGAAATTTCCAGTGGACTCAAAATACAATTCTGACTTCACAGTTTCTAGCCAACACAGCTTGTATAAATGCAGTCCTTTGACACAAAAACAACCTGAAATGTATTGAACTCCTTGAAGCTGGAGATTTCATTGTGTCAGTTACCCACTGTGTATATTGTGCTGAAAAAAACCCCAACACCTGGCATAGAAAGATTAAATCAGCCTGGTTTTCTTCTTAGAACACTCTCCAATCAGGCCCCTATTCAGAACACAACGCTGTTGCTGTCATTACTAAAGTTCAAAATGACATATTTTTTTTGCTGCAACAGAAGGAGGGTTTGTTTGGTTTTTTGGTTGTTTTTTTAATTTTTTTTTTTATTTAAGAAATTATGTGCAGTATTTGAGGACCTTAATAAGACCTTGAATGTTGTGAAACATAAAATTCTTATCAAGTGATTCCTTTTAGAAGGCATGTAGTGTTTTGGCTGTTTGTACAGGAATGGCTGGTAGTGGCATGTTGGTTAGTGGTTGGGGTTATGTATGATTTTACTCTGCACTGAGCAGATTAACTCAAGAACATAGTGTCTCGAAGTTGGTATTGGCTGTTCAACTCAACTGGTATTAAATCTTTGGCTGGGAAATTGCTTGCTGCACCTATCCATTTGTTGTGTGTGTAACTTTATTGACTCGTGATTTATGAAAGGCAATCCTGGAAAAAGAAATGAATTGGCTTGACATTTGCAAAAATGGATCCTATTGTGCAGGGGCAATAATATTAAGGGGGAAAAATGTAATGAGGAAGAGTCCTGACAAGGGAGTCAAATGGATGTTCACTGAAATACAGATTTCTTAGCTGTGGGATTAAGAAACTGTTAAATTGTAATTCTAGGTTGGTAGTTTGGTCACTGTCCACATTTGACATGTTAATTTCGAAGTCCAAACTTTCTCCTTGTGAAATTATCTGGATAGTATATTTTTTAGTTAGACTTGTGACTGCTGAATGACTGAAGTTGCTGGCCCCTTCTAGCATTAATAGGTAAGACTTGCAAAAGTATCTTAGCCACACTTTTGAGAATTATTTAAGAGTCTAAATTCTACTGAAAATAAACAAGACTCAGTAACTCGTCTCTGAAAATAAGAAGTACAACTATAGATCTCCAGGATGGTTTTGGAAATTCTACAGTGGAATATTTATTCTGAGGTACATTTGTGAGTAAGCAGAGCGTATTAATGAAAAACTGTAGCTTTTGCTTGTATCTTATTTATTAGTTTTCTCTGTCTGTTTAGGTACCTGGATTTCTTGAATTTACTTTACATAAATGTTGAAGAAACCATTAAGCTTGAAGCTTCAGGTTTCTCAGGTTGAGGGTTGTGTTATGGTAGAAAAGGAGTGAATGAGGATGAAGTTAAATCAGTGGCTACTCAGATGTTATCAAAATTTGATGACAATGCTCCGGATTCTTTTTGCAGAGATGCCTGCATCTGAAAAAATTGTGTTTCCTCCCTCTGTGGGGAAAACAGATGACTTGCTGTTTCCCCAAGAAATGTGTATATGCTGTGGAATGACCGCATACGGAGGGACACGTCTTTCATAGTACATCATACTTCAAGCACTTCCTTTCTCAGCCATGGGACCCTCTGAAGACTAAAGACTCCTCTAAAGAGAAGGGATCCACCAGACCAAGTGTGGCAAGCCCATGTTTGCCAACAGGCTGGCTTAGCTGGTAAGGAGAGCTTTAAACTAGGAATTACAGGAAGGGGAGGTTTCAATCTGAACAAGTGAGGACAAGAGAGACCTTATAATCAACAAGTAGTGAGGAAGGGGAGCTCCATGTCTTTCTGCTACCTTATGTGAGAAGGTAGCAGGAACACATGGAGCCCTGCCTTAGGATGAATATGAGCTAGCTGACAGCTTCTACATCAGACTTAGCAGGCAGGCCAGCATAGGTGATGTGCTGGGTGTTTGCTATCGACTGCCTGATCAAGAAGATGACATAGATAGGACTTCCAAACATTTGGAAGAAGCCTCATGTTCACAGGCTCTGGTCCACGTGGAGAACTTTAAACGCTCCTGTCAGTACTAGAAAAGGAGACATGAGTTTTGTGGAGTGACTAACAGACACATAGCCCAGGTAGGGAGACTGTGACATGTCCATCCTTAAAGTTACTCAAAATCCAGGTGCAGCCCTCAACAGCCTGCTGTCATTGAGCCTTCCAAGCCAGAGGGGTTGGACTAGAAAATCACCAGGGGTCTCTTCCTACCTTTACAGTTCTGCAATTCTGTGTTTTAAATAGTGAAATAGTTGAAGGAGCTAATCTGCTCATAGCCATTCCACGTACACAGGAGGATCTTAAGTCAGTGAACAGTATTTGTTCTAGCTTATTTTTTTTTACTTCAGAACTGAATATACTGAATTACATTTCTCTTTAATTGTGTGTGCTCTCCTGGTTAGAAAAACAGTAAATTTGCTTCTCTGCGTAGATCTAAAAAAAAAAAAATTGCCAATTATTCCAGGCTCACTTGGACTTCTCTCACTATTTTTAGCAGCTGAGCTCTGAGCTCAAGAGTTGCCATCTGTAATGACCGCACTAACAGTCCACAGTTTTGGTTTCTTGAAGTAATTCTGAAAAGTTAACTTACAGAAAGGCTTACTACTGTGAATTCCAGAATCTTAATGCATTTTCTTCTATAAATCTAAACAGCAATATTTTGGATTTTTTCAGTATATGTAGAGATAGCAGTAAATACTGGCACAGGGTACTTCTCATTCTCGAAGTGCTCTAAATTTGTTGGCTAATTAATATTCACAATACTCTTGGGAGATTCGTGTTTTTAATTATTCTCATTTTATAAGCTCTGGGAATATGAAGCAGTGTCACGTGGGACCCAACAAGCCTTTGTTTTCTCGCATTGATGTCCCAGTACCAAAAAATTGATTTCTTGCATGCTTTCTGATGCATCAGCTAAGCGGAAACAGAAATGACCTTGAACCAAGTCAGGATCTGCTCTAGTGTCTGGCCTTCCTCTGGGCAGAAGGCTTTTTTCAGCCATGAACTTCTTTACTTTGATCCTGGGACACCTAGATCTATGAAACTTGTCTTGGATAAGAGACAAATAGGATTTCATTGGGCCATTGGGCCATTGCTCTTGAAAGTTTTTAGGACTTTGTTCTTAAGCTTTGTTTCGTGAGCTTTGCTCATGGACATATTGCACCAAGTCAGAAATGCGTAGACTAAAATAACATTTTAAATAATATTTTTAAGAAATTAGAACCTGATGTTTCAGTAGCATTTGTTTTACATCCCTTTCCAATCATTCGTTTCTTTCCAGAGAAAGGAAGAAGCAGGGTAAGTACTCTTCCCACCCACCCCCCCTTCGACACCCCGGCCCTCTTCATCCAGCACCCGTTTGCACTCATGATCAACCTGAGCTTTAAGTACATGGTTGAGGCTGTTGTAAGTAAATTCTAAGCATGTCATGGTTGGGCAAGGAGGGGCTGGAACTGGTCTGAGAATCCCTGCAGACAGAGATGTCAAGGAAGAGCTAAAGGCAGCCATGATGTAGGAATGCTTATGCAGGTAAAATACCTGGTATCTTCAATTCTTGTTGACTTGAGTGGGAACCAAGTTGCACATTATCTTGAAGAGTGATGGTGTTGAAAAATGCTGAGGGTGGATGTGTCTTCTTCTCCTGACTCATACTGGAGACAATGAAGTCAGTACTGAGGATCTTTGGAAAGAAAAAATGAAAGATGTAGTGGGTTAGTGAGCCTACTGCTTTCAGATAGTGCCAACAACTATGTTTTACATCTCAAATTAAACTGTTTAAAATTAAATGTTCTCTCTACAAGTCTTCACAAATATAATTCCTCTCCTGATCTGAAGTTTTTCTGAATTCCAGACAGAATGTGTCCATGGACAATTCTCATCACAGTTTTTTTGCTTAAGCAGTTTTCTCCCTCCCTAAGCTCTGGCATTTAGTGTTGAGATGCCTTTACTTTGCTAAGCTATACAAGGAAATCCTTCTAGTTGGTTTTCTTGAGTGGCTTTTTCATTGTTCTCCTTCATGGCTTTCTTTGGTTAAATGGAGAAGCTGTACGTAGCCCCCACCAGGGCCAGGTATGATGGCTTTTTAATTTTCTCCCTGACAACACCTCTGTCTCTTTTATCGCCATGTCACTTGCCTTGTGAGAAAAGGAAAGACTGGTTTGTCCCAACCTCAGCAGAGCACTCCATATGGTGGTGCTGGGTGGGAAGAGTACTGTCTAAGCTGGATGAGAGTGTGGTTAGTACGAGTGCTTTGTTGGGAGTGACTGAAGGAGATAAGAAACTGTGTTAAAAGAAGCTGTAAGGCTGGAGGGAGTAGAGTTCCTCAGGGACTGGCTTTGACATTAATCTTATTTATTATTTTCAGTAATTACCAGAAAGTAGGATAACAAGAATGTGCTAATGAAATTTGCTAATGGCTTGAAGTTGGAACTGTGTAAGAGGAGACCATCCTACGGGATTGACCTTGATTGAATAGTGATGAATTGGAGAAGAAAAGGAATTAGTATTAAGATCATGTGTAGTTACATGCTTAGAAGAAAAATAACAAGTATTCCTGAGATTCCTCATTCAGTGGGAGAGCAAAAAGTTTGAGGAAGTCTCAGCTGTACTGTTTAGTTAGAAGGTGGTGGGGCATATTTTTTTAAAGAGAGGTCTGATCCTCCCGCCACTGGAGGGAGACAAGAACCAGTGAGAACAAACACAAGTAAATGTCAGATGTGCAAATCCATATGTAAGAGTTGGAAGCAAGTCTGACCCTCGTGATGTGGAGGATGTTATCTTGGACATATCTGTCTTTCTTCAGTTACACCATGTTGAGATGGACAGAGTGCACGACAGTGATTGTTGCGTGGGAAGGGAAGATGCATGAGTTGTGTGCTGAACTGCTGTGTTATTTAGGGCACACTTCAGGTATTGGGGTAGATAGTTTAAGAAAAAGGGGAGAAAAAAAAGAATAAAGCTCAAATGCAAACCATAAGCAGCTAGTGAGTAAATTGTCTTGAATCAAAACAGTCCTGAGGAGGATGGTGGAAACCTCTTAAGTTGCTGCTCTTAGTCTGTCTCCCTGGAAAACTGCAACCAGTTTATTTCAAAAACATTTGTTATTTAATTTGTAGTGGAAATGATCTGTCTTAATTGTTTTGTATTGCTGTTGCAAAGTTGGTCCTGTTGCAGTTCAGCTAATAGATTAATTGCTTTTTACATCGTTTTAATAGAACATAAAGACGCAGGGCACCAAGACTCCATTAACAGCAAGGCACATGTTCAGAATAGAGAGACAGGTTACCAATAACACCAAACCTGAAGGAGGAAAATCTTTGTAAAGAAAAGAGAATAATCACTTAATTCTGTTTTCTGCTCCAAACCAAATTGTAATACTCCAAAATTTTCCTGCTGAAGAGCCAGGACATTAGACAGTAGCAAGACTGAGACACTGCAGCTGCAGTAATTGTTTTTTAAATGTGGGAAAAACCCCACAACAGTTAAAGAAATAAGGATAGATCAGAGATCTCTAATGTAGTGATTGCTCCCACTGTTCTTCCTGATGCTGTGAATCTGGATGCCATGTGTCCTCTGTGGAAAATGCCATAGGGCCAACACTGTCTTTCCAACTGGCACCTACAATGCTCAGTCACAGATATCTGATGTATAAATTCTGTGGTCTATTTTAAAAGGTAGGATTCGAGGAGATGGCTGCAAATCAAGAAGTTTCCATGGATCTTGCAAACCAACTTTTTCCTCTCATTTGCTAGGATGTTACTCCCTGACTGGAAACTCCCCCTCAGCTTTTTATTTTTTCCTCATTTCTTTGCCTTTATGGTGGCTTCTTTGGGCCAGTGTACTTAGTAAACCCGAATTTCTTCTCTTTGTTGTAAAGCTCCTGGGAACATATATCTCTTTTGGTAGAAGTCTCAGTTATACAGCTATCACATTTGCAGGATTTAGCACCTTTTGTTACAATTTAGCTCTGGTGATACTTATGCTAGTGTTTCACCTGAAATCTGCAGTTCTTTTACTCCCTCATATATATGTTAATGGATTATTTCACACTCTTACAAAATATCTTTGCAGTCACAGAGCCAACTTTGCATCTTGGGGTGGTATTGAAATAATGGAACTTCATGGAAAATGTATAAGTCTAGGTTTTAAAAAGAGATAGTGAATAAATTCAGTGTGGCACGAATCTGACATCTGCATGGCAAAAAATATTTGGCACAAGGAAATTATGCATTTTTTTTGTTACAACAGTTCAGAAAACATACTTTCAAATGTTATTTTAATTACTACCTTTATTCTACTCTTTCTAAATAAGCTTTCTGCTTGGCACCTTGCTACCCGAAATCTGATATTCTAAATGTTTCCTTATTTCCTGATGTAAGATGTATCTTTAAAGATCACTCTCATATTCTAATTTTCCTCTGTCAATCAAACTGGTATTTCAGCTTATTGTTTTCCTTATACCCATGAAGACACAGAAGCATAATATTACTACAATTTTCTTGTCTTATCTTTTTACTTGATTTTCTTTGTACATGGACTTTGCTGTAGTGATTATCTGTCACCCATTTTATTGCTTATTTATGACATGTGAGCTACTTTTATTCTTGATAATTCCTGGCCATGTGATGAGACTAGTAAGTATTGCATTGTTCTAAAGTTCATTAAATCGGTATCTTATCTATAAACCGGAATATATTAGTACTGAGTATACTAAGAGTTACAAGTATATTGTGTGTTTGTAGTTTCTGCTATTTTTGTGAACTATTAGAAACCTCATTAAAAAGCTTGACAGTAAGAGCCACACAACCTACTTTCCAGATCAAAGTAGTTCAAAGAAATCTAGATGTGCATATATATGTATATTAATTAATATTGGTCATTTTCTGAAGCCTGCTACACTCATTAGGTGTGTTTTTCCAGTTGGAAGTTCAGTTTAAACAACAATTTTTGATTTACAATATTGTAGCATGCTGGGGTGATTTAGGCAAACAAATACTCATCTCTGGTTTGACTCGGGGGTACTCATTACAACTCTTATGACCACTGGACTTCAGCATCGCATAAAGCGTATTCTTAACTCTTGTTCTTTCCCACAAAGGGCTGTTCCCATTGGTACTAGGGGACCTGACAGCTGGGGAATCTTATTTCTGAGAAGTGCTGTAATTTGCCTGGGATTTACCACATGCACTGGTACTGGTTGGGGGTTGACCTGCCGGAGAGCAGCTCTGAGGAAAAAGACCTGGGAGTCCTGGTGGACAACAGGATGACCAGAAGCCTTGTGGCCAAGAGGACCAGTAGTGTTCTGGGGTGCATGAAGGGGAGCGTGACCAGCAGGTGGAGGGAGATCATCCTCCCCTTCTGCTGTACCCTGGTGAGGCCCCATCTGGAGCACTGTGTCCAGTTCTGGGCTCCCCAGTTCAAGAAGGACAGGGAGCTGCTGGAGGAGGTACAGCGGAGGACCACAAGGATGTTGAGGGGCCTGGAGCATCTCTCTGATGAAAAGCTATGGGACTTGGGTCTTTTTAGTCTGGAGAAGAGAATGCTGGGAGGGGATCTGATCAATGCCTATGAATACTTAAGGGGTGAGTGTCAGGAGGATGGGGCCAGTCTTTTTTCAGTGCTGCCCAGTGACAGGACAAGAGGGAACAGGCACAAACTTAAACATGAGAAGTTCCATCTAAACAAAAGTCAAGAAGTTATTCCTCATGAGGATGTCAGAGCCCTGGAAGAGGCTGCCCAAAGAGCTGCTAGAGCCTCCGTCTCTGGAGATGTTCAAAACCCTCATGGACACATTCCTGTACAACCCATTCTGGGTGGGCTTGCTTTGGCAGGAGGGTTGGACAGTTTGAACAAAACAGTTGTGAGTCAGCCCCAGGCAGACGTTTGCTGTGGTGGAGGCACTGCTTTTTGTTGCATAGCAAGCCCTCTGTTCTAAGAATGCACAGAGAGACACTATCTTTGAATAACAATTTCATATTTAACTTCTTTCTAATCCTTTAATCTTTCTGAACAATGGTCATAATTAGAAAGCTTCCATGATGTAGTCTATCTTCTGTAAACCAACTGAGTGTGGAAAAAGGTGGATTGAGGTGGAATAAGTTGTATGTGTAAAAGTATGCTAGATAAACTGTCCCAGCCCAAGCTAAAGGGGTGGTGGCTGTCTGTATGCTGACAGAAGTCTCAGTTCGTTGTGAGAGCTCCACAGTTCAAGAATCAATTGGATTTACATATCCCAAAAGTTCAGAAATTGATTTCCTAAATGATGATATTCAGGGCATAATAGTCATGTCTGCCTGTTACAGGATCAAATACGTTCCATGGAGGGTGAATTACTTAATCTCTATGGACACACAGAATTTTCATCATATATTAGGGCTGTAATGGGCACTTTTTTTTTGCAAAGGAATGAAATTGTTCTGTCTTCTAAACATATGATCTGTGATGCCTTGAAGGCTGCTTGGAGAGGTAGATAATTAGCTACCCCACTGCCTAGAGAAATAGCTTGGAGAATTTTAGAAGCCTTATGCAAATGGTTTGGGATATTATACAAAATTAGTTTCAGTTAGGCTCAAATTTATCTAATTTAATTTAATTATTGGGAAAAGTAAATCTTTGACTGAGGAAAAGAAGGAAACCTGACAGGAAGAGAAGACGGGGCAAAAAATATACAGGCACATAGACTGCAACAATTAGATATCGATGGATTTCCAGCTGCCACTCACTTCCTAGACATTCACCTCTAAGGCATCAGTAATGACTTCGTTTTATAAGACTCTATCAGAATGAATACTCTAGACCACAGGTGAAATAATTACTTCATGGAATTCAACCCTGTTGCTGATTGTGGCCACATCCTATTTCAGTAGGCAGCCCAGCTGGTAAATCTCTGGCCACCCGGGATGCTGAAGTCCCAGCTCATCCTGCACATTTTACTTGAAGTTTCAGGGAGTCCCTGGCACGGAGTGGACGGTGGTGTGAAGGGAAAGTTTAAAGTCTTCCATGAACTGTGACAGTCTGTTTTATGCCTGTGTGATATCTCCAGCAGCCTTTCCATCCCCAACTTGGATGTGGGTGCATCGAATTTCTCCTTAATCCTGGGAAGATGGTTTGGAGATTAGAGGAACAGGTGGTGCACAGCTGATTGCTGATGGCTAACTGTTAGCTGCCTCTTCAATATGCAGGGCTCAGGCAGAGAGCAACAAGGAAAAAGAGATCTGTTGGAAGCAGCTCAGGCCTTACAGCTTGGCCTCTGGTTTGGTGGTTGAACGGAGACCAGAGAAACTGGGAATTGGCAGTTGTGTTGCCCGAGGTAGGTAGGAATGTTGCCAAAGCAGGACTGTACAAGCAGGGAAGGCTGCATGGAGGATAAAAAGAGGTATGCAGCATGTTGGGATGGTGTGGATGGATCCGTGGTGTCTATAAAGGAAGGAGGGCGTGCAGATCCCTGCTGGGATGATGGACAAGGGGGGTTATTACAGATGGACCTCTTGATACCAGTGGAGCCTGGAAGTTTTATACCCACTCTTTGTTAGCTGTGTTTCTGGAACTTCAAAGAGCTCCTGTTTTGTTTCAACGTGCATGGTGGTTTTGTAGTTACTTTAACAAATGTGATATGACCATGGCAAGAGCAAATTCATTGAGCAGTTTGAATATGTGTTTCTGAAAAAGCTTCTTTAGGCAGAACTTGCTTCATTTGCTGCTTTTGGAGGGTATGCTGAAGTTTGCACCTAGGATGCTTCGATGCGAGCTCTTCGTTTTGTTCTTGAGCAGTGTTTTGTGGGCAATTCCAAGGGTATAATTAGGACTGATTAACTGCAGTAAAAGCTTTTTTAATGGCAAGTGACTGTTTGAAATGACAGTTCTTCCATATACTTATCAGTAAGGAGCCATGTTACTTGACAGGATGAATAAAATTTCAAAGAAACTCAAAAGCGGATTGAAATCGGTTGGGTAATCATCACAGATGAACGTGTATATATATACATTAAAGTACATATAGGAACACAAACATATAGTATATTGTTACTATAAGATACTTTGAAAATACAGTATCAAAAATACAGGCAAAGTCTCCAATAATTTGATATTTAATATAACTCTGAACACAGGGTTCTGTTGATCTGTGGGTAAATCACTTCTGAAATGAGAACTTCAAATTCTGTCCTGGAAGTCCTCCTTGGGCCTTGCAGCTTGGGGAAAGGAAAGTGAAAAAGATATATTGTGAGGCTGAGAAGTGTGATGTTTTGGTTTGGACATATCAATGCATGCTCAAACATTATTTCTAAAAGAATAAGCAGTGTAGGGTTGTGTACAATTACATTTAAAAGAAACTGTATTTTTACAGTGCTTCCTAGCTATTTTGCATCTTCAGAATGCTCTGTCATTCCATGTTTGTGGAGCAGATGCTTGATAAGGGCACCGTTTTCAGTTCTCTCCCTGGGAAACCTAGGCCAAACCCGTCAGTTGCAGAGAAGAGTCAGAGAAAAAGAGTTGTCTAGTTAGAAGCAAAAGGACAGGTTAACAATCTGTTTTCATAAAACAAAACAACAAACCCCAACACTGATACAAGAAGTTAGACATTCCCTTCTGGGACAGCAGAGCTGTTTTTTCTGCCCAAAACAATATTGGGCAATACAGGAAGATTACTTAATTTTGAAATAAATACCTGTTGCCCTTTGCATACTGTTAGGCAACAGCTAAGCTGTTAAAACGTGAGGCTGTAATATTTTTCTTTCCTAAAAAATCATCTTTCTATTTTATGCCATTGTGTTACTACTGTGATGTTCCTCAGAAAAGGCTCAAAGGTCCTGTCCAGGAGCTGCTGTTGTTGTTCCTGGCCAAAATCTACAGAGAGTGTTTAGCAGAAACCAGCTGTGGGCCAAACATTGATGTTGTCTTCCTTTTATTTCCATTTGAACACCAGGGATGTGATTTTCATGTGCAACTTGGGCTTCATGTGTACAGATCTGAACTTTTATCTCTTAATTAGACTAATTTGCTTCGTGTAGCGGTGTCTTGAGGACAAGATCTCCTGAAATCTTAGAGTATTCACTATGTAACTAGCTGCCTTTTTTGTAGTAACCTGAAATACATGTGAAAAATTACTAAAACAGTCGAGACATCTTCAAATATGCAAGTGTTCACAAATTCAGCTTTCTAGTTTTTATTCATGTTTGCAGTGTGGTGTTAAAGCTGGCAACCAAATGCAAAACTTATGTGAAACCCATACTTTTAAGTCTGTTTTTGGCCATTACAGGTAATTCACTGTTTTCTAACCTCATAATGCTAGCTTGAAATTGTTAAAGGATTAAAAAAAAATAAATTGTTTCAAACTGAAGAATTGATATTGCCAATAAACTTAGGCCTGAAAGTGAATGTGGTGCTTGGAAGACCTTGATTGAAGGAAATTGAGAGAAACATGACTTTATTTTTTCCCCCACAGTGCCATCATTTTAATTATTGTCTTCTCTACCTGATTAGAATGGTAAATAATAAATCCTCTTTCAGCAAAGAATGCAAATATTATTCTTGCATGTAGACATGTGCCAAAATGCTTTGTTAGTTGTGGATGGGCCTTAATATGTGCGTAAATACTAAGAGAACTTCCTCAGTATTTGTATTTTTGCTGGCAGTGCTGCTATCTCAGACATAGGCACACATGCTGTTTGGCTCAGGCAAGTAGAAGCTAGTGTTTGGTAAGTATCCAGAAGGAAATTACTTTATTTTTCTGTTTTCCTAAGTATAGAAAAGCACTGGTGAAAAGCAAATGAACAGTTAGAGAGCAACAAGTGGTCCTTCATAAGCCAGCGTTCTCTTTGCCTCACAAACAGCAAAGCAAAATCTTCTCTGGATAATTTACCATGACTTTAATAAATATCAAGTGTTCTCTTCCTTCAAGGCACATATTGACTTGCTTAACCCTCTTCTAAGCTGTCTTAATCTTTGTCGATATTTACCTCTTCATGCAATAAATACTGAGAAGTCAATAGCACCCAACTTCATCTCTATTTTTGAACTTGGTCAGTGAAATTCATATAAAGCTTGAGAGGAAAGATTAAAGTTGTTGTATAACAGCAGTTAGACTGTTTATAGTAATAAACTCAAACTTTTTACACCTCTAGCTGTAAGCAGAACTCCCCTACATCTTCTAAAGATGGGTATTTTTGGTATTTTGGATATTTTTGACATTTGAAAGGTATTGTGAAACAGGATGTGGTATTACTGTACTGGCAACCAGTTAGAATTCTTTATTCAAGTGTATTATATGACTTCTGATAAGGTTCTTTAGACAGCTGGTTCACCAGACAATCCTGAAGCATCCTGTGCAAGCATACTCTTCTCTAAAAATCCAATTATTACTGTAATAATTTATTTAAGAGAAAAATTATTACTCTAATAATTTCTTTCTCTTCAGATCACTGATCTCCAGTGATGCTTTCTCTTTTACTCATCTGTTTATCAGCTTCTGAGCAGAAGCTGTGCAACAGTGGCAGGAACCTGAGAACCTACTGGTTTTGTTTGTCATTGACTTCAGTAGTTTCAGTATCCAGTCCCACTGCTGACTGAGGTGGCAGGAAGGGGACCTTTTGTGGTGTCAAAAACCCAGCCTAAGCCCCTTGACTGCAGATTGAGTGCTGAGGAGTCTTGCCTATCTCTGTTCTGGGCCTGAACAGCCTGAGTCAGACCCCTCTGATGCCTGCTCCCCATGGAATCTGAACACAGAGCTACTGTTGGTGCCCCTCTTGAGGGTTTGAGGATGTGGGAGCTGTTGGGACATCTGCTGTCTCTATTTAGCTCAACCCAGCTGGTCTTCCTGCATTAATTTTTTGTCCTCTGTACTCATTGCATCCTTAAACTTCCTTAACTAAACTTCCGAAGCTATTGTGAAAATGAGATTTATTTTGCAGGGTTGTTGCCAGGGTGAAACATGCACTCCTTGAAAACTGCTGGCTTGATTTCAGACAAATTGTGTTTGAGCTAGATAATAACTGTACTAACAGGCAAGGCTTCCCTGGACGTGTCTTTTGCTCATGTGAACGTTGGCCTCAGTGCTTCATGCAGCAAGACTTACCAAGAGAAGTATAGTTCAACTCGTGGAGGAAAGTCGAGTCTAAACACAGAAATGGAAGTGCTGGTGTAACTCCATGCTGCCTACGGGAAAGGGAAGGATGAGAGAGGAGGGAAGGAGTTGAAGCACATGATGAAGGAAGCTTGGATTGTCATCTACTACCCCAGTTGGGATCTACACTCCGTTTTAAATCTCTCAGTCCCAGTGTCTGTTGTCAGACTTAGCAGTTCATTGTCAGTGCTGAGCCACACGGAGGACGTGGCTTTGCTGATTAGGAAACTGCCACAGATGGAAATTAATAAAAATGTAATGATTTTCATGGTATTTAATAGAGCTAGTTGCATATTTTCCAGCTGAATGTTTTCCCGTCAGAAAATGAAACCATTTCCATCAAAAGTACTTAGTTCGTGGAAAATTTTTGGCAGTGGATTGTTGAAACACGACCTTGTTTCCCTTTGTACATTTCCATGGCTTGTAACTTACCGGGATAGATTAGCCCTGAAAAACTGTGCAGTTTTCTTTATCCCCAGTTTGAGCCAAGAGAGATTTCTAACTGTAGAAACTTCGGCTGTTCAAGTAGCCTTGTTAATTAGCACTGTATCTTGACATAGGCACATTCCTGGATACTCATTAGTAGGAAATTGTAAAATAAATTATAAAACCCAAAGGGCATTAAATATTTCCTACCTCAGGTACTAGAAACAAGTACTGTAGTAGGAATAGGGATAGGCCATTCATGCTACTGCTTTCTCTTCCTCTGAAATTTCATGTTTTATTAAAAACCTTCCCAGTAGGATTGTTGGGCTGGATTTCTACATTAAAAATGAAAACACAGTAGTTATTCTCTTGCCTACAAAAATAAACGGTTAGCATAACGACATATTGTTTAGAGGAGTCAATTGTATCTTAAAATAGGAGGGTGGAACATTTTCAGCAGTATTTTGGAGACTAAGCCTCTGCTGAAGTGCACTGGTGAAAAGAGCAGTGAGGCAGCTGGGGGTACACAAGGATTTGGGGTCTGCCTTTGGGAAGCTTTGGGATTTACTGAAGCACCCCCCGTGTGAGGGTGGCAGTCCCATTATATTATGGGTTGACTGGTGTAATTTATTTTGTTTCTGAGGTTATCAGCACCTTCAGTCAGAAAGCTAATATGTGCATTATTGCTTTGCTAGTTTTTAAGCCCTTTTCTCATTATAGGTATCGATCTTGATTAAAAGCTGTTCTCCAAATGTTTGGTTCCATTGACATGAAGCTATTCTTACTTTCCCTGCTACCAGAGGGGAGGTATCTTCATTCAGGTTAATTGCTGGTGCCTGATGCTAAATGCAAATACCAGAGCACTGCCTGAGGTGAAAATTCAGAACTGGAAGGTCTAAAAAAAAAAAAAAAAAAAAAGAAAAAAAGCAATAAAAAAACCCAAACCTTAAACAGCACTATCTTGCTATCTTGCAAGATGATGAAAATCATATTCAGCATTCCCANAAAAAAAAAAAAAAAGGAAAAAAAGCCATTAAAGTATCCTTTCCTTTTGTATTTACCAGAGCGGTGTGCTTTCCTTTGGCATCCCAATATTCCAGAGAAAACATCATGAATATCGCTTTGAAGACAGATAATTTTCAGTTTTTTGTCAGTGAATGTGTGTTGTCTTAGTCCTTTACCAGAAGCAGGGGAAGGGGGAAATAGTAGCAGACAGCAATGATTTTAGAAATGGATAATAAACAAAACACGATGTTCCAGTGCTCAAAGGAGGAGGGATGTACAGTCATACTGGGTTTAGGCAAAACCAGAAGCCCTGCTACCGTAATTTGGGATGCATTGCTCATGTCAGTGATGGTGATGATGTGCACAGGCGTAAATCATAGAATCATAGAATGGCTGGAGTTGGAAGGGACCTTCAAGATCATCCAGTTCCAACCCCCCTGCCCTGGGCAGGGACACCTCCCACCGCACCAGGGTGCTCCAAGCCCCATCCAGCCTGGCCTTGAACCCTTCCAGGGATGGGGCAGCCACAGCTTCTCTGGGCAGTGAAGAAGATGCTCATGATTGATCATATTTTAAGAGAAAAAAAATTGTATTTAATGGAATGTCATGAATACTCTGTTTTGGTTAAGTCAAAGTAAGTAGAGGTATGCTTGAACACAAATATTGATATGAAAATGCACATAAAATCTTGGTATTGCTCCTTAAATCTCACTTGTCATTTATCTTCTCATTTGAAGTGCGAGATGATAAATGATCTGGAGAAGATACAATATTTGGTGCCGTGCACCTCTCCATTCTTATGCCTTTAATAAAAATTGAGATTTTGCTTGAAAATGTTTTTCCTTTAATGATTTTTCTGATGTGTTTGGATTTTAAATAATGTTTTCGTTTTGTCTAGTCCTGTGTGGCATTATTCTGATTCCTGTGAATGACATTTAAATGATGATTCTTTGGTAATGAATATAATCCTATTCAAAGAATTTGTTTTCAAGAAAGTTTCTCTCCAGTAGAGGCTAAAAAAACCCCACAAGAATAAAGGAAACTTCCTTTTTTTTCTATCTAGTTTGCACTGTGGAGCATCAGAGGAACACAAAAGTCATTAGCTGTCAGTCATCACATCAGTGACACTGTTTCCAATTTGATTTAGCTTCAGATTAATTGAAATGGGCAGTACTGATTGCTGCCACTGAAAGAACTGGAAGTTATTTCGTATGGCAGAAGTCAAATGGGTTAGTTTGGCAAATGAGTCCATCTCTTACGCAGACATGCTTGTTTTCTGTTTGGTATTTGTCCTTGAAGGGCAGAATTGCATTGCATTTGGAAGGAGATGCTTATTCATAGCCCAATGTGCTATGCACGATCCAATCTGTGGCAGTTTATGAAGGTTTTCTAGTCCTTAGGTGGTTCTTGGATGCCTTCTTGAAAGGTCCCAAATTTGGGCTAACAGTTTTTTTCTTCTCTCAGAACTTTTTACCTACAGAAACCTACCCCTTTCTGTGTCCACTGAGATTAATTATCTCATATTCTGTCCCTTGCTTCCTGCCAGGAATTTCAGCGTCAGAAATAATCATGAGCTTGTTTCTGGATCTTGCTTAATAGATTAGGCAGCGAAACCCACAGCAGTAATACAGGTCAATGAACTGCTCTTGAAAAGCTGGGAGCATCACAGAACAATATCTTTAACTTCATTTTTATTCAATGAAACCTGTTCCAATTCTGGATTAGGCCTGAATCTTGCACATGGCAGTTGAGCAATTCACCGATGCCTCGTTGTCAGGCTTGTCCTAAATGATGTTTTTTGCTAGTTCATTTTAGTGTTTGAGCCTAAACAAATAAGAAAAACCTGAAGTACATTTTTGCTCCCTTCATGTAAAGAGGGTTAAATTTTATGTAGATATTGCAGGAGATTAAACCACAAGGTTTTAATGAAACCTGCACAGGTGATCCCCACTTGGGAAATTGAAGTGGGAAGGAGAATTTGTTCTGCTTGCCATGCCACACTAAAGAAATAACACCACATACCAAGGTAGTAGCACTACTTTATTGCCAAATCAGTGCCCAGGTGCTAGAGAAGTGGTCTTGTAAACCTGTGCGACAGTGCTACACGGTGACTTCTGTTGAATTCCTGGTTCTACCAGTTTTCCACCAAATTCTGCCTCTGGTTGCTACATTCTGAGAAGATATTTCATGTTTAACTCAATTACTGCAGAGTTCAAGCAGTATGTGCATTTTGAGTTTCAGTGAAGTTACCTACAGGGATGAGCTTTTCCTGGATTTAAGTGTGGCCTAAAACATCCTAATGCCCTCGCTGGTGTAGCTTTTGAGCCAAAAGAAAAATAAGTCAATACAAATTATTGATGCTTTGCATTACTTGGCTGCTCCAAGCTGTCAGTCTGCGCTGGAAAATTATATCCTGGGTTTTGCAAGTAAGCACAGGGATCCTGAGGGTTTGCTAAATGTTTGTCCCCTTTGGAGAAGGAAGAAGTTTGCATTCCAGTAATGTGCTTTCTGGGATTTGATTTTTTTTATTTTTCTTTATGAGTCATTGCAATTGGTATACAGTTATAGTCTGAATGTGGAATGATGTTCAACGCTGGCTGGCCTATGTAGACGGCCATGTAGCTTTTTATTGTAAACTAGAGTTTAAGTGAAGTTTTTGTCAAGGCTCACAATTTACCAGTGCCCTGGGGTGGGGAGGACTAGGTGACTGTTGTTCTCAAGCTGCCTGCAGACCTAACGTGACAACCTCATTTAGCTCTGGAAAGATGTTTTTAAAAGAAATAGTAACTTGAATTTTCAAAAAAGGTAGGCTAAATTCTACCCAGAATGTTTTCTGTAATCTATGGTCTAGTTTTAAGCTTTCCCCCAATAAATCATTCTTGACTCTGTCTCAAAGCACAACACTGTTTTATACAATTTTATTTTTGTTTCAGATATAATAATGATTTTGGTGAATATTTCAAAGAAATATAATAATAAATGCAGTCAATCTTCTTAACCCGTCCCCATTTCAAGGTAAAATAAGGGTGTGTGTGTGTCTTCCACCAGAGTGTTGACAGTTGAGCTGTAGTGGTTGAAATTACCTCATCTTGGTGTCCATCCTCTCCGGGGAGACAATCAGGACAAAATGTCTGTGACCCTTGGGCTGTTTGATGCTGGGTCTGGCAGCTTTGCTCCAAGCCATCGGATTTCCCACTCAAGTGGGACAAGTGAGAATAAAGTCCCTCCTGCTGACTGTGCAGGGAGGGTGGCAACCTTTCCCTATGGAGATAGCTAACTGTTGCTTGGATCTTCCACTGTCATAGAGAAGTCTGTATCAAAGACCTACATACTTTTCATATGTTTAAAGGTTCACTTGTTTTGAGAGTGCACTCTCCTGAAGGTGGGATCAAGGTCTCTTGGTGTTTCTGAGCATGGCAGGGAGGCTGGAACTCCATGATCTTTAAGGTCCCTTCTTCCTTAAGCCATTCTATGATTCCATGACATCTGCTCCAAGGTGACAGCATTTCATTCCCAGCAGTGTTCTTGGACACTTATGCAGCATTAAACTCATATTAATGCAGAATGGAAGTTTCATACTTCAAGTGCATAGAAACCAGGAGAGAGTTAACTATCTCATCGTAATATCAATTCACCTACTTCTTTTTTTATTTTTATTATTATTTTTTCCCTCTAGATTACTTGGGAAACAGCTATTTTATGTAGGATGTGCCAAAGAGAATAGTTATTGTCAAACATGGAGTTAATGAGGCCTTAATTTTTATTTCCTTATTTCTGTGTAGCTGAAACTTTCTGCTTCTAAAAGTGATTTCAAGGCTCTCTTTCTCTTCTTAATTTGTGCTTTGAATAGATTATTAAAGAATCTACCTTCTTACGTTTACTGAAATGTGGAAGCTTTCTGCTTGACAAATCAGACTGGAATACAAAGATGGTGCTTCTAGTAGTCCAATTACTGTCTGAAGAAAGCAAACATTCTTAAAAACATCAAAACCAGGACATTAAAAGGAAAAAAAAACCCACAAACCAAAAACCCAAGGCGATGCAACCCCACCACCACCCTGCTGCTTCCCAAACACAGCATAAATCCTCTTCCTTTCTCCTTCTCAAGGAATTTTTCATCCTTGGTACCTGTTACTGCCTGTTACTTCACTGTTAGCAAGCTGTTAGTTCTGAGGAGCCTTCTCTTCCCTTCCCCTCACTGGTATATTTGGAATAAGGATTGCTATAATGTGTTAAAAGTATTGCAAAGATTTCCAGCATGGAAACCAGGCAAGCTACGTTCTCCTTTGCTGTTTGAAGCTGTGCCTCTGCGTCCTTTCCAGAGCTGGCTAGATCACTGCTAGTTTGAAGGAATGTTTTGCTGCAAACCCTTCTCCTTGCTTCTCAGATTCCGTGCTGATTAAGTGACTCATGTCAGAGCTCTTGATAGAGAGGTCTGTTTCAGTAATTACATGAGAGGAGTAGTCTAGTGCTCCTAATCCATTTAAATCTCTTGTAAATGACTTGCCTTCATTTTCTCTCCTACTTCTGCTATTGCGTGGTACCTTCTCACTCATATCTCAAGATGAACTATTTCCTCAATGCCTGAAGAATGGGCTCACTTAATCACACGAAGTTTGAGGAAAACATGACACTTAAAGCTTCAACAGTCCCTTATGTTGCAGGATTCGTGTGGATTTCCATTAGACAAACAGCTCATCTACCAAGTTGACAAAAATTCCTTTACTCTCCTCAGCTGAGTTGCTATGATCCAGAGGACAACTATTGGCAGGAATTACAGGGCTGCCTTGATCTTTACAATAGGACCTTCAGCAATGATGAAATTGTCAAATCTTATATTCTTATATTCTAGTACCTGAGTTGGTGGTTGTCCTAGGCATTAATTCTTTGGGAGATGGAGCCATCCTTCTCTCTCCGTGCTAGCTGATCATGGAATTGCAGGGGTGATTAGACAGTAGAGCTGGGATGATGCAGTGGATTGAGGCCACTAAAGGGTTCCTTCTTTTTGCCTTTTTCACCCTTTCCCTGCTTTGGGCTGTGCGGTTTTGTGTGCTCCTCACATCAGCTGTAACTCTTTTATGCCCTTGCCATAAGCTCACTACCCGTTGAACTACTCATTAAACTCACCACCCCAGAAGAAAGATGGTCATTGCCCTGGTAAGGTGAGCTTCCTGTGGGATTAATGAAGGGAATTCTTCTACTGCACAGTTACAAAACCAGAGTTGTGAATAATTGTTCAATAAGACAAGTAGTGGAGGCATCCTCCATCCAAATTTCTTTAATCTCTGTATGTAAAAGTAACACAGATAAGAGCTTCTCTTCTATAAACAATACTAAGGTACTTGGTCATTTTTTTTTATAGTAAAGTTCTCTTTCTCTTGTCTGCCCACTATCTGTAAAATATATATTTTTTTTTATTATTTTTTTTTTTTGCAGTTTGTTACCATCTAATCAGAGCCAGGGTTTTATTTTTCCCTTTATGAGCTGCATACCTTACCTTGGATAATTGCTTATGCCTGTTATTAGCTGACTAATAGATGACCGTAACATTGATTTTAATAGACCATTATACCCTGGGTGGACCCTGGGGGGCTGAAAAGGCTGAGATCTTTGAGCACAGAAAAGAAAAATATGCGTCAGTTTAATTGTGTTGGATGATGACTGCAAAGTGTGGAATAAAATCAAGCTTAGCAGTGTCAGGTAGTTGTTGTCTTCATGTAGCTTAAATATCTTTCATACACTTCTCTGCATTAAGATTAAAATATTGTTTTGAAAATATTTTGACTCTTCTGATACCTTTGTTTTGAACTGATGCTAAGGAAGAAGATAGGAGTTTCCCAAAGGGAAATTTTAAGCCATCTAACTGCATCTGAGTCAGCAAAACTTTTTGATTTCCCATTTGCCTTTTTTCTGTGTTCTAATGGGAAAGTTGATTCGAAATGAAAATAGAAACACAGTTCTGAAACTGTTATACCAATTTATTAAATTGGTGTATGGATCTGCTTCATGATCTCAGTCTGCTGACCTCTGGGACGGGCATATTTTCATCATTTCTGGTGTCATTTGAGGCAACAGGAGATGCTTGAGAACTATCAGGACTTGGCTCACCTCAACTAGAAAGGAGCTTGGGGTTGTTGAGCAGGAATGTGACTCTGTTAATGCAACTGCTCTCAGGAACAGATGCAGCCTCTGCAGGAATTGGGCAGGCTGAGCAGCCCTAATCACATCAGCTGGCACGGAGATAGGATGCCTGGTTTTCTTACCCTCCTCCGTCCCCAAAGTGCTGGCCAGCAACATCCCTGGGGCCTGAGGAGAGATCTGCACTTGTTTAATAGTATTGTTGGTGCTATAAAAATTTGGGAACCATTGAAACACTTTAGCACTTGATATCTCTGCTCCAGTCTTATTCAGGTAGTTTCTAATTGACTTTGTAAATCAATGACAAAACAGGTAGCACTTTTCCTTTCTTGAGTTGTTTTGGTACTTATAAATAAATAAAGGAATTTTGCATCTTGATGCTACCCTGATTTCTATTGACAAGTGTACTTGCTAATGCCATATGTTTTAAAGAAGTTTTCTTGTTTAAAGGCTAAAAGGTTAACAACTGAACCCAGATTGTCTCAAGTGAATCAAGCTCAAATTTCTGGAGCTTATTGAAAGCAATCTGCTCCCAAGAAGCTAATTAGAGTGAAGAATACAGAATGTCTGGGCAGTACTATCTATGTGTTCTCATATATATTATGTGTTTCCTTCCTGTCATTTTGTGGAATCCTGTAGTTGGGTCTAGCTCACTTTCTTTTGTGGTGTTGGGTGAACTCAAACTACATCCCCCTCTAAAATGTCTAATTGGGCTCGGTGTGATACAACAAGGATGCTCTGATCCTGGTAGCTAAGGAAATTTGCGAATAAAAATGGTACTGTCAGATTCATCGACTTCCTGTGGTTGAGTTGGTGGCTGTTGGTTGGTTTAGATGACAAAAAGGTTGTGAACCCCCAGATTTATTTAATTAAGGGTACTTAATTGAAACTTATAATATTAAGTAAGTGTGCTTTTCATTTGTGTTTTTATTTATATTTAAAGTTAGAGTTGCTTTACTCTGGTGGATTGTTCACTTTAAATTTGAGAGCTGTAATTGAGGAGCTATCGTTGTCATGTTTTGCTCCATGCAGGAGGGACATGTTTCTTCTGTAGAAGACAACAGTGTCCCTCAGACCTGGATGTAGGCGACCTTGAATTTAGTGACAGTTGGATCAAAAGCTCTGATTTTTAGACTTACCTGTGTTATGTGGGTTGTGGATTTGCAGATCTGAGTTCTGACAGCAGTTCCAAGACTATTCACTTAAGTTCTGAAAGCCTTATTTTGTGGAAACTCTGATAGGACATGTTACAATTTTGAACTTGCTTGATACCCCTAAGGCAATGGGTCTGGAGAACTGGGGGTGGATCAGATCTGATGTTGAGTTCGCTTGAGTATGAGCCCTTCAAGGATTCCTTTTACGTTTTTTGCTTCTGAAAAAACATTTATATTAGAATATCTACTACCCGACTCATTGTGCTGTTGGCCTGTGACCTAAAAACTCTCTATTTCTCTGAAGAATATTAAGGATGTGTCCATCAGATAAACACATACTAATCATGTCCATCAGATAGAAGATGCCTAGATAATATGAAGATGGGTGGGTGGCACATTCCCCATAGATAAGAAGTAGCTGTTTTCAACAACTACTTTACTGTTTCAGGAGCTTTCCTAAATCCTTCTTTGCCTTCCTTAGAGCTATGTTTTAAGATAATCCAATTTTGCTTTTAAGCCCCAAAATGTTACAGCTAAAAATAGATGCTGAGAAACAGGGATTTATTGTTTGTTTGTTTCCTTTAAAAAAAAAAAAAAAGGCAGCACAAAATATCAAGGAGGTGGAGGGAGAGAGAAATAATTCCAACAACTTGATCTGCTTCTCTTTGTCTGAGATGGTGAATGTCGAAATCCGAGAGCAATTAATCAATGTGAACTTTCCAGATTCATCACTGTTAACGTGCACCTGTGCCAAGCAGCATTGTGCTGATTCCAGGGAAGACAAAAAACCAGGAAAGACGGTCTATTCATTAACCACCTCTGGTTTTTGTGCCTGACTTGCAGATCAGGGGCCAGGGAGAGGTGGGATTTTGGTTTGTGCTGAGCCAGTGCTGTATGAAACTTTGGCTAAAGATCTAACTGTACTCTGGGCTTTTTCCTCCTTCACTGTCTAAACTTGTAGTGAGCAAGGAGCACTAATGGTCACTTATCCAGTCCTACATACTACACTGTTCCTGTAAATGTGTTTTTAGATGAGTTTTGTAGGTTGTTCATAACTAGGAAGGCATTTAGTGGCATGTTTTGGGGTCAGTTTCCTTCTAGTATATTAGAGAAGTGATTATGGGGAGGATGGAGAGCTCTTGAAACACAAGGAAGTGGAGCTCATGTCCTCCTCCTTGCTGTGAAATGTTTGAGAAGTCCTCATGCCCAACAGTGATCCACGTCTGCTGAGAAATCTCAGCTCTGGCTGGTGTACACAGCTGTCAGATTTGCCTTATCTAAGTAAATGTGGTCAGACAAAGTTTGTCTTGTTGAAACTCTTT